>CM046465.1:13326532-13926532 GCA_025506415.1 Flaveria robusta
GCTATGAATGTGGGAATCCTGACTATTACCATGACGTTTGCCCTAGGTTAAGCCGTACACTAGGATAATTTGGAAGCAATTAGAATCAAGTGATGGCTATACCTGGGAATCTAGGATAGTGAAATTATGGAAGTCAAGGACATGTGAACCATGAAAATCTAGCACACGGTCATGCATTTATGATAGTAGCGAATGACGCTTGCCACGACCCAAATGCTGTTACGAGCACACATCCTTTAAAATAATCAATACACTTCTGTGTTGTTTTATATCGAAATGGATACTAGCTTCGTTTCTTCTAAGTTGTTCGTTTTCTTAACATGAACCCTAGTTGTTTAAAAACTAGTTACTAATTAGAAACAACAAATGGCTGAAGAATAATCATTGAGGAAAAGAAGGCGGGAGAAAGAAAGTTATTAGATATTCCCATTGTGCAGGATTTTCCAGAGATCTTCTTGATGATCTAACGGGATTGCCCCTCCTCGTCAGGTAGAAATTCAGATTGTTTGATTTCAAGGCAAGTCCGGTCGCAAAGAAACCCTATCGATAATCGTTGAACCAACTACAAATGCTTTTGGATAAATGTTTTATTCGACCTAGCTACTCACAAAGGGGAGCGCTGATTTGGCTTGTCAAAAAGAAGGACGGATCATTCCAAATATGTATGGATTATAGGGAGTTGAACACGTTAACTAACGAAAACCAATATACTCTTTCCTGTATTGATGATCTATTCTATAGGTTGCGAGGAGCGACGTATTTTCTCAAAGATTGATATTTGGTCAGATTACGATTGGTTGAGGATTAAAGCAAATATACCCAAGATAATCTTTTGGACTCATTATGGACATTACGAGTTCTTAGTTATGCCTATCGGTTTAGCAGATGCACCTATAGTGTTTATGGACTTGATAAACCGAGTATGCAAGCTATACCTAGATAAGTTTGTGATTGTGTTTATACATGATATCCTCGTCTATTCATGATTAAAAGAAGAGCACTGAAAATACTTGGGGGTAATACTAAAGTTGTTGGAAGAAAGAAACCCTACGCCAAATTCTCCAAAGTGTGAGATCTGGTTCCAGGGAGTGAAGTTTTTAAATCACGTAGTCAATAAGTAGAGAACTCACGTTGATCCTGAAAATATCAAAGCTGTTAAGAAGTGGGATGTACCTAAGATGCCCTTAGAAATCCGGCAATTATTAGGATTGGCTGGGTAATATTGACGGTTCGTTGTGAATTTCTCAAATATCGCTCAGCCGTCGACAATATTAACCCAAAACGATAAGAGATTTGATTGAGGTCATAAGCAAGAAACGACCTTTCAAACGTTAAAAGATAAATTGTGTAACGCGTCGATATTAATCCTCCCTGATGGATCAAAGGATTTCGTAGTATTCTGTGGCACATCACATCAAGGACTTGGTTGTGTTATACTGTAGAGAGATAAAGTAATTGATTATGCCTCTCGGTAGCTTAAAAATCACGGCAGCTTAAAAATCACGAGAAGGATTATATGACGCATGATTAGAATTGGGTGATGTAGTATTTCTCACTTAAGATCTGGAGACAACGTCTGTACAGAATGAAGTGTGTCATCTATACCGATTCAAAAAACAACCTCTAGTATATTTCCTATCAAAAGGAATTAAACATGCCACAGAGACAATGGGTTGAGCCTCTCAGTGATTATGATTTTGAGATCCAATATCATCCGGCAAAAGCGAATGTAGCGCTGATGTGTTGAGTCGAAAGGAAAGTGTTAAACCCTTACATGCACGAGCTTTGAGACAGACCACATAATCAAACCTACAGGCTCAGATTTTAACGACACAGGGTGAGGCAATAAAGAAGGAGAATGTTACAAGTGAGAAGTGTTCGTGGGTTAGACAAATAGATAGAACGCAAGGAGGATGATGAACAATACTTCATGGATCGTATATGGTTACTTAAATAGGGTAATGTTCGAACCCTAGTTATGAACGAAGTGCACAAATCCAAGTATTCTATTCATCCTTGCGCAGACAAGATGGATCAAGATCTTAAAGAATTATATTGGTGGCCAGGCATGAAGAAAGACATTGCAACATATGTAAGTGAATGTCTAACTTGTGCGAAAGTCAAAGCTGAACATCAAAAACCGTCAAGACTATTACAACAACCGGTAATTCCTGAATGAAAATGGGAAAATATAGCGATGGACTTCATCACTAAATTGCCTAGAACAAGTAGCGGACATGATTCGATTTCGGTTATCGTTGATCGAATGACGAAATCCGCTTACTTCTTACTGATTCACGAGGATTATAAGATGGAAAAGTTAGCAAAATTGTATAAATGAGATCGTGGCTAGGCGTGGAGTGCCTATGTCAATTGTATCCAATCATGATAGTCTATTTACATCACTGTTTTGGCAGACTCTACAAAAAGTAATGGGTACTCGATTAGATTTAAGTACTGCTTATCATCCACAAACAGATGGTCAAAGTGAACATACGATACAGACTCTCAAAGACATGCTTAGGGCATGTGTGATTGACTTTGGTAGGAGTTGGAACACTCATTTACCGTTGATCGAGTTCTCTTATAATAACAGTTATCATACGAGCATTGGATGTGCTCCGTTTGAGGCGTTGTACGGGAGGAAGTGTAGGTCTCCCGTATGTCAGACTTAGGTAGGTAAAAGTCAATTGACAGGTCCTGACGACAAATAAAATATTTCAAATCAAGGAAAGACTTAAAGCAGCTAGAGATCGTCAGAAAAGTTACGCTAATAATTGATGAAAACCTCTAGAATTTAGCGTGGGTGATCGTGTCTTATTGAATGACTCTCCTTGGAAGGGAATTATATGATTCGAAAAGAAAGGAAAGTTAGCTTCGAGGTATGTTTGACCATTCAAAATAACTGAAAGAATTGATGTTGTGGCGTATCGATTAAATTTATCTCAAAAGCTTAGTGGTGTGTACGATACATTCCCTGTATCAAACCTTAAGAAATGTTTAACCGATGGATCCCTTCGTGTGTCGATTGAGGAAATCAAAATTGATGAGAAACTTCACTTTGTGAAGAAACCCATGGAGATTATGGATAGAGAGGTGAAACGATTAAAGCGCAACAAGATTCCAATCGTTAGGGTTCGTTGGAACTCTAAGCGAGGACACTTAACTTAAATATTCGCATTTATTCATGGATAGAGTTTCAGGAACTAACTCCAGCTGGTGGATACTGTGACATCCGTCACCTCAGGTCTGTTAATTAACCTGTGACTCGTTAACTTCTAATTAATTAATTTCATATGTGATTCTATTATCCCCTGTTTAAAGTGTCGAGTATTAATTCCTGGTCGAGCGAAATTTTAGAAAAATGAAATAACAAAATGTATTTATAATAATAATAATATTATTATTATTACTATTATTATTATAATTATAATAATAATAATAATTATTATTATTATTATTATTATTATTATTATTATTATTATTATTTTTTATTATTATTATTATTATTATTATCTTTATTATTACTATTATTATTATTATTATTATTATTATTATTATTATTATTATTATTATTATTATTATTAATCCAAATGGCATCACATTCCATTCATAATGCCCAAGAGGTAAAGTGAAAGCAGTTTTGTACCTATTTTGTTCTTCAACCTGTATTTGCCAATAACCAGATTTTAAATCAAACTTTGAAAATATGTTAGCCTTATATAATTTATTTAATAAATCTTTTTTATTAGGTATAGGAAACCTAATCCATTTTAAAACTTTATTAAGAGGTTTATAATTTATCACTAATCTAGGTGCTCCTCTTTCTTGTTCTGAATGTTTATTATATAAAAGGTTGTACATGACCATTGGGACTTTAAATTTCTTATTAAATTCTTGTCAAGAAGTGATTTATTTCTTTTTTGCATAATTCCATATATTCAGAATTCATTTGACATGGTCATGCTTTAGTAGGAATTTGATCTTCTTTGAATCCTTCCTCATATGGAAGAGTAACAATATTTTTTCCTATCCCAAATGCATTGGGATGATCATTGCATACTTGTAAACTAAACTGATGTTCAATTAATTTGATTTTTTCTTGTAATTTTGGTTTTTCCAAATTTTCTTGTATAGACAAAGAAGACACTTATTTTTGTAAAAATTCTATTTGATTTATTTTTGCTTTCAATAAATCTTGTTTTATATTATTTAATGATCTTGTTATAGGATTAGTTATAAATTGGAAAGTAATTTCTTTTCCTTGATATATCCCAGTTATTCCTGTTCTATCCACTTTTATTAATGGAAAAATTTTATCAAAGAAGGGTGTTCCAAATATTACTTGATTTGATAAATCTTTTACCAATACAAAACTTGTATTAATACAGGTATTATTCTTGCAAATATATGCCTTTGGTATTTTATGGTTTACCTCTAATTTCTCTTTCCCAGCATGGCTGAGTCCATGAGTAGTTTTGTGATAATATTTAATTAGGATTAAACCTTCCTGAATACAATTTAGATCTGCACCACTGTCAAATCGTGCAACTACTTCAATAAAAAAAATCTTATCATATAAGGAGTTTTATCCTTCCATACCATTTTTGGGAAGTAACTATTTCCATAATATTTTGTAAATATGAAGCGGATTCCTCTTCCTTTTGAGGGAAAACTATGGATGTTTTTTCTAGACCTATTATTCTTTTTCTAAATCTGTATTTTTTTTTTGTAATTGTTTTATTTCTATTTTTAAATTATCAATTTCATGTTTTAATTCTTTTATATCAAAGGGTTTTTTATAACTATTTCTTTTATTTAACTGATTTTTTAATTCAGCTAAAGAAAATGGTTTTGAATCATTTTGAAAATTAGAAGATTCTACCTTTTCCTGATTTTTCATATATGAAGAAATTGTTTTTTCTTTGGTGTGAGGATCATTTACTACTTTTAACAAATCTTGAATTTCACTTGTTAAAACATTTATTTCCATATTTTGAAATTGTGAAATTATTTGGTAAAGATTTTCTTCTTCAATTTCAGAACAAAAATTTTCACCACAATTTTTTTCACACATACTCTCTTCTTTAGAAGAGTAAAAAGATTCTTCTTCTAAAATATTCAAATCTTCATCAGAAAATTTTTGTGACTCTAGTTCAGGTTCTGAATCTAATAAAATTTTTGAGATTTGATTTATTAAATCTTCATCTTCCAGCTTATTAAGCTTTTTCCTTACCCAGCAAGTTTTTGCTTTTTGTCTGATTTTTCCACATTTTTTACATATTAGTTTTGATTTATTTTGGAATTTATTATTTTTATTTTCATATTTTCTTTTCCTATCTTCTCTTTTTCTTTTCCCTTTTAAATTTTTATATGGATTTGATTTTTTAATATTTTTAGACTTAGAAGATATTAATTTTTTATCTTCCATTCCAAATTGGTCGCAAAATTGGCCCAACTGCTTCTTTTCATTTAAAGAGTGTTTCTTAATTTGTTGTTTTAATTTAATTTCATTGCATAAACTTAATCCTTCTTGTATACATGTTCCTATGAGTTTTCCATAAGTATATTCTTCATAATTTATATTATTTTCTCCTTTTCGTAAGTTATTTCTAACTCTTTCAGCAAACAAATAAGGAAGACCATCTATAAATTTTGACTTCCAATGAGAGCTATTAGAGTCTGTGAGTTCCATGACTCTACTTAGAAATGTATCTTTATACCATCTAAAAGATGTGAGAGTTCTACATTTACTGCTTCTTCCTTAATGCTATCAAGGATTTTTTCTTTATCTTCTTGGGACAAATAATTATCCCACCAGCCTTTTAATTGACCAGTAATCCTGATATAATCTTATTAGCTATGGTTTTTGTTGAATTCCTATTATTCTGACAGATTGTCGCATACATTAGCATCCTATGGACAGTTTTATAAATTTGACTTTCTATTTGACCATCTATGTTCCATTCATAAATCATCTTACCACTATAAGAATTATTAACTATGTATTCTTGTTCTTCTATTAGAACATCCTATGGTGTTGGTCTTGGGTAATAATACATTCTTTGTGTTGGCTTATCAGCAAATTTTGATAATTTAAGTATTTCATCATTTATTTTTTTCTTTATAATTTTCTTCATTTATGTTTTCTTCAAAATCACTAAGTGTATTGATTTTTAAATTTCTTAAAACATTGATTGACTCATTCAATGTATGTATTAGATTTTCTTCAGATTTTGTTTTAAAATCTACTACTCTAGGTGGTAATTGTATACTCGGAGTAGCTATTAATTCTTTTTTTTTATCATTTATTATGATACTTTGTTTTTCTTTATAATGGGATAGTATTTTATCCATTTTCTTTGAAAGATTTTGTAACTTTTCTCCTAATATAATTAGGTATAAGTTTGAATAATTTTGTTGTTTTATTAAATCATTTATGTGATTAATTGTTATTGGTAAGCTATCTCCTTCCAATAATTTTTGAAAAGCTTGGTCATATCTTTCCTTTTCCTGTTTTTCAATTTTAAATCCGTTCGGAGGAGGGAAAACTTTTGATACCATATTTCCATTTATATTAAATTGTCTTTCAATTACTGAAATCATACTTTCAGTGTATTTTTCAATAAACTATGGAACAAAAGGTATAATTTCATATTTTTCAGATAAATCTTTATAAAATTATATTTGAAAAAACTCTGTAGCTGCTTCTTTAAAATTTCAAAGAAGAAGTTTCTAAATATTTTTCATTTTGGTAAATAAAATTCTTTTGAGATCTCTAGTCTTACTAGAGATCCTTTAGAAAAATCTAGTTTTTCTGTATATTCCATATTATATAAAATTTATTTCTGATTCGGTTAGATCCGAATCTACTTGTTTAATACCTCTTACAATATTATCAGAATTTATTCTTAATTCTTCTACTTTCTTTTCAGGAAATTCTTCCCTAATTTTTGATGTAGAAGCCCTAGAAGGACTTTTTACTATATAGTCAACTGGAGATATATGATAATATGAAGAATTTGAACTTATTAAAGAGGGTTCATATTTTGTTTTAATATTTTCAAATTGTATTTATACCAAACCTTCTAGTGTTTGAGATATATTTATTGGATTATCATCTATATATTGTTGTGATGGGGTAGCCTTTTCAATAACCCAATTTTCTGGAAAGTTAATTTCTTCCCATTTAATTTTTCTCCTAGTATTTGTTTTTACATTTAATGTCAAAGCATCTGTTATATTAATATGAGATAAAGACAATTGTAAATTAGGATAGACATTAAAATAAACTGGACCATGTGCCAGACTTGTTTGAATTATTCCCATAAGGGATTGTTTCCAATTTAAGTTTCTAGCATCTCTCAAAGCTGCTATGAAACTTTCTTGCAAACCTTCAAGTGTTAAAGGTTTAAAAGCAATTTGAACTAATCCAATATGGATAAATTTATAATCTTTTTTATATTTGCTTAAATCTTTGTTTGATAGCAGTTTTACTACCATCTCATCTTTGTTTAAAAAAAATGTTTCTTCAGTTGTTTTGACAACTTATTTGAGACCTAACTTCTCAAAGGTACCCAATTTATAAATTACTTTGTAATTAATTTTTGGAATTGTCCATTTATTTAATAATTCTAAATTGTGTGGAATGTCATATTCTTCTTCAATACTGTTTTTAACAGTATCTTCTGATCTTAATATATTCGTTTGAATTTAATAGATTGAGTGTTAAAACATCGACACATGGCTCAACGGAAATATCATGGCTCTGATACCATAAGGGCAGGACGTTATGGGAAAAGAGTAAAAACCCTAAAATAATATCTAAAAAAAAACATAACAAAGATAAGGATTTAAGAGGATGCTTGGGTCTTAGAGGCTATTTTACATAGCCGTTTTCCAGGATGTTAATATGTGATCAGTAAAGGTCAGACCCTAAAAACTCGCCACGCCCTCTTGGCTTTTTGGCTTAAAATGGGTCCCCAAGCGCTCGACCACCACATTAACATTTTAGATGGGCTATAACCTTCTCCCCATACTTCCCTTAAATTTTTACCCTTGTTGGGAGTTTTTTTTTTTTTTTTTTTACCATAATAGTCTGTTAAGCATGGTGATGTTTTAACACTTATGTGTTTAGCCTCTTATTGAGGCAATCATAAATGAATATAAACGATAAGAACAGAAAATTACCAGTATCTATAAGCAGAAATTTATGAGCTTCACTTTAAACTTCAAACTTCAAAATATTTTGCAGGAGTTTTACAAGAAAGAGAGTAAGAAACCCGGATGCCTCTACTAGTAACATATGGTCCCTTTTATAAGGGTTTTGGCTCCAAATGTTTCTGCGAATATTTGCATATAATCGCATATTACACGAGTAATTATTAAAATGATACAATTATTATAGTAAGCCTCCAATAACGTAGCTTCACGACAAATCTTGTCCGGCAGGTCTCATATTCTTTTTGAATTATTGGTACTTCTTTTAATCATGTGGGGCCTATTGTAATAATTGATTCTTTGATTTACGAGTATGAACTGGTGCAAACTCTTTATCTAGTTTGGCCATTATTTGTTCATAAGCTTCTTCATGGAAGGATTCATCTTCTTGACTATCCTGATGAAGATCTTCTTGAGTCTCTTTCCCAATTTGAGAAGAGTCTGATATAGACATTTTTGAAGGAGATTTTTCCTTTTTAAAATTTTTTGCTATGTCTTTTTTAATTTCTGCAAGATAGTAGCTCATTATTTCTGCTTGGCTGATATTATCATTTCCTTTAAATCATTTGGATCTTTTTAACAATGTGTTGGAATGGGTTAGGAGCCTCTCTTTGCTGTTGATTCTCTTGCTGTATTTTATAAGAATCAATTTTTTGTTGGATTTGATCCAACGTATCCTGGCACTTAATTTTGCCTTCTTCCTTTTCCATCATCTTTTTCTAGAATTTCGTCATATATGTTCTTTTTAGACAAAAAATATTTTCACTGGTATAACCAGTTTCTGGAATCCATTTCCATATCCATGGGATACTAAATTGAACAAAGAAATGTAACGAGGCCATTCCTTCAATGAAATTATTATTATGTTGTGCCTCAATGAGAGCAAGAGATAATTCTATCCATTGAGTATAGAGGGTTTTAAACCTCTTAGATTCTCCTATGAAGATATCAATTGATGTACCATATGACTGCCACCACTTATAGAACCAAATCGGAATGTCCAACTCATAGATTTTAGAACAGATTTTACAAGAATGCTTATGATTCTGGTTATCAAATAAAAATGCTTTATAAAAGGCATTAACATAATCCCAATAGTTATATCTAATTAGGGTTTTTGTTTCTGGAAGTAAAATTTCTCTATCTTTTAAAGGAGATATTCCCTAGTTCTCTACAGATATAATCTATTTAATAATAATTTTACTAAAACTTGTAACTTTATTACTCCTATTATAATGAGTAATTTCGCAGAATTCTGCTTTGAGAATTTCCTCATAGTATGTTCTGGACTTATATGTCTCAGAGAGATAAAATCCCAGATCAAAATATCTTTTGATGATGAACCAAGGTTGGTCATCCCATTTTTTATATTTATGATCTAAAAGGAGTATAATATCCTTTTTTGGATTATTAATCCATCCCTCATCTTCACTATCATTGACAGTGATTTGTGCATATGATGCTGTTTCTCCAGAGTTATATCCCTATTATGAGGCTTTCAAAGCCAGAAACTCTTTCAGAGTTTTTTCATCAAGTTGAGTACTTGATGAAGATGATGCATATGATGCAGCATCCATAGCTATAAGCTTTTTATTCCCCATTTGATGGAGAATTCTTCCTGTTCCTCTTTCTCTATAAGAGGAGGATCTTCCACGTCCTCTGCCTCTATCCCAAGGGATCATGGCTGAAAACATTTAAGCACAAGAAATTATTATTTCCTTAAACCTTAGATTCTCCAATTGGGATTCCAAGGTCCTAATTCGATATTTAATTTGAGTAATAGCATGTTTTTTTTGCCTTTTCTGATAAAAAGGGAATTTCATGAATTTGTTGAATGTGATCATAAGCTGTGAGCAATTCTATTGAGATATCATCTCGTCTTTCGATAATACTAAATTTTATTATTTCCAGAATTCCTTTTGGATGACTCATTGGTTTAAATATTCCCTTGTAAGAAAATCAGGAAGACTATTACCACTTCTTTTTTATAAATAATTTCGAAATCAAAAGGTGCTAAATGTGCTTGCCATCTTGCAAACATTTGCTTAGAAACATCATGTCTAAAATCTTTATTAAACATATATTTAGCTGCTTGACAATCAGTTTTAACAATAAATTTTTGATTATATAAATCATCTTGAAATTTCAACACACATTTTACTATTGCCAAAAATTTTTTAGCAATAGTAGCATAATTTTTTTGACTGTTATTCCATTTCCCTGAATGGAATCTGACAAGATATTCCTGTTTATTATTTGGAGAAATTTGCTTCAAAATCCCTCATAACCTGTTTCTGATGCATCTGTTTCAATAATTTTTTCCCACTTCGGGTTTGCAATCATCAAACAAGGGAGATTATTCACCTTTTGTTTGATTCTTTGAACAGTCTTAGTATGGTCTTTTGACCAAGGCTTTGGATGTTTCTTTAATCTATCATATAACAGATTAGTATCTTCATCTAAATTTTTGTAATATGGAAGAATATAATTTAAACTTCCAAGAAATCTTTGTAGCTGAGTTTTATTAGTAATTTCATCCGAAAATTTTGATGCAAACTCAATGCTTTTATTGATTGGTATGATATTTCCTTGGTCTATATTGTGACCCAAAAATCTTATTTTAGTTTGGAAAAGCATCATTTTTTGTCTAGATATTACTAAACCATTTTTCAAAATTATATTTTTGAAAATCTCTAAGCGCCTAAAATGAGTCTTAATATCTTTTGAGAACACAAGGATATCATCAATGTAAACAATAATAAATTCACTATAAGGAATGAAAATATCATTCATAATATTTTGAAATTCTGAAGGGGCATTTTTTAATCTGGGGAGAAGGTTATAGCCCATCTAAAATGTTAATGTGGTGGTCGACCGCTTGGGGACCGTTTTAAGCCAAAAGCCAAGAGGGCGTGGCGAGTTTTTAGGGTCTGACCTTTACTGATCACATATTAACATCTTGGAAAATGGCTATGTAAAATCGCCTCTAAGACCCAAGCATCCTCTTAAATCCTTATCTTTGTTATGGTTTTTTTTAGATATTATTTTAGGGTTTTTACTCTTTTCCCATAAGGTCCTGCCCTTATGGTATCAGCGCCATGATATTTCCGTTGAGCCATGTGTCGATGTTTTAACACTTAATCTATTAAATTCAAATGAATATATTAAGATCAGAAGATACTGTTAGAAATAGTACTGAAGAAGAATATGACATTCCACACAATTTAGAATTATTAAATAAATGGACAATTCCAAAAATTGATTACAAAGTAATTTATAAATTGGGTACCTTTGAGAAGTTAGGTCTCAAACAAGTTGTCAAAACAACTGAAGAAACATTTTCTTTAAACAAAGATGAGATGGTAGTAAAACTACTATCAAATAAAGATTTAAGCAAATATAAAAAAGATTATAAATTTATCCATATTGTATTAGTTCTAATTGCTTTTAAACCTTTAACACTTGAAGGTTTGCTAGAAAGTTTCATAGCAGCTTTGAGAGATGCTAAAAACTTAAATTGGAAACAATCCCTTATGGGAATAATTCAATCAATTCTAGCACATGGTCCATTTTATTTTAATGTCTATCCTAATTTACAATTGTCTTTATCTAATATTAATATAACAGATGCTTTGACATTAAATGTAAAAACAAATGGTTATAACTATGCCCCAGGAACAGAAGTAATATGTGTTTGTTATAGAATCTATTATAAACCTTTGTTTACTTTAAATCCAAATTGTAGGATGGTAGATAAACCATTAAATAAAACTATAATGATAGAAACAAACTTTGGCAAGTCTGAATTTACTACCAGGAGAAAAATTAAATGGGAAAAAATTAACTTTCCAGAAAATTAGATTATTGAAAAGGCTACCCCATCACAACAATATATAGATGATAATCCAATAAATATATCTCAAACACTTAAAGGTTTGGTACAAATACAATTTGAAAATACTAAAACAAAATATGAACCTTGTTTAATAAGATCAAATTCTTCATATTATCATATATCTGCAGTTGACTATATAGGAAAAAGTCCTTCTAGGGCTTCTACATCAAGAATTAGGGAAGAATCTCCTGAAAAGAAAGTAGAAGAATTAAGAATAAATTCTGATAATATTGTATGAGGTATTAAACAAGTAGATTCGGATCTAACCGAATCATAAATAAATTTTATATAATATGGAATATACAAAAAAACTAGATTTTTCTAAAGGATCTCCGGTAAGACTTGAGATCTCAAAAGAATTTTATTTACCAAAATGGAAAATATTTAGAAACTGCTTCTTTAAAAATTTTAAAGAAGCAGATACAGAGTTTTTTCAAATAGAATTTTTTAAAGATTTATCTGAAAAAAATAAAATTATACCTTTTTTTTCATGGTTTATTGAAAAATATACTGAAAGTAGGATTTCAGTAATTGAAAGACAATTTAATATAAATAGAAATATGGTATCAAAAGTTTTCCCTCCTCCGAACGGAATTAAAATTGAAAAACAGGGAAAGAAAAGATATTACCAAGCTTTTCAAAAATTATTGGAAGGAGATACCTTAACAATAACAATTAATCACATAAATGATTTAATAAAACAACAAAATTATTCAAACTTATACCTAATTATATTAGGAGAACAGTTACAAGATCTTTCAAAAAAAAATGGATAAAATACTATCCCATTTTAAAGAAAAACAAAGTATCATAATAAATGATAACAAAAAAGAATTAATTGCTACTCCGAGTATACAATTACCACCTTGAGTAGTAGATTTTAAAACCAAATCTGGAGAAAATCTAATACATACATTGAATGAGTCAATCAATGTTTTAAAAAATTTAAAAATCAATAAGTGAAGTGATTTTGAAGAAAACATAAATGAAGAAAATTATAAAGAAAAAATAAATGATGAAATACATAAATTATCAAAATTTGCTGATAAGCCAACACAAAGAAAGTATTATTACCCAAGACCAACACCACAAATGTTCTAATAGAAGAAAAAGAATACATAGTTAATAATTCTTATAGTGGTAAGATGATCTATGAATGGAACATAGATGGTCAAACAGAAAGTCAAATTTATTAAACTGTCCATAGGATGCTAATGTATGCGACAATCTGTCAGAATAATAGGAATTCAACAAAAACCATAGCTAATATGATTATATCAGGATTTACTGGTCAATTAAAAGGCTGGTGGGATAATTATTTGTCCCAAAAAGATAAAGAAAAAAAATACTTGATAGCATTAAAGAAGAAGAAGGTAAGGTTGAAAACAATTCTGTCTACACTTTAATTGTTAATATCATAGAACATTTTACACGCAGATGGTCTGACAATTCTGAAAATATCAGAACTCTTTTACAAAATCTTAAATGTAGAACTCTCACATCTTTTAGATGGTATAAAGATACATTTCTAAGTAGAGTCATGAAACTCCCGCTCTCATTGGACGTCAAAATTTATTGATGGTCTTCCTCATTTGTTTGCCGAAAGAGTTAGAAATAACTTGCGAAAAGGAGAAATAATATAAATTTTGAAGAATATACTTATGGAAAACTCATAGGAACATGTATACAAGAAGGATTAAATTTATGCAATGAAATTAAATTATAACAACAAATTAAGAAACACTCTTTAAATGAAAAAAAACAGTTGGGCCAATTTTGCAACCAATTTAGAATGGAAGATAAAAAATTAATATCTTCTAAGCCTAAAAAAATTAAAAAATCAAATCCATATAAAAATTTAAAAGGGAAAAGAAAAAGAGAAGATAGGAAAAGAAAATATGAAAATAAAAATGAAAAAGATAATAAATTACAAAATAAATCAAAACTAATATGTAAAAGATGTGGAAAAATTGGACATAAAGCAAAAACTTGCTGGGTAAGGAAAAAGCTTAATAAGCTGGAAGATGAAGATTTAAAAAATCAAATCTCAAAAATTTTATTAGATTCAGAATCTGAACTAGAGTCACAATAATTTTCTGATGAAGATTTGAATATTTTAGAAGAAGAATCTTTTTACTCTTTTAAAGAAGAGAGTATGTATGAAAAAAATTATGGTGAAAATTGTTGTTTTTCTGAAATTGAAGAAGAAAATCTTTACCAAATAATTTCACAATTTCAAAATATGAAAATAAATGTTTTAACAAGTGAAATTCTAGATTTGTTAAAAGTAGTAAATGATCCTCACACCAAAGAAAAAATAATTTCTTCATATATGAAAAATCAGGAAGAGGGAGAATTTTCTAATTTTCAAAATGATTCAAAACCATTTTTTTTAGCTGAATTAAAAAATCAGTTAAATAAAAGAAATAAAAACCCCTTTGATATAAAAAAATTAAAACATGTAATTGATAATACAGATTTAGAAAAAAGAATAATAGGTTTAGAAAAAACATCCATAGTTTTCCCTCAAAAGGAAGAGGAATCCGCTTCATATTTACAAAATATTATGGAAATAGTTACTTTCCAAAAATGGTATGGAAGGATAAAACTCCTTACAGGAGAAGATTTTTTTATTGAAGTAGTTGCACTATTTGACAGTGGTGCAGATTTAAATTGTATTCAGGAAGGTTTAATCCCAATTAAATATTATCACAAAACTACTCATGGTCTCAACCATGCTGGGAAAGAGAAATTACAGGTAAACTATAAAATACCAAAGGCATATATTTGCAAGAATAATACCTGTATTAATACAAGTTTTGTATTAGTAAAAGATTTATCAAATCAAGTAATACTTGGAACACCCTTCTTTGATAAAATTTTTCCATTAATAAAAGTGGATAGAACAGTAATAACTGGAATATATCAAGGAAAAAAAATTACTTTCCAATTTATAACTAATCCCATAACAAGATCATTAAATAATATAAAACAAGATTTATTGAAAGCAAAAATAAATCAAATAGAATTTTTACAAAAAGAATTGTCTTCTTTGTCTATACAAGAAAATTTGAAAAAAACCAAAATCACAAGAAAAAATCAAATTAATTGAACATCAATTTAGTTTACAAGTATGCAATGATCATCCCAATGCATTTTGGGATAGGAAAAAACGTATTGTTACTCTTCCATATGAGGAAGGATTCAAAAAAGATTAAATTCCTACTAAAGCACGATCATGTCAAAGGAATTCTGAATATATGGAATTATGCAAAAAAGAAATAAAATTTCTTCTTGACAAACATTTAATAAGAAATTCAAAGTCCCAATGGTCATGTATAGCCTTTTATGTTAATAAACATTCAGAAAAAGAAAGAGGAGCACCTAGATTAGTGATAAATTATTAACCTCTTAATAAAGTTTTAAAATGGATTAGGTATCCTATACCTAATAAAAAAATATTTATTAAATAAATTATATAAGGCTAACATATTTTCAAAGTTCGATTTAAAATCTGGTTATTGGCAAATACAGGTTGAAGAACAAGATAGGTACAAAACTACTTTCACTGTACCAATTGGGCATTATGAATAGAATGTGATGCCATTTGGATTAAAAAATGCCTTCAGAATTTCAAAATATTATGAATGATATTTTCATTTCTTATAGTGAATTTATTATTGTTTACATTGATGATATCCTTGTGTTCTCAAAAGATATTGAGACTCATTTTAGGCACTTATAGATTTTCAAAAATATAATTTTGAAAAATGGTTTAGTAATATCTAGACCAAAAATGATGCTTTTCCAAACTAAAATAAGATTTTTAGGTCACAATATAGACCATGGAAATATCATACCAATCAATAGAAGCATTGAGTTTGCATCAAAATTTCCGGATGAAATTACTGAAAAAACTCAGCTACAAAGATTTCATGGAAGTTTAAATTATATTCTTCCATGTTACAAAAATTTAGCTGAAGATACTAATTTTTTATATGATAGATTAAAGAAAAATCCAAAGCCTTGGTCAAAAGACCATACTAAGGCTATTCAAAGAATGAAACAAAAGGTGAATAACCTCCCTTGTTTGATGATTGCAAACCCGAATTGGGAAAAAATTGTTAAGACAGATGCATCAGAAACAAGTTATGGAGGGATTTTGAAATAAATTTCTCCAAATAATAAACAGAAATATCTTGTCAGATTCCATTCAGGGAAATGGAATAACAGTCAAAAAATTATGCTACTATTGCTAAAGAAATTTTGGCAATAGTAAAATGCGTGTTGAAATTTCAAGATGATTTATATAATCAAAAATTTATTATTAAAACTGATTATCAAGCAGCTAAATATATGTTTAATAAAGATTTTAAACATGATGTTTTTAAAAAAATGTTTGCAAGATGGCAAGCACATTTAGCACCTTTTGATTTCGAAATTATTTATAAAAAAGAAAGTGATAATAGTCTTCCTGATTTTCTTACAAGAGAATATTTAAACCAACGAGCCATCCAAAAGGAATTCTTGAAATAATAAAATTTAGTATTATCGAAAGACGAGATGATATTTCAATAGAATTGATCACATCTTATGATCACATTCAACAAATTCGTGAAATTCCCTTTTTATCAGAAAAGGCAAAAAAACACGCTATTACTCAAATTAAATATCGAATTAGGACCTTGGAATCCCAATTGGAGAATCTAAGGTTTAAGAAAATAATAATTTTTTGCTCTTAAATGTTTTCAGCCATGATCCCTTGGGATAGAGGTAGAGAACGTGGAAGATCCTCCTCTTATAGAGGAACAGGAACAGGAAGAATTCTCCATCAAATGGGGAATAAAAAGCTTATAGCTATGGATGCTGCATCATATGCATCATCTTTATCAAGTACTCAACTTGATAAAAAAACTCTGAAAGAGTTTCTGGCTTTCAAAGCCTCACAACAGGGATATAACTCTAGAGAAACAGCATCATATGCACAAATCACTGTCAATGATAGTGAAGATGAGGGATGGATTAATAATCCAAAAAAGGATGTTATACTCCTTTTAGATCATAAAGATAAAAAATGGGATGACCAACCTTAGTTCATCATCAAAAGATATTTTGATCTGGGATTTTATCCCTTTGAGACATATAAGTCCAAAACATAGTATGAGGAAATCCTTAAAGCAGAATTCTACGAAATTACTCATTATAATGGGAGTAATAAAATTACAAGTTTTAGTAAAATTATTATTAAACACATTATATCTATAGAGAACTGGGGAATATCTCCCTTAAAAGATAGAGAAATTTTATATCCAGAAACAAAACAATTAGATATAACTATTAGGATTATGTTAATGCCTTTTATAAAGCGTTTTTATTTGATAACCAGAATCATAAGCATTCTTGGTTCATAAAAATCTGTTCTAAAATCTAAAAGTCGGACATTCCGATTTGGTTCTATAAGTGATGGCAGTCATATGGTGCATCAACTGATATATTCATAGGAGAATCTAAGAGGTTTAAAACCCTCTATACTCAATGGATAGAATTATCTCCTGCTCTCATTGAGGCACAACATAATAATTTCATTGAAGGAATGGCCTCGTTACATTTCTTTGTTCAATTTAGTATCCCATGGATATGTAAAAAAAAAACTCTGTATAATTTCATTTTTTTTCAGATAAATCTTTATAAAATTCTATTTTGGTAAATAAATTTCTTTTGAGATCTCTAGTCTTACTAGAGATCCTTTAGAAAAATCTAGTTTTTCTGTATATTCCATATTATATAAAATTTATTTCTGATTCGGTTAGATCCGAATCTACTTGTTTAATACCTCTTACAATATTATCATAATTTATTCTTAATTCTTCTACTTTCTTTTCAGGAAATTCTTCCCTGTGGACTTGTTCGTATATAAGTTATGTGTGGGTGCATGGATATTATTATTAACATTATTAGGGTTGTGTGTTTGAATATTACTATTAACATTATTATTATTATTATTATTATTATTATTATTATTATTATTATTATTATTATTATTGTTGTTGTTGTTGTTGTTGTTGTTGTTATTATTGTTGTTGTTGTTATTGTTATTGTTGTTATAGTTGTTGTTATTATTGTTGTTGTTATTGTTGTTGTTGTTATTGTTGTTGTTGTTATTGTTGTTGTTGTTATTGTTGTTGTTGTTATTGTTGTTGTTGTTATTGTTGTTGTTGTTATTGTTGTTGTTGTTATTGTTGTTGTTGTTATTGTTGTTGTTATTGTTGTTGTTATTGTTGTTGTTGTTATTGTTGTTGTTGTTATTGTTGTTGTTGTTATTGTTGTTGTTGTTATTGTTGTTGTTGTTATTGTTGTTGTTATTATTGTTGTTGTTATTATTGTTGTTGTTATTATTATTGTTGTTATTAATTATTGTTGTTATTCTTATTGTTGTTATTCTTATTGTTGTTATTCTTATTGCTGTTATTCTTATTGAAGTTGTTATTATTATTATTATTATTATTATTATTATTATTATTATTATTATTATTATTATTATTATTATTATTATTATTATATTAAGTATTATAAAAGTCTTAACAAAGATAAGGATTCAAAAGATAAGGTTGGTTTTTATAGGCAATTTTACACAGCCGCTTTTCAGGGGCTAATATGTGGCCAGTAAAGGTCAGACCCTAAAACGCCACGACGTTCTCTTGGCTTATGGGCTAAAACGGGTCCCCAAGCGGTCGGCCGCCCACATTAACACCCTGAATGGGCACGTAACCTTCTCCCCAAACTTACCCTTGAACCTTGCCCGCTGCTCGGACCTTTTTTTTTTTTTTTTTATAAAAACCATAACAGCCTGTTGAGCATGGTGAATGTTTTAACGCTTATGTGTTCAGCCTCTTATTGAGGCGAGCATTCAAGAATATAATTATTATAAAAGATCAGAATAGAAAATTACCAGATTCTTAAAGCGGAGATGATCTTGAAGCTTGAAACTTTAAAACTTTTAACTATTAAGAAGTATTTTTACAAGAGAGGATGAGAAGAGGATTGATATTTTTTTGATATATGGTGCCTCTATCTGCTAACTAATGGCCCCTTATATAGGGATTCTAGCACCGAATATATATGCGAATATTCGCATATTGCGTATCACGCGGATAATAGTACAATTATTAAAGTTACAATAATTAAAGTGGTTGCAATAATGCAACTTTACGACAAATTTTGTCTGACGAATCTCGTGGTTTTTGAATGATTGGTGCATCTTTTTCTTTTTGTGGGGCCTATTGTGATTATTGTCCTTTTGACTTTCCAGCATTAGCTGGTGCGAACTCTCTATCCAGTTCTTCCATTATTCTTGCATAGGCTTCATCATCAAGGATTTCATCCTCCTGGGCGTCTTGGTGAAGATCTTGGTCTTCTTGGTCTTCTTCCCCAATTTGGGATGAATCTGATACAGACATTTTTTAAGGAGATTTCTCCTTTTTGAAATTCTTAGCTATGTCTTTTTTCACTTCTACAAGATAGTAGTCCATTAACTCTTCTTGACTGATATCATCAGTTCCTTTAATCATTTTGATTTTTCTAACAATGTGTTGGAACGGGCTAAGAGCCTCTCTTTGTTGTTGATTTTCTTGTTGTTTCTTATAAGAGTCAATTGTGTCTTGGATATAATCCAATGTATCCTGACATTTAATTTTTTTATCTTCTTTCTCCATCATTTTCTTCCAAAATTTTGTCATATATGCCCTTTTTAGACAGAATATATTTTCGCTGGTATAACCAGTTTCTAGAATCCATTTTCATATCCAAGGAATGCTGAATTGGACAAAGAAATGTAATGAGGCCATTCCCTCAATAAAATTATTATTATGTTGTGCTTCAATGATAGTTGGAGATAACTCCACCCATTGAGCATAAAGGGTTTTTAACCTTTTTGATTCTCATGTAAAAATATCAGGAGTGTTGCCATATGAATGCCACCATTTGTAAAACCAGGTCGGAATATCCGATTCATAAACTTTTGAACAAATTTTTATGAACCAAGAGTGTTTATAATTTTGATTCTCAAATAAAAATGTTTTATGAAAAGCATTAATATAATCCCAATAGTTATATCTGATTGGGGTTTTTGTTTCAGGATGGAAAATTTCTCTATCCTTTAGTGGAGATATTCCCCAGCTTTCAACAGATATGATTTATTTAATAATAATTTTGCTAAAACTTATAAGTTTATTGCTCCCACTATAATGGGTAATTTCGTAGGATTCTGCTTTGAGGATTTCCTCATAATATGTCCTGGACTTATAAGTCTCATTGAGTGGAGATATTCCCCAGCTTTCAACAGATATGATCTATTTAATAATAATTTTGCTAAAACTTATAAGTTTATTGCTCCCACTATAATGGGTAATTTCGTAGGATTCTGCTTTGAGGATTTCCTCATAATATGTCCTGGACTTATAAGTCTCATTGGGATGGTATCCCTGATCAAAATATCTTTTGATGATGAACCAAGGTTGATCATCCCATTTTTTATCTTTTTGATCTAGAAGGAGTATAACATCCTTCTTTGAATTGTTAATCCATCCTTCTTCTTCACTATCATTGACAGTAATTTCAGCATATGATGCTGGTTTTTCAGGGTTATGTCCCTGTTGTGCGGCTTTATAAGCCAGAAATTCTTTATAAAGATTTACATCAGACTTATTCCCCATTTGATGAAGAATTCTTCCTGCTCCCCTTCCTCTATTAGAGGAGGTTCTTCCTCGTCCTATGCCTTTATCTCAAGGGATCATGGCTAAAAACATTTAAGCACAAGAAATTATTATTTCTTTGTGTTCTAGATCCTCCAATTGAGAATCCTAGGACCATATTCGATATTTAATTTGATTTAAAGCATATTTCTTTGCTTTTTGTGATAAATAAGGGTCACGTTCAATTTCATAGACCCTGAGATTAACCATATAATATTGTCGAAAGATTTCATCTTTTCTTTCTATTAGACTCAATTTTATTTTTTCCAAATTCCTTTTTGGTGACTCATTGATCTAAATATTCCCTGGTAAGAAAATCAGGAAGACTATTATCAATTTCATTTTTGTAAATTATTTCAAAATCAAATGGAGCTAGATTGCCATCTGGCAAACATCTGCTTAGAAACATCATGTTTAAAATCTTTGCTAAACATATATTTAGCAGCTTGGCAATCAGTTTTTATAATAAACTTTTGATTATATAAATCATCTTGAAATTTTAAAACACATTTTACTATTGCTAGAATTTCTTTAGCAATAGTGGTGTAATTCTTTTGGCTATTATTCCATTTGCCTGAATGGAATCTAACAAAATATTCTTGTTTATTATTTGGAGAAATTTGTTTCAGAATATCTCCATAACCTATTTCTGAGGCATCTGTTTCTACATTTTTTTCCCAATCTAGGTTTGCAATCATCAAACAAGAAAGGTTACTTACCTTTTGTTTGATCTTTCGAATAGCCATAGTATGGTCTTTTGACCATGGCTTTGGGTTTTTCTTTAGTCTATCATATAACAGACTAGTATCTCCAGCTAAATTTTTGTAGTAAGGAAGAATATAATTTAAACTTACAAGAAATCTTTGTAATTGGGTTTTATCAATAATTTCATCCGGAAATTTTGATACAAACTCAATACTTCTATTGATTGGAATAATATTTCCTTAATCTATATTATGACCCAGAAATCTTACTTTTGTTTGGAAAAACATCATTTTTGGTCTAGATATTACTAAACCATTTTTCAAAATTATGTTTTTGAAAATTTCTAAATGTTTAAAATGAGTTTCAATATCCTTCGAAAATACCAGGATATCATCGATATAAACCGTAATAAATTCACTATAAGGAATAAAAATATCATTCATAATATTTTGAAATTCAGAAGGGGCATATTTTAACCCAAATGGCATTACATTCCATTCATAATGCCTAATAGGTACGGTGAAAGCAGTTTTGTACCTATCTTTTTCTTCAATTTGTATTTGCCAATAACCTGACTTTAAATCAAATTTTGAAAATATATTGGCTTTATATAATTTATTTAATAAATCCTTTTTATTAGGTATAGGATACCTAATCCATTTTAAAACCTTATTAAGGGGTTTATAGTTTATCACCAATCTTGGTGCTCCTCTTTCTTGCTCTGAATGTTTATTAACATAAAAAGCTGTACAAGACCATGGAGACTTTGAACTTCTTATTAAATTTTTATCAAGAAGAGATTTTATTTCTTTTTTACATAATTCCATGTATTCGGAATTCATTTGACACGGTCGTGCCTTAGTCGGAATTTGACTTTCTTTAAAATCTTCTTCATATGGAAGAGTAACAATATGTTTCTTTCTATCCCAGAAAGCATTGGGATGGTCATTACATATTTGTAAGCTAAATTGGTGTTCAATCAATTTGATTTTTTCTTTTAACTTTGGTTTTTCCAAATTTTCTTGTATAGATAAAGAAAATATTTCTTTTTGCAAAAATTCTATTTGATTTATTTTTGCTTTTAACAAATCTTGTTTTATATTATTCAAAGATTTTGTGATAGGATTAGTAATGAATTGGAAAGTGATTTCTTTCCCTTGATAGATTCCAGTTATTCCTGTTCTATCTACTTTTATTAATGGGAAAATTTTATCAAAAAATGGTGTACCAAGTATTACTGGATTTGATAAGTTTTTTACCAATACAAAGCTTGTACTGATACATGTATTATCTTTATAGATAGATGCCTTAGGTATTTTATAATTTACCTCTAATTTCCCTTTCCCAGCATGGCTGAGACCATGATTAGTTCTATGATAATATTTAATCGGAACTAATCCTTCCTGAATACAATTTAGATCTGCACCACTATCAAATAGTGCGACTACTTCGATAAAGAAGTCTTCTCCTATAAGGAGTTTTATCCTACCATACCATTTTTGGGAGGTGACTATTTGCATAATACTTTGTAAATATGAATCTTGTTCTTCCCTATGAGGGAGTACTACAGATGTTTTCTCTAGACCTATTATTCTTTTTTCTAAATCTGTATTACTTTTTCGTAATTGTTTTATTTCCAATTTTAAATTATCAATTTCGTGTTTTAATTCCTTTATATCAAAAGGGTTTTTATAGGTCTTTCTTTTGTTTAACTGATTTTTTAATTCAGCTAAAGTAAATGGTTTTGAATTATTTTGAGGATTAGAAGACTCACCTTCTTCTTGATTTTTTATATACGAAGAAATTATTTTCTCTTTTGTATTAGGGTCGTTTATTACTTTTAATAAATCTATAATTTCACTTGTTAAAACATTTAATTCCATATTTTGGAATTGTGAAATTATTTGATAAAGATTTTCCTCTTCAATTTCAGAAGAACAATAATTTTTATTACATATATTTTCTTCTTCTGAAGAATAAGAAGATTCTTCTTCTAAAATATTTAAATCTTCATTGGAAGGGAAAAAAAAAAAAAAGGTCCGAGCAGCTGGGCAAGGTTCAAGGTTAAGTTTGGGGAGAAGGTTACGTGCCCATTAAGGGCGTTAATGTGGGCGGCCGACCGCTTGGGGACCCGTTTTAGCCCATAAGCCAAGAGAGCGTCGTGGCGTTTTAGGGTCTGACCTTTACTAGGCACATATTAGCCCCCTGAAAAGCGACTGTGTAAAATTGCCTATAACAACCAACCTTATCTTTTGAATCCTTATCTTTGTTAAGACTTTTATAATACTTAATATGTGTTTTAAATGGGTTTTTGCTCTTTATCCCATAAGATCCTGTCTTGTGTGGTATCAAAGCCATGAAGCTCAAAATAAATAAACAGCCTTAACAATCAGTTGAGTCATGAGTGTATGTTTTAACACTTACCAAATATATTCAAATGAATATATTAAAATCAGAAGATACTGTTAAAAACAGTACTGAAGAGGAGTATGATATCCCTCATAATTTAGAATTATTAAATAAATGGACAATTCCAAAAATTGATTATAAAACAATCTACAAACTAGGCACTTTTGAGAAAATAGGTCTCAAACAAGTTGTCAAAACAACTGAAGAAACATTTTCTTTAAATAAAGATGAAATGGTAGTAAAATTACTATCCAATAAAGATTTAAACAAATATAAGAAAGATTATAAATTTATCCACATTGGGTTGGTGCAAATAGCATTTAAACCTCTAACATTAGAAGGTTTACCAGAAAGTTTCATAGCAGCTCTTAGAGATGCTAGGAACTTAAATTGGAAACAATCCCTTATGGGAATAATCCAATCCAGTCTGGCACATGGTCCAGTCTATTTTAATGTTTATCCAAATTTACAATTATCTTTATCTGATGTTAATATAACAGATGCTTTAACATTAAATGTTAAAACCAATGGGTATAATTACGCCCCAGGATCTGAGGTCATATGTGTTTGTTATAGGATCTATTACAAACCCTTATTTACTTTAAATCCAAATTGTAGAATGGTAGATAAACCATTAAATGAAACTATAATAATAGAAACGAACTTTGGTAAATCTGAAGTTACTACCAGAAGAAAAATTAAATGGGAAGAAATTAACTTTCCCGAAAATTGGGTAATAGAAGAAGCTACCCCAACAAAACAATACATAGATAATAACCCGATAAATATATCTCAAACCACAGAAGGTTTGGTACAAATACAGTTTGAAAATATCAAACAAAAATATGAACCATCTTTAATAAGATCAAATTCTTCATATTATCATATATCTCCAATAGATTATATGGTAAAAAGTCCTTCTAGGGCTTCTACATCAAGAATCAGGAAAGAATTTCCTGAGAAAAAAGTAGAAGAATTAAGAATAAACTCTGATAATATCGTAAGAGGATTTAAACAAGTAGATTCGGAACTAACCGAATCATAAATAAATTTCATATAATATGAATTATAAAGATAAATTAGACTTTTCTAAAGGATCTCCGGTAAGACTAGAGATCTCAAAACAATTTTATTTGCTGAAATGGGAAATATTTAGAAACTGGTTTTTCAAAAATTTTGAAAAAACAGATACAGAATTTTTTCAAACAGAGTTCTATAAAGATTTATTTGAAAAAAATGAGGTTATACCTTTTGTCCCATGGTTTATAGAAAAATACACTGAAAGTATGATTTCAGTAATTGAAAGACAATTCAATATTAATGGCAATATAGTGTCAAAAGTTTTCCCTCCTTCAAATGGTTTCAAAATTGAAAAACAAGGAGAGGAAAGGTATTATCAAGCTTTTCAAAAATTATTGGAAGGAGACACCTTGCCAATAACAATTAATCATATAAATGATTTAATAAAACAACAAAATTATTCAAATCTATATCTAATAATATTAGGAGAACAATTACAAGATATTTCAAAGAAAATGGATAAAATATTATCTCATTTTAAAGGAAAACAAAATATCATAATAAATGATAACAAAAAAGAAATTATTGCTACTCCAAGTATTCAATTACCTCGAAGAGTAGTAGATTTTAAAACAAAATCTGAAGAAAATTTAATTCATACATTAAATGAATCAATCAATGTTTTAAAAAATTTGAAAATTAATACATTAAGTGATTTTGAAAAAGAAATAAATGAAGAAAATTATAAAGAAAAAATAAATGAAGAGATTCTTAAACTATCAAAGTTTGCTGATAAGCCAACCCAAAGGATGTACTATTATCCTAGGCCTACACCACAGGATGTTCTAATAGAAGAACAAGAATACAAAGTTAATAACTCGTATAGTGGTAAAATGATCTATGAATGGAACATAGATGGTCAAGCAGAAAGTCAGATTTATAAGACTGTCCATAGAATGCTAATGTATGCAACCATATGTCAGAATAATAGGAATTCGACAAAAACCATAACCAATATGATTATATCAGGGTTTACTGGTCAATTGAAAGGCAAGTGGGATAATTATTTGTCCCAGGAAGATAGAGAAAAAATACTTAATAGTATTAAGAAAGAAGAAAATACTACTAAAAATAATTCGGTATATACTTTAATTGTTAATATTATAGAACACTTTATAGGCAGATGGTCTGATAATTCTGAAAATATCAGAACTCTTCTACAAAATCTTAAGTGTAGAACACTTACATCTTTTAGATGGTATAAGGATACATTCCTAAGTAGAGTAATGGAACTCCCAGCGTCTAATAGCTCACATTGGAAGTCTAAGTTTATAGATGGTCTTCCTCATTTATTCGCTAAGAGAGTAAGAAATAACTTACGAAAAGGAGAAAATACCATAAATTATGATGATTATACTTATGGAAAGCTAATAGGAACATGTATACAGGAAGGATTAAACCTGTGCAATGAGATTAAATTAAATCAACAAATTAAAAAACACTCTTTAAATGAAAAGAGGCAATTAGGTCAATTTTGTGATCAATTTGGAATGGAAGATATGAAATTAGTACCTTATAAATCCAAGAAAATTATTAAAAAATCAAATCCATATAAGGATCTAAAAAGAAAAAGAAAAAGAATAGACAAGAAAAGAAAATATTCAAATAAAGAAAGGAATAATAAATTCCAAAATAAACTAAAGCTTATATGCAAGAAATGTGGAAAATACGACCATACAGCAAAAACCTGCTGGGTAAGGAAAAAGCTTAATAAGCTAGAAGATGAAGATTTAAAAAATAAAATCCTAGAAATATTACTAGATTCAGATTCTGAATTAGAATTTGAATCATAACAATCTTCCAATAAAGATTTAAATATTTTAGAAGAAGAATCTTCTTATTCTTCAAAAGAAGAAAATATATGTAATAAAAATTGTTGTTCTTCTGAAATTGAAGAGGAAAATCTTTATCAAATAATTTCACAATTCCAAAATATGGAATTAAATGTTTTAACAAGTGAAATTATAGATTTATTACAAGTAATAAACGACCCTAATACAAAAGAGAAAATAAATTCTTCGTATATAAAAAATCAAGAAGAAGGTGAGTCTTCTAATCCTCAAAATAATTCAAAAGCATTTACTTTAGCTGAATTAAAAAATCAGTTAAACAAAAAAAATACCTATAAAAACCCTTTTGATATAAAGAAATTAAAACACGAAATTGATAATTTAAAATTGGAAATAAAACAATTACGAAAAAGTAATACAGATTTAAAAAAAAGAATAATAGGTCTAGAGAAAACATCTGTAGTACTCCCTCATAGGGAAGAACAAGATTCATATTTACAAAGTATTATGGAAATAGTCACCTCCCAAAAATGGTATGGTAGGATAAAACTCCTTATAGGAGAAGACTTCTTTATCAAAGTAGTCGCACTATTTGATAGTGGTGCAGATCTGAATTGTATTCAGGAAGGATTAGTTCCGATTAAATATTATCATAGAACTAATCATGGTCTCAGCCATGCTAGGAAAGGGAAATTAGAGGTAAATTATAAAATACCTAAGGTGTCTATCTGTAAAGATAATACATGTATCAGTACAAGCTTTGTATTGGTAAAAAACTTATCAAATCAAGTAATACTTGGTACACCATTTTTTGATAAAATTTTGCCATTAATAAAAGTAGATAGAATAGGAATAACTGGAATCTATCAAGGGAAAGAAATCACTTTCCAATTCATTACTAATCCTATCACAAGATCTTTGAATAATATAAAACAAGATTTGTTAAAAGCAAAAATAAATCAAATTCTTTTTGCAGGAATTCTATCTGATTTATTTTTGCTTTTAACAAATCTTGTTTTATATTGTTTAATGATCTTGTAATAGGATTAGTTATAAATTGAAAAGTAATTTCTTTTCCTTGATAGATTCCAGTTATTCCTGTTCTATCTACATTTATTAATGGGAAAATTTTATGAAAAAATGGTGTACCAAGTATTACTTGATTTGATAAATCTTTTACCAATACGAAGCTTGTATTGATACGTGTATTATCTTTACAAATATATGCTTTTGGTATTTTATAATTTACCTCTAATATTCCTTTTCAAGCATGGCTGAGTCCATGATTAGTCCTATGATAATACTTAATTGGAACTAATCCTTCCTGAATGCAATTTAAATCTGCACCACTATCAAATAGTGCAACTAATTCAATAAAGAAATCCTCTCCTATAAGGAGTTTGATTCTCCCATACCATTTTTAGGATGTGACTATTTCCATAATACTTTGCAGATATGAATCTGGTTCTTCCTTTTGAGGAAAAACTACGGATATTTTTTCTAGACCTATTATCCTTTTTTCTAAATCTGTATTATTTTCTTGTAATTTTTTAATTTCTAATTTTAAATTATCAATTTCTTGTTTTAATTCCTTTATATCAAAAAGGTTTTTGTAATTACTTCTTTTATTTCACTGATTTTTTAATTCAGCTAAAGTAAATGGTTTTGAATCATTTTGTGAATCAGAAGATTCACCTTCTTCTTGATTTATCATATATGAAGAAATTATTTTTTCTTTTGTATTAGGATCATTTATAACTTTTAGTAAATCTAAAATTTCATTTGTTAAAACATTTATTTCCATATTTTGGAATTGTGAAATTATCTGATAAAGATTTTCTTCTTCAATTTCAGAAGAACAACCGTTCTTATTGCATGCATTTTCTTCTTCAGAAGAATAAGAAGATTCTTCTTCTAAGATATTTAAATCTTCATTGGATGATTGTTGTGACTCTAATTCAGATTCTAATTCTAATAATATTTCTAGGATTTTATTTCTTAAATCTTCATCTTCTAGCTTATTAAACTTTTTTCTTACCCAGCAAGTTTTTGCTTTATGCCCAAATTTTTCGCATTTCTTGCATATAAGCTTCGGTTTATTTTGGAATTTATTATTCCTTTCCTCATTTGAGTATTTTCTTTTCTTTTCTTCATGTTTTCTTTTTCCCTTAAAATTTTTATATGGGTTTGATTTCTTAATAATTTTCTTGGACTTAGAAGATATTAATTTTTTATCTTCCATTCCAAACTGATCACAAAATTGACCTAATTGTCTATTTTCATTTAAAGAGTGTTTTTTAATTTGTTGATTTAATTTAATTTCATTACACAGGTTTAATCCTTCCTGTATACATGTTCCTATTAATTTTCCATAAGTATAATCATCATAATTTATAGTATTTTCTCCTTTTCATAAGTTATTTCTTACTCTTTCAGCAAATAGATGAGGAAGACCATCTATGAACTTTGACTTCCAATGTGAGCTATTAGACTCTGTGAGTTCCATGACTCTACTTAAAAACGTATCTTTATACCATCTAAAAGATGTAAGCGTTCTACACTTAAGATTTTGTAAAAGAGTTCTGATATTTTCATAATTATCAGACCATCTGCCTGTAAAGTGCTTTATGATATTAACAATTAAAGTATATACTGAATTATTTTCAGTATTGTTTTCTTCTTCCTTAACACTATTAAGGATTTTTTCTCTATCTTCTTGGGATAGATAATTATCCTACCAGCCTTTTAATTGACCGGTAAACCCTAATATAATCATGTTGGTTATGGTTTTTGTCGAATTCCTATTATTCTGACATATTGTCGCATACATCAGCATTCTATGGACAGCTTTATAAATTTGACTTTCAGTTTGACCATCTATGTTCCCTTTATAGATCATTTTTCCACTATAAGAGTTATTAACTATGTATTCTTGTTCTTCTATTAAGACATCCTGAGGCGTTGGCCTTGGATAATAATACATTCTTTGAGTTGGCTTATCAGCAAACTTAGATAATTTCAGTATTTTATTATTTATTTTTTCTTTATAATTTTCATCATTTATATCTTTTTCAAAATCCCTTAATGTGTTGATTTTTAGATTTTTTTAAAACATTGATTGATTCATTTAATGTATGAATTAAATTTTCTTCTGATTTTGTTTTAAAATCTACAACTTTTGGTGGTAATTGTATACTCGGAGTAGCAATAATCTCTTTTTTGTTATCATTTATTATGATATTTTGTTTTTCTTTTAAATGAGATAGTATTTTCTCCATTTTTTTTGAGATATCTTGTAACTGTTCTCCTAATATAATTATGCATACATTTGAATAATTTTGTTGTTTTATTAAATCATTTATGTGATTAATTGTTATTGGTAAGGTATCTCCTTCCAATAATTTTTGAAAAGCTTGATAATATCTTTCCTCTCCTTGTTTTTCAATTTTGAAACCGTTTGGAGGAGGAAAAACTTTTGATACTATATTACCACTAATATTAAATTGCCTTTCAATTACTGAAATCATACTTTCAGTGTATTTTTCAATAAACTATGGAACAAAAGGTATAACCTCATTTTTTTCGGACAAATCTTTATAAAATTCTGTTTGAAAAAATTCTATATCTGCAGCTTCTAAACATTTCCCATTTTGGTAAATAAAATTCTTTTGAGATCTCTAGTCTTACCGGAGATTCTTTAGAAAAATCTAATTTTTTTATATATTCCATATTATATAAAATTTATTTCTGATTCGGTTATATCCGAATCTATTTGTTTAAATCCTCTTACGATATTATCTGAGTTTATTCTTAATTCTTCTACTTTCTTTTCAGGAAATTCTTTCCTAATTCTTGAAGTAGAGGACCTAGAAGGACTATTTACCATATAATCTATTGGAGATATATGATAATATAAAGAGTTTGATCTTATTAAAGATGGCTCATATTTTTATTTGATATTTTCAAATTGTATTTGTACCAAACCTTCGGTGGTTTGAGATATATTTATTGGATTATTATCTATGTATTGTTTTGTTGGGGTAGCTTTTTCTATGACCCAATTTTTTGGAAAGTTAATTTCTTCCCATTTAATTTTTCTTCTAGTAGTAACTTCAGATTTACCGAAGTTTGTTTCTATCATTATAGTTTTATTTAATGGTTTATCTACCATTCTACAATTTGGATTTAGAGTAAATAAAGGTTTGTAATATATCCTATAACAAACACATATTACCTCATATCCTTGGGCATAATTATAACCATTTGTTTTAACATTTAATGTTAAAGCATCTTTTATATTAACATTAGATAGAGATAATTGTAAATTAGGATAAACATTAAAATAGACTGGACAATGTGCCAGGCTTGATTGGATTATTCCCATAAGGGATTGTTTCCAATTTAAGTTTCTAGCATCTCTAAGAGCTGCTATAAAACTTTTTGGTAAACCTTTAAGTGTTAAAGGTTTAAAAGCAATTTGAACAAATCCAATATGGATAAATTTATAATCTTTCTTATATTTGCTTAAATCTTTATTTGATAGTAATTTTACTACCATTTCATCTTTATTTAAAGAAAATGTTTCTTCAGTTGTTTTAACAACTTGTTTGAGACCTAATTTCTCAAAAGTGCCTAATTTGTAGATTACTTTGTAATCAATTTTTGGAATTGTCCATTTATTTAATAATTCTAAATTATGAGGGATATCATATTCCTCTTCAATACTGTTTTTAACAGTATCTTCTGTTTTTAATATATTCATTTGAATATATTTCATAAGTGTTAAAACATTCACACATGGCTCAACTGATTATCATGGCTCTGATACCACAAGACCGTAGGATCTTATGGGAAAGAGTAAAACCCATAAAATTTATTTATTATAAACAAGACCGCAGGATCTTATGGGAAATGAGTAAAAACCATAAAATTTATTTATTATAAACATATTTATATATAAAACATATTAAAACATAATTATTATTATTATTATTATTATTATTATTATTATTATTATTATTATTATTATTATACAAGACCACAGGATCTTATGGGAAAAGAGTAAAAACCATAAAATAGATATTATGTAAAAACATAAAATGTAAAAATTATTTAAAATATAAAAGCCTTAGCAAGGACAAGGACCCTAGGGGAAGCTTGGTTGTTATAGGCGATTTTACACAGCCGCTTTCCAGGATGCTAATATGTGGTCAGTAAAGGTCAGACCCTAAAACACCACGACGCTATTTTGGCTTATGGGCTAAAACGGGTCCCCAAGCGGTCGACCGCCCACATTAACACCCTTGATGGGCTATAACCTTCTCCCCAAACTTATCCTCAAATCATACCTGCTGGGACTTTTTTTTTTATTTAGACCATAATAGTCTGTTGAGCATGGTTATGTTGAGCTTCAATGATAGTAGGAGATAACTCTACCCATTGAGCATAGAGGGATTTGAACCTTTTTGATTCTCCTACGAAGATATCAGTGGTGGTGCCGTATGATTGCCACCATTTGTAAAACCAAATCGGAATGTCCGATTCATAAATTTTTGAACAATCATTATAGACCAAGAAAGTTTATAATTCTGATTTTCAAATAAAAATGCTTTATAAAAAGCGTTAATATAATCCCAATAGTTATATCTTATTGGGGTTTTTGTTCTGGATTGAGAATTTCTCTATCCATTAATGGAAATATTGTATCCAAAGTTTTCCCTCCTCTGAATGGTTTTAAAATTGAAAAACAGGGAGAGGAAAGATATTACCAAGCTTTTCGAAAATTATTGTAAGAAGATACCTTACCAATAACAATTAATCACATAAATGATTTAATAAAACAACAAAATTATTCAAATTTATACCTTATTATATTAGGAGAACAATTACAAGATCTTTCAAAGAAAATGGATAAAATTCTATCACATTTAAAAGAAAAACAAAATATCATAATAAATGATAATAAAAAAGAAATAATTGCTACTCCAAGTATTCAATTACCACCAAGAGTAGCAGATTTTAAAACAAAATCTGAAGAGAATTTAATTCATACATTAAATGAATCTATTAATGTCTTAAAAAATCTAAAAATCAACACATTAAGTGATTTTGAAAAAGATATAAATGAAGAAAATTATAAAGAAAAGATAAATAATGAAATACTCAAATTATCTAAGTTTGCTGATAAGCCAACACAAAGGATGCATTATTACCCTAGGCCAGCGCCACAAGATGTTCTAATAGAAAAATAAGAGTACATAGTTAATAATTCATATAGTGGTAAGATGATCTATGAATGGAACATAGATTGTGAAACTGAAAGTCAAATTTATAAGACTGTCCATAGAATGTTAATGTATGCGACAATATGTAAGAATAATAGAAATTCAACAAAAACCATGTTGGATCTCTTGAAGATTAGCATTTAGTCTTTAGATTTTGTTTTTGCCATAGTATAAGGACTTATTGTGTAAATATATGTTCCTTAGTTTCATTGTTAGTATAATAGGACATTGTTTATATGTGTAGGTGACTTTTGAAGAATTTCAGTTAGAACTCTCTCTGTACATTGTATCCGATTGCAAATTGCTTTTAATGAAATCACTGTGAATTTTTGAAGTATTTTGCTCTTGTTGATTACTTTGTGCTTATAATTGATCATTGCATTACAATATCATCACAGATCGATCCATTTGAACCTATCAAATGGTATCAGAGCATTCGGTTCAGTGATTTCAAGCTTAAAATCGAATTTTGAGCTCTGTGAATCACTTGAATCTGTGTTTGATAGCAATTGATCAAGTAGTTGTTGATTTCAGTTGTGTTTCATCATCTGAAACATGAATTGAATCACAATTGAGTGATTTCTTACATTCAGATCTGAATTTTCATCAGATTTGTGTGCGAACTGTTCTTCGTTGTCGAACTATAATTCAATCAGAAATTCAGATTTGTTATTGTTAATTGAGAGAATTGATGAATTAGGATTGATTATCGACTTGAATTCTACCTTATTGGAAGTTTTCAGATCAATTAATCAAGTTTTGAAGAATTTGATAAGATCAGGTTGTTATGAAGATGATGAATTAGGTGCTTGGGGTGTTAAAATCATCTGAAATTTACTCAAGTGTTTAGGCGCATTGCAACTGTGTAGGCGCATCAACACTGTTTGGGCATTTTAGAGTTGGACGTTTTGACACTATTTGGACGTTTTACCACTGTGTGGACGTTTTTTGAAACCCGAGAGTTCTAGGCGTTTGAAGACTGTTTGGGCGCTTCAGTTGAAAATCAGAAAATTTGACCAAGTTCCCAGGCGTTTGACAACTGTTTGGATGCTTGACAACTGTTCACGCGTTTTACAACTGTTCAGGCGCATCTTCAGTTGGACGTTTCAAGAATTCTACTAAGGCATTCCCTGAGGCGTTTCAAGTACAAAGTGGGCGTTTCACAACTATTCAGGCGCATCAGATTTCAGACTTTTCATCCAACACTTAGAAAATTTTTCAAAAACTAAAATCCAAAAAATATTGTCATTTCTTTGTTTCATTTCAAACTTTAAAACAACAAAAACATTTTCTTTTCTTAATTTCAAAACTTAAAATGCCTAAATCTGAAGATTCTGAGAACAGGGTTCCTAAGTTGAAGAATAGAGCTGATTTCAAGAACTGGTCTCTCAGATTAAAACATCACTTAAACTCTATTGATACAGATCTCTGGAAGTCAATAGAGAAAGGACCTTACATTCCTGTTTCATTAGATGGTCCTGACAAAGGATTTGTTTACACCAAAGACTCTCAAGAACCATATCCTGAAGATGGTCTCCATGGTGATGATTTGAAGAAGGTTAAAAATGATATTAAAACTTATTCTCTGATGTGCAAGGGTTTACCTTTGAAAGTGTTAACAAGACTTGATAGTTATTAGACTGGGTATACCATGTACAAAGCTTTAAAGATCATTTGTGAAGGTGGTAAAGAGATTCAAGATCTCAAAAAGCAGAAACTAAAAAGGCAACTTGAATTATTTGAGCACCTTTCTGGAGAAACAATCAATCAAATGATGAACAGATTTGTGCAGCTCATTACTGAAATGTCAACTATTGGTGTGAAGAATGATCTCAAAGATCTAAATGACAGACTTCTCAATGTTCTTCCATCTTCATGGAAAAACAGTTACCTTGTTGAAGCATACAGAAAAGTTTCCCATGGATCTTGATCTTCTGATTGCCAAAATAGAATCAGTTGAAATTGATGAGAGTTCAAGGAACAATAATAGATCCATATCAACATCTCAGTATAAGTATGTTGCATCTCCAGCTAACACAGTGGAGAATGCATTTGTGGCTAAAGATGATAGTTCTTCAAAAGATGAGGGTGATTTGTTTGTTGGAGCTGGTTTCTTTACTGACTCAACCTATACAAGTGCTCCTGTCTACACAAATCAACCACAGTCTTCTCCTAAAACTCAAATGCCTAAACCTCAAACTGAGACTCCATCTTCTAACTCTGTTAAACCTAGCAAAGTTAAGGATGTCATAAACATCCTTTTACAGGATGAAGAGTCAAAATCTACTTTTACTGCTTTCATGGCAAGCTTTCAAGCTTATCAAGGTAGTCATCTAACTTAAGTTGATTTGATTTTGCAGGATTTATTTGAGATGGATCCTGATGATGTAGAAGAGATGGATTTGAACTGGGAAATGGTGATGATAGCTTACAGGACTCAGAAACACTCTTATGTGAACAGAAATTATAAGCCAAGTGCAAACAAAAAGGTTGGCTTTGACAAATCAAAATCAAGGTGTTTCAACTGCAATAGCTATGGTCATTTTTCAAGAGAATGCAAAGCTCCTAGAAATCAAGGAGGAAATGATCAAGCAGGTTCCAGTAGTCAAAGATGTCAACATCAGTCTCAGAAAAATTTTCAGAAGCCATATCAGAGTCTTCCTATGCCAGAGCTGAAAGAAGAATCAAAAACAACTGAAGAGCCAAAGAAAGCTCTAGTTGTTAGCATCAAGGATGGTTATGACTGGAGTGCTTATGCAGAACAGTTTACTGCTGATCTCACTTCTGGTTTAGCACTTGTTGCTGAAATTAATGATGAAGACCGGTCGGAAGACAATGATCCAAAGGCAGATGATGATTCAGACAATGATGAAAGCTATGATTGGAGTGACAAATCTGATCCCAAGGAAGATTCAGAAGAAATTGCTCTCATGGCACGATCAGAACAACCAAAGGTTGAACACTCATCATCTAATACTGAGACTTCACCTTCTTATCCAGAAATTCCAATGGAAGTCAAAGAGAAAATGTGCACAAAAGCATTTTTTGAACAAGTTGAACACTACAGAACCTACTCATTCAAAATATGTGATAAACTTAAACAAGAAGAGTTAATGCACAACAAACTCAAAGCTGATCATAAAATCTCTGATGACAAAATCATATCTCTTCAAACATCATGGAACAAAACTTTAAAAGAACTTGAACAAGTAAAAAGGCAACTTGAAGAGATGACCAAAACTCTAGAACAAGAAAAATTGGCACATGCTGCAACTCAAGTTGATCTTGCAAAAGTTAAAAGTTCAAAAACTATAGTTGAACAACTGGTAAATGGGAGAAAAGATAAAGATAAAACAGGTCTAGGTTTCACACATGAGCCTATGCCTGAATCAATCTCAAACACTTTGCCGGAGAACTTTAACACTCATGATCACTCACCTGAAAACAAAGCAAAGCTCAAAGCATTTCATGAAAAGAAAAAGAATGAGCAATCTACTAAAGAAAGTGAAATTGAAAAGATAAACATTGAAATCTTTGAGGAGAAGGATTCAGAAAAGATAAAAAATGGTCATCCAATAAAAGTCAAATCATATGAACCTCGACCTAAGAACAAGAAGTTGTTTGTCCCAAAAGGATCTAATGAATGTGTTGTTGAACAATGTGTTGAAGAAGTCATTGAAATAAATGACAAAAAGAAAGGGAAAGCTAAAGAAGAAAAAATGAAATCAGATACTTCATGTTCTGATGATTCAAGCTCTTGTGAATCAAACCAAAATGAACATAAAATTAAAGAATCTGAAAAGGAATCTTCTCAAAAATCAATTCCTTCCCAAAGCAACAAAACATCTTTAAGATCAAGAAATCAAAGAAGGAGAAAATCAAATATTAAAACTAAAAATTCTCAAACTCAAGGAACTGATCAATCGAATCAATTGAAACCTATGAAGTTTGTGTCAGCAGGAACTTTTGACATGAACACAATTTTTGAAACAACATCAAAACCAAAGATCAAATCTAACTCTGATCTAAAAACAGGTTTGGGTCCTAAGTCTTCCGCTGTTCATAAAATATTTGCATCTAAAGAGTCAAAGAATTGTGAAAATGTTCAAAAACTTAAACCTAAAAATCAAAAGACCAAACTCACAAATCAAAAACAACAGATTAACCTGCTAACTTCTAAATCTAAACAAGGATCAAATGTGGCATCCACATCTAGGCTTAATCATCAGTTCTTTAATTCTTCACAAAGGTACTGTGACATTTGTGACATGTATAATCATAACACATCTGAATGTTATTTTAACAAATACTGTCATATTTGTGATATGACAAATCACACAACTGCTGAGTGTTATTTCAATAAATATTGTGCCTTGTGTGATGAAAGAAATCATAATACTGAAGATTGTTACTTCAGAAAGAACTCGCCAAGGAATGGATATGTTCATCCATGATTTCAAAGAAATCAAAACAATGGTTTTTAAGGTTTATCACAACAACCTTCCTTAGGCTTGAGATCTCTCAGAAGAATCAATTCTAATTATGATGATCATTATACTGTGAGAACAAAACAGTATACACAAGGAAACTTCATTTCACGATCTGTGAGAATGAACAATGGAACATTTCCCAAGCAAAATTTTTCTAAGAATGTTTCAATGAATGGTTCAAAATTTCTTGATAAGGATCTTGAAAATTGATTTAATGCTTTGAGGAGTAAACAAAATAAAGATAATCAAAAATTTATCAGAAAAGGAATTGATAATTCTAAATATCAAATGAAACCTAACAAGAACAAACTCCATTTTAAGCAGTTTACCATTGTTGATAAGTGTGGCAAGCCCAAGACCATCTCGGCTTGGGTTGATAACTCAACTTAATTGTCTTTGAAATGCAGGTACACCCAAAAAGACCAATAAACACGTGGTATGTTGATAGTGGGTGTAGCCGGCATATGACAGGCAATCATGCCTTACTTCAAGACTTTAAGATGAAAGATGGTACACATGTAGCATTTGGAGGTGATGCAGGTGGAAAGATTACCGGAGAAGGAACAGTATCAAATGGGATTATTAGCTTTGATAAAGTCAACTACTGCTCAGTTGAACTTTAATCTTTTAAGCGTTTCCCAAATTTGTGATAAATCATATTCTGCTTTATTTGATGACTCTCATTTTTATATTTTAAAGCCAGGTTTTCAGATTAGCAAGGAATGGGTAGTTGTTAAAGCTGTTCGTGATCGAGATGTATACAAACTAGATACGTCTCAAGTTGATCCTTCAACAGAAACAACTTGCTTAATTGCTCAAGCATCAAATGATGAAAGCCAACTTTGGCATAGACGTCTCGAACATTCTAACTTCAAAAACATGAACAAGCTTGCTGCAGGAAATCATGTAGTAGGCATTCCAACAAAGAAGTTTGCTACATCAGATCTCTGCAAAGCATGTTTGAAAGGGAAACAACATAGAGCGTCTTATAAGTCCAAGCTGATAAACTCAAATTCGAAGCCTCTACAGATGTTGCACATGGATCTATTCGGTCCAGTAAACATGCAAAGTATTGGAAAGAAATCTTACTGTTTAGTTATCAATGATGACTTTACAAGATTTACTTGGGTTTTCTTTTTGCGTGCTAAATCTGAAACGGCTGAATTATTAAAAGAGTTTATCATTAAAGTAGAAAATCAATTAGATCAAAAAGTAAAAATCATTCGAAGTGATAATGGAACATAATTTAAAAATGCTAATGTTGACATGTTCTGTGCAGGAAAAGGAATTGCTCATCAGTTCAGTGCTCCTAGAACTCCACAACAAAATAGAGTTGCTGAAAAGAAGAACAGAACATTGATTGAGGCAGCTCGTGCAATGCTAGCAGATGCAAAGATTCCAATCACCTTCTGGGAGGAAGCCATATCCACTGCATGTTTTGTTCAAAATCATACTTTATTAGTGAAAGATAAACAGAAAACTCCTTATGAGTTGATGTTTGGCAGGAAACCAAACATAGATTTTCTTAAATCTTTTGGTTGTCCGGTTTTGATTTTAAACTCAAATGATTAGATTGGAAAATTTGAAGTAAAATCTGATGATGGATTTTTTCTTGGATATTCATCAGTTTCAAAAGCATTTAGAGTTTATAACTCTAGAAAGAATGTTATTACTGAAACATTAAATGTTAAATTCCTTGAAAATTCATTTCCATCAGTTGCAAATGGTCCAGCTTGGTTAATTGATTTAGATTCTTTGTCAAAATCATTTAATTCTAACCTGTTTGAATCTTCGTGTGTCAACAGGTAGGAGATCTTGGATCTTTCAATGATGATTCAGATTTTGATGATATGGATGATTCAAGCCTAGATTATCCATTCTTCTCATTTTTTAAAGATCCTGTGTTTAATTCAGAATCTCAGGATCAACAAGCTCAAGAACAACCTCCAGTTTCTCAAAATTCAAATATTTCTCAACCTATTCCTAATGATGGACCAGAAATTCTACATCCTGAGTCTGGAACTTCATCTATATTTAGAGATGTAGATATTAATGACAAGCTTGATTATTTTATCAACTCACCGACTTAAGTTCCGAATTTCATTCCACATTCTTCAAACTTGTTGCATCAGCTTTCCAACTTGAACCAGACTAATCTTGATGTGAATGTTCAAGAAGATGAGATCCCAACATCTCATGTTCACAAGAAACATCCTATATCACAGATTATTGGTCCTTTGAATGAGAGAACTACGAGAAGTCATTTCAAACAAGCAAACATTTGCTTATACTCGTGTTTCCTATCTCAAATTGTTCCTAAAAACATTTTTGAAGCGTTACAGGACAATAGTTGGATTGAGGCTATGCAAGAAGAGTTATTACAGTTCCGTAAACAGGAAGTGTGGAACCTTGTGGATTTGCCTGAAGGAGAAAATGCCATTGGCATAAAATGGTTGTTCAGAAACAAATCAGATGATAGAGGAATTGTTGTTCGAAACAAAGCAAGGCTAGTAGCACAAGGTTACACCCAAGAGGAAGGAGTTGATTATGATGAAGTGTTTGCTCCAGTTGCAAGACTTGAAGCAATTCGTGTCTTTCTAGCATATGCTTCATATATAAAATTCAAGGTGTACCAAATGGATGTTAAAGGTGCTTTCTTGTATGGACCAATCAAAGATGATGTGTATGTCAAGCAACCACAAGGTTTTGAAGATGCTGAATTTCCTCATCGTGTGTACAAGCTGAGCAAAGCGTTATATGGTCTACATCAAGCTCCTAGAATCTGGTATGAAACATTGTCACAGCCCTTGATCCAAAATGGATACACAAGAGGGAAAATTGATCCGACTTTATTCATAAAGAAGGATGCAGATGATCTCTTATGTGTTCAAGTATATGTTGACGATATCATATTTGGTTCTACAAGTTAGAAATTGTGCTCAGAATTTGAAGATATCATGAAATCTCGCTTTCAAATGAGTTCTATGGGAGAAATAAACTTTTTTCTTGGTTTACAAGTGAAACAGTCTGCAGATGGAATTTTTATCAATCAAGAGAAATTTGTTGACAAGCTCTTGAAAAAGTTTAAACTGCAAGATTGTCAATCCATCAGAACTCCAACTGACGTTAACACCAAGATTGATCCTGATCCAAAAGGAAAATCAATTGACCAAACTCTATACAGATCTATGATTGGATCTTTGATGTATCTTACTGCATCTAGACCTGATATAATGTATGCTGTTTGTGTCTATGCCAGGTATCAATCAGACCGAAGGAATCTCACCTTATCGCTGTCAAACGCGTATTCAGATATCTCAAAGGAAAACTGGCTCTAGGGTTATGGTATCCTTATGAAGGAAACTTCGAGTTACATGGATATACTAATAGTGATTATGGGGGATATTGTCAAGATAGAAAATCTACAACAGGTGGTTGTCAGTTTTTGGGTCCCAGATTAGTCTCATGGCAGTGTAAGAAACAAACAAATGTCTCAGTCTCAACTGCAGAAGCTGAGTACATAGCTGCATCAGCTGGATGTTCTCAAATTCTTTGGTTACAAAACCAACTGCTGGATTACGGGTTCAATTTTCTTAAAACTCCAGTTTACATTGATAACACCGCTGCTATGTTTATAACAGCTAATCCTGTCCAACATTCAAAAACAAAGCATATCGAAATTCGATACCATTCTCTCAGAGATAACTCTGAAAAAGGTTTAATCATTTTGATTCAAATATCAACAGAAAAACAATTGGCTGACCTATTTACAAAAGCCTTTTTACCAGGAAGGTTTGAGTATTTGGTTGAGTCTATTGGTCTTATTAACCATATTGAAAATTGATTTTGATGGTTCAAAATGAATATAACCCTCCCTTCTTTTAAAAGAAAAATAAAAAGAAATTGTCAAAATTAACTGCCTGATTGTATATATTGTGTGTGTGTGCTAAAAGAAAAAGCAAATACAAAACTAGAAAAGTGCAAAATCAAAATAGAAAAATATAAAATGAAAATACAAAAATATATTTTATTATGTTAGGATTGAATCTGCCATTGCAATATGTGAGAAATGATAGTACATCAATTTTAATCAGTTGCATACTTCACTCGTTAATAAAGTCTGACGTGATCATATATGACGTGCTGGTAATCTCATGCAATTATACTGAACAAGTAGATTCTTGTGATTTAACTAAATCATTATGCATTTGTGTGTATCCGTCTTAGTTCTAACGAGTGGTATTGACTTTTCTGATTATGTGCTTGTCAAGTTACAAACTCACACCTGGTGATGATATGATTAACCATGAGATCTGTTTACAGCATCTGTTCACTTCTTTGTTATGAGTCATCCTAGACCTGAAGTGACGAGGTATCCTCTGTTGTAAGTCATTACAGACCTAGATATTCTCACCTGATGCAAAAGATGCCAATGTGCACAAACTATTCAAAAGTCCAAAAATGGATATAAACATGAGATCTAGTTATTCATATATGTCAGGTTTTTAAGCTGAGAAAAAGTGCTTGCTTGCATTACTTAACGAAGGTCAGACTCTTTAAGTCTAATACTGGGTCACATAATGTCATATCTAATCAAACCAAATCAATCCAAGAATTGAAAAAGTAGGTGTGCTGATACTTTGCCAAAGTACTCATTGTCTGTCCTTAGAACTAGTGTCTCCTCTGCTGAGGGAACGCTGACCTGGAACACACCTGATCAGGATTTAATCATTCTCTATGACTATCCATAATTTTTTTTGGTTAATGTGCTGATTGTTTACTGATATGATCTTACTGCAAGCATGTGATTCATTATAAGTATAGTGTAGACTTTTATTCTGCTTTATCTAAATTTTTGCATGATTTTCTGTGTGCAGGCATGTTGATAATGACTGGTTTGTCTTTCTTTTTCATCAATTAAATAAACTTCTAAGTTTGTGAACTTAAAAGTTTAGGGGGAGTAAAGATTGAAAAAGAATTTCAAAATAAATGATTGAATGATGAAGAGGATGAGGCTAAATGTTTACAAGTATGTGTGTGTTTGATATGATTCAAAAATAAACCTGAAAAGAATTCAAATTAAGTTAAAATGTGGAAAAGCTTCTTGCAATAAAAAATAAAAAACTGAGATTATTTGTAATTTTTGAAAATTTCAAAATTTTAAGACTGAAATGACGGGAAATTAATTGAGAAATAAAAGGTATATTTTGAGTGAGAAATAAATTTTTGAATGATAAAAGTTAAAAAGTCAAAGATTTTTAAAGTCAAAAAGTCAAACTTTGACCATGTTAAAATTTCATGATGAACAGTGAAAATTTTTAAAATTAGGGTTTGGATGAATTTGGTGAAAAAATGCCAAGTGTTAGACGTATGGAAAGGTCTCATACGCCTGAACAGTGGTCAAAAGTCTAATTCAGGAGTATAATGATATTTCAGGAATATGTACAAGTGTTGGGCGTTTTGTTTCAACTCATGCGCCTAAACAGTTGTCATAAGTCTGAAAATTTGGTTAAGTAATGGGCGTTTCAAACAAACTCATGCGCCTAAACAGTACCAGACTTTCCATGTTGAAAATATTCCAAGTGTAGAAGCTTTGAAAGTCCATGCGCCTAAACAGTTCTCATACGGACTGAAGGTTCATGAAATTGTCCAAGTGTTAGGCGTTTCAGGCTAGGTCATGCGCCTGAACAATGCTCACACGCCTGAACAGTGCTCATGCACCTAAATAGTGCTCATGCGCCTGAACAGTATCCATGCGCCTAAGTCCTTTGATAAAAATCTGACCAAGTGAGTTCATGCGTCTAGGTCTCATGCGTCTTAACAGGAGTAATACGCCTGTACAGTTGTCATGCGCCTAAATCTCATGCATCTTAATAGTGGTCATACGCCTTCACAGTGGTCATGCGCCTAAGAGTTTTTCACACTTATATAAATTCAACACTTGACAGAATCTCATTTCACTCGTTCATTTGCACTGATACTCTGTTCTTATTCATTCATCCGACTATTATCATCTTTATATTTCATACTGATTTACTGAAATCATTGTGACATTTAGGTATAAACTTTGATGCTAAACAACATATTGAGTTCAAATCATCAAATCACAGAACATTTAACACACATTTGATTGGGCGTATGAACCCTATTCGGGCGTTCGAACCCTAAGGGTTCAAGAAATTTGAAATTTTCAGATTAAATGTGTTAAATTGTTCAAAATTGAATTTGAAATTGCTAAATAAATGTGTTTGCGACCTGATTAACATCATTAAAACTCAATTTCATCACAAAAAAAAAAAAAAAAAAATTTTTTGATGATTTTGTGTTTATCAATCAAATAAAATAATAAAAAAATTTTATTTTGATGATTCTGTGTTTAATCATCAAAAACATCTCTTAAATCTCATAAATCAAAAAGAAACAAATTACTTAGTGATTATAAATTTTTAAAACTTGAACTTAACAGTAAGTGTTTCTAACACTTATAGAAAATTGTGAATAAAATTAATCAAGTTTTTACAATTTAAAATCTATTAAGTAAAATTTTGAAAACATATTGTTATATGTTACTTGGTTTTAATCTCAAATTATTAATTGATTTATATCCAATACATTTGAGTAATAAGTATATCAAATACTTAGAAAATTTCTAAGTATTATTGGATAAAAATTGATAAATCATTATAAGATTTACATCAATGTAAAACATTCATTCTTATATTGTTTCTTTGTAAATGACAGATGGTAGAACTCAAGTTTGAGCCCAAGCATAATGTAGCTGCTTTCTTAAATGAAGAAGTTAGAGAGGTTACTGGATATGAAGAAATGATCAGATTCTTGTTGAGAACAAGATATGTATATGCTATGTGTGCTCGTCCTATCATCTATGCAAGGCTGATTAAAAGATTCTGGAGGACAGCAGAGATTGAAAGAGATGAAAAAGGCAAGAAAGTGCTGAGGGGATTTTTAACCAGTGATAGAATGATAGAAGTTTCTGAAGATTCAATCAGAGAAGCATTAAGACTGGGTGAAAATAATGCACAAGATTTGATAGAATTTACTTTCAATGAGTGCAGAGATACTTTCATGATAATGGGTCACCCAGATTACTTTCCAAAGAAACAATTCTTCAGAGCCAGAGTTTTTAACCACTGGAAACTTCTGTGCTATATATTTTAACATTGTATGTCTAAAAGGAGTGCAGGATGGAACTCATTTCCTGTTGATATAGCTTCTCCTATTATTGCACTGGCAACAAACAGAAGGTTTAATATGGCAAGATGGATTATGAATGGGTTCTTATTCAATTTGGAGAAAGGAAAGAGGAATAAATACCTGATGTATCCAAGATTCCTGCAAATGATTATAAATGTAGAACACCCTGATTTTCATGTATATGGGGTAAATGGTGAAAGACTAGATTTAGAACAAATGTCTGAGACTGTGTACAAAAGATTATTTGTTGTTACTGGAGCTCAGAACATTCAAATGTTTGATTACATGAGGGCAGTAGCTAGAGATGAAGTAAACATCAATCAAGATCACTTTCATTTAATTGAGGATGAACCAGTTAATCCAAATGATTTGATTGAAGATGTTATTCAAGAAGTTGTTGAAGAAGAAGAGGAAGATGATTATGATGATGATAAAGATAAGCAAGATGGTGATGAAAACTCATCAAGTGATGATGATAATGATGATGATGCTAATGTTGGTGGGAATGTTGAAGAAACTATTCAAGATGTTGATAGTGAAGAAACTATGTCTGATGAAAGAAATGAAAATGCTGATGATGATGAAACTGAAATGAATGAGCAAGCAGAAAATGAAGAGATTGAAGTTGATAATGAAAATATTGATGAAAGTTTAGATCAAAATCAGACATTTGATTTTGATTACATTAATGCAATATTATCTGAACCTATTAATGTAACCTCTGAAGATGTGCAAGAGGAACAGATAGTTATTATGGATGAAAGTATAAGGAAACAAACTCAAAATGCAACTGTGCAAACTGAAGATGACAGTGATGACGAATTAATTGATGAGTTGAAAGTTAAGAATGCAAAACAAGAAGAATTGATTAAGAAGCTTCAAGAAGAGAATGATGTATTAAAAGCTGAGGTTGATAAGAAAGATTTGATAGTAGCTGATCTTGAAGAGAAAGTAAAAAGATTGAATGAAGAAGTTGAAAGATTGAAAGAGAATTTAAAGGAGAAAGAGATAGAATCAGAATCAGAAGTGGAGATAATTGAAAAGATCTCTGAAGCTGATAAAGGAAAAAGGAAGATTGATGAAGTGATTATAGATGTATCTGCTACTCCATCTAAAATTCAGAAAACTGTAGATGAAACAGTGTATGTTGATGAAGAAAATGTGCAACAGCAAATTTAAGCTTTAGATGACATTGTCTCTGAATTTAATGATGATTGGTATAACGAAGTACTTGAAGATGAAGATGTGTGTGAACTTGTTGAATCTCCAATTCAAAACATTCAAGATGATGTTCCAATTGACTTTGAAGACAGATACAATTACCTTGCTAAGAATAAGTATAATCGTGCATTTTTTGGATGGGTTAACAGTTTCTCAAATAAATGAAGAATATGAGAAATGCGTGTTAGCTGAATCAACTGCTCCGGTGGATCCAAATAAAATTTGTATAGAACATGGAGAATGGACACCGATGAGTGAGAGCATAAATATTGATGATATTCCTGTGTCTGAATTGCACCATCCTAATCCTGAAGACATGAGCATACCGGCATTAAGGATGTGGTTGCAGTCAAGGAATTATCCAAGGAAAAGATTAAATAGGCTTCAAGGAGCTTCTCTGAGAAATTTAGTGAGAAGTTTTCAAGAAATAGAAAAGCAAAACAACAAAATGATCGTGCTTGATACAGATAATCCTCAATACCTGGAGATCACCAAAAGAACAAGAATTTTGAAACCACAAGAGATAAAGTCTATGGAGCTTGTGAAGAAGAGTCATGAACAGAGACAAGAGTTGATGAAAATGTTTCCAGAGAAAGAAAAGCAAGCTTATCAAGTCTCAATTGATCAAAAACAACTGTGGAACAAAGCAAGATCTGTTGGTGATATAGTGAGGAATGTGTTGCAAACAGGACAATCAATTTCGGAGCTGTTAAATGCTATGATTGTGCTTGATAATACCAAAGAAGTGAAGATTATTGCATGGAAGTACGATGAAGTATTTGATGCATTTTTGATCAAGAGAGTAAATGCTATCTGTGATGTATATCATTTTTACTCTAGTATTATTGCTCTTCCAGTCCAAGATTTAAAACAATTACACAAGTTACCTTTAATTAATCCAACCAAGTCATCAAGAGGAGAAAACTTTGTGAAACTTTTGGATTATGGAATCACAAGAATGGCAACCTTTCTGAAAACAAGATGTGATCAAGAAGATAAGTTGTATTTCCAATCTTTAAAGAAAAGAAAGAAAGGAGAATCAAGCTCATCAGAAAAAGAAAGCTATCTGGAGATATTCACTGACAAATATTTTGATAAAGTAGCTAATCCAGGATTGAAGGTGATAGATGGTACCCAAACTTCAAAACCTATTCTTAGATGGTTTTATGATTCAGAATCATTTCAATTGATATTGGTACGAAATGAAGATGATTGGGATAAGGATATGATAAGTTTGTTTGGAGTGTTTGAGTTGAAACTTTTGCATCCAAGTTATATTTCATTTTATCAAATCAGAAGTTTGAGAGGGTGTCATCTAAAGCAGCTGAAAATGATAGAAAGTATTTCTTGACAATCATTAAAGTGATGAATGCAGCCATAGAGCGGATTTCGTTGAGGAAAGCTCTGGCTTATGCAAATATTGTCAAGAAAGATGTACATAACATAGAATTTATGAGAATATCAAGCAAAGGAGTGTTAGAGATACATACAAAGGATAACCAAGATCCATTACAATTTTATGCAAACATTGACATTGCAGGGTTGTCAAAAGAAACCTTGATGGTAATGGATGCTATGGAAATAAAGACAAATGAATCAAAGCCAGAACAAGGCATTTTGACAGCAAAATTCAAATCTGCAATAAAGAAAGCTTTAAAAGAAATAGAGATATACAAAGAAAAGCCGATGTTCAAAATCAAAGAAGAACCTGAAGATTTTTTTGACTGAAGACTATGCAAATCTGAGGGGGAGTATTGTTGGAGCTCTTGAAGATTAGCATTTAGTCTTTAGATTTTGTTTTTGTCATAGTATAGGGACTTATTGTGTAAATATATGTTTCTTAGTTTCATTGTTAGTATAAATAGGATATTGTTTATATGTGCAGGTGACTTCTGAAGAATTTCAGTTAGAACTCTCTCTGTACATTGTATCCGATTGCAAATTGCTTTCAATGAAATCACTGTGAATTTTTGAAGTATTTTGCTCTTGTTGATTACTTTGTGCTTATAATTGATCATTGCATTACAATATCATCACAGATCGATCCATTTGAACCTATCAAACCATAACCAACATGATTATATCAGGATTCACTGGTCAGTTAAAAGGATGGTGGGATAATTATCTATCCCAAGAAGATAGAGAAAAAATACTTGATAGTATTAAGGAAGAAGAAAATAATACTGAAAATAATTCAGTATATACTTTAATTGTTAATATTATAGAACATTTTACAGGCAGATGGTCAGATAATTCTGAAAATATCAGAACTCTTTTACAAAATCTTAAATGTAGAACGCTTACATCTTTTAGATGGTATAAAGATACATTTCTAAGTAGAGTCATGGAACTCCCAGAGTCTAATAGCTCACATTGGAAGTCAAAATTCATAGATGGTCTTCCTTATTTATTTGCTAAAAGAGTAAGAAATAACTTAAGAAAAGGAGAAAATACTATAAATTATGATGAATACACTTATGGAAAATTAATAGGAACATGTATACAGGAAGGATTAAACCTGTGTAATGAAATAAAATTAAATCAACAAATTAAGAAACACTCTTTAAATGAAAAGAGACAGTTAGGTCAATTTTGTGATCAATTTGGAATGGAAGATAAAAAATTAATATCCTCTAAATCCAAGAAAATTATTAAACAATCAAACCCATATAAAAATCTAAAAGGGAAAAGAAAAAGAACAGATAAAAAAAGGAAATACCTAAATGAGAAAGATAATAAATTTCAAAATAAACCCAAGCTAATATGCAAAAACTACGGAAAATATGATCATAAAGCAAAAACGGGTAAGGAAAAAGCTTAATAAGCTAGAAGATGAAGATTTAAGAAATAAAATCTTAGAGATATTATTAGATTCAGAATCTGAATTAGAACCACAACAATCTTCTAGTGAAGATTTAAATATCTTAGAAGAAGAATCTTCTTATTCTTCTGAAGAAGAAAATATATGTGGAAAAAATTGTTGTTCTTCTGAAATAGAAGAAGAAAATCTTTATCAAATAATTTTACAATTTCAAAACATGGAAATAAATGCTTTAACAAGTGAAGTTTTAGATTTGCTAAAAGTAGTAAATGATCCTCATACTAAAGAAAAAATAATTTCTTCATATATGAAAAATCAAGAAGAAGGAGAGTCTTCTAATTTTCAAAATGATTCAAAACCATTTAATTTAGTTGAATTAAAAAATCAGTTAAATAAAAGAAATAATTATAAAAACCCTTTTGATATAAAGAAGTTAAAACATGAAATTGATAATTTAAAAATAGAAATAAAACAATTACAAAAAAGTAATACAGATTTAGAAAAAAGGATAATAGGTCTAGAAAAATCATCCTTAGTTTTCCCTCAAAGAGAAGAACCAGATTCATATTTACAAAGTATTATGCAAATAGTCACCTCCCAAAATGGTATGGAAGGATAAAACTCCTTATAGGAGAAGATTTCTTTATTGAAGTAGTTGCACTATTCGATAGTGGTGCAGATCTAAATTGTATCCAGGAAGGTTTAGTCCTAATTAGATACTATCATAAAACTAATCATGGACTCAGCCATGCTGGGAAAGGAAAATTAGAGGTAAATTATAAAATACTGAAGGCGTATATTTGTAAGAATAATACATGTATCAATACAAGTTTTGCATTGGTAAAAGATTTATCGAATCAAGTAATACTTGATACACCCTTTTTTGATAAAATTTTCCCATTAATAAAAGTAGATAGGACAGGTATAACTGGGATATATCAAGGAAAAGAAATTACTTTCCAATTTATAACTAATCCTATTACAAGATCATTAAACAATATAAAACAAGATTTATTAAAAGCAAAAATAAGTCAGATAGAATGTTTGAAAAAAGAAATATCTTCTTTATCTATACAAGAAAATTTAGAAAAACCAAAATTGAAAGAAAAAATCAAATTAATTGAACATCAATTTAGTCTACAAATATGTAATGATCATCCCAATGCATTCTGGGATAGGAAAAAACATACTGTTACCCTTCCATATGAAGAAGGATTTAATGAAAGTCAAATTCCGACTAAGGCACGATCGTGTCAAATAAATTCTGAATATATGAAATTATGCAAAAAAGAGATAAAATCTCTTCTTGACAAAAATTTAATAAAAAATTCAAAATCTCAATGGTCATGTACAGCTTTCTATGTTAATAAACATTCAGAACAGGAAAGAGGAGCACCCAGATTGGTGATAAATTACAAACCTCTTAATAAAGTCTTAAAATGGATTAGGTATCCTATGCCTAATAAAAAAGATTTATTAAATAAATTATATAAGGCCAATATATTTTCAAAGTTTGATTTAAAATCAAGATATTGGCAAATACAGATTGAAGAACAAGACAGGTACAAAACTGCTTTTACAGTACCTATTACCTATTGGACATTATGAATGGAATGTAATGCTATTTGGATTAAAAAATGCCCCTTCAGAATTTCAAAATATTATGAATGATATTTTTATTCCTTATAGTGAATTATTATTGTTTATATCGATGATATCCTTGTATTCTCAAAAGATATTGAAACTCATTTTAAACATTTAGAAATTTTCAAAAACATAATTTTGAAAAATGGTTTAGTAATATCTAGACCAAAAATGATGCTTTTCCAAACAAAAATAAGATTTTTGGGTCATAATATAGACCAAGGAAACATTATACCAATTAATAGAAGTATTGATATTGCGTCCAAATTTCCGGATGAAATTATTGATAAAACTCAATTACAAAGATTTTTTGGAAGTTTAAATTATATTCTTCCTTATTACAAAAATCTAGCAGAGGATACTAATCTATTATATGATAGATTAAAGAAAAATCCAAAGCCCTGGTCAAAATACCATACCAAGGCTGTTAAAAAAATCAAACAAAAGGTGAATAACCTCCCTTGTTTCATGATTGCAAACCCAAATTGGGGAAAAATTGTTGAAACAGACGCGTCGGAAATAGGTTATGGAGGGATTCTGAAGCAAATTTCTCCAAACAATAAAGAAGAATACCTTGTCAGATTCCATTCAGGAAAATGGAATAATAGTCAAAGAAATTATGCTACTATTGCTAAGGAAATCCTGGCAATAGTAAAATGTATTTTAAAATTTCAAGATGATTTGTATAATCAAAAATTTATTATTAAAACTGATTACCAAGCAGCTAAGTATATGTTTAATAAAGATTTTAAACATGATGTTTCTAAACAAATGTTTGCAAGATGGCAAGCACACTTAGCACCTTTTGATTTTGAAATTATTTACAAAAAAGGAAGTGATAATAGTCTTCCTGATTTTCTTACAAGAGAATATCTAAATTAATGAGTCATCAAAAAGGAATTTGGAAAAGAGTGAAGTTTAATATAATGGAAAGACGAGATGAAATCTTAAGAGAATTTTTCATAATTAATAATCAGATTCATCAAATTGATGAAACTCCCTATTTATCAGAAAAAGCAAAAAAATATGCTTACGATCAGATTAAATATCGAATAAGGTCCTCGGAATCACAACTAGAGGATCTAAAATACAAAGAAATAATAATTTCTTATGCTTAAATGCTTTTAGCCATGATCCCTTGGGATAAAGGCAGAGGACGAGGAAGATCTCCTTCTAATAGAGGAAGAGGAGCAGGAAGAATTCTCCATCAAATAGGGAATAAGAAGCTTATAGCTATGGATAGTGCATCATATGCATCATTCTCATCAAATGCATTAAATGCATCATCTTCATTAAATACTAAATTTGATGAAAAGACTCTTAAAGAGTTTCTGGCTTTCAAAGCCTCATAACAGGGACATAACCCTGAAGAAACAACATCATATGCACAAATCACTGTCAATGATAGTGAGGATGAAGGATGGATTAATAATCCAAAAAAAGATGTTATACTCCTTTTAGACCACAAGGATGAAAAATGGGATGACCAACCTTGGTTCATCATCAAAAGATATTTTGATCAGGGATTCTATCCCTTTGAGACTTATAAGTCCAGAACATATTATAAAGAAATCCTTAAAGCAGAATCTTGCGAAGTCACCCATTATAGTGGGAGTAATAAAATTATAAGTTTTAGTAAAATTATCATTAAACAGATTATATCTGTGGAAAACTGGGGGATATCTCCATTAAAGGATAGAGAAATTCTCCATCCATAAACTAAAACCCCAATAAGATATAACTATTGGGATTATGTTAATGCCTTTAACAAAACATTCTTATTTGAGAACCAGAATTATAAACATTCTTGGTTCATAAAGGTTTGTTCAAAAATTTATGAATCGGACATTCCGATTTGGTTTTACAAGTGGTGGCAGTCATATGGCACAACCACTGATATTTTCATAGGAGAATCAAAAAGGTTTAAAACCCTCTATGCTTAATGGGTGGAGTTATCACCCGCTATCATTGAAGCCTAACATAACAATAATTTGGTTGAGGGAATGGCCTCATTACATTTCTTTATACAATTCAGTATCCCATGGATATGGAAGTGGATTCCGGAAACTGGTTATACGAGTAAAAATATGATCTGTCTAAAAAGGACATATATGACAAAATTCTGTAAGAAGATGATGGAGAAAGAATAAGGCAAGATTAAATGCCAAGATACATTGGATCAAATCCAACAGACAATTGATTCTTATAAACAACAGCAAGAAAATCAGCAACAAAGGGAGGCTCCTAGCCCATTTCAACATATTGTTAGAAAGATCCAGATGATCAAAGGAAATGATAATATCACCCAAGAAGAATTAATGGATTACTATCTTGCGGAAATATAAAAGGATATAGCGAAGAATTTTAAAAAGGAGAAATCTCCTTCAAAAATGTCTATATGATACTCTTCTCAGATTGGGGAAAAAACTCAAGAAGACCAGGAAGATCTCCAACAAGATGCTCAAGAAGATGAAATCTTAGATGAACAAGCCTATGAAAGAATACTGGCAGAACTGGACAAAGAGTTCGCACCGGTCTAGACTGGAAAATCAAAAAAAACAATTATTACAATAGGTCCCGCATGATGATGAAAGGTACCAATAATTCAAAGAAGACAAGACTCGCCAGACAACATTTGTCGTGAAGCTGCATTACTGTAGCCAACTTTAATAATTGCATTTACTTTAATAATTGTACCACTTTATTCGTGTCATACGCGATATGCGAATATTCACAGAATTATTCGGAGCCAAAACCCTCTATAAAAGGGCTCATAAGTTAGTAGTAGAGGCATCCGAATATCATCCGAAATCTCTCTCTTGTAAAAATCTTCTGTGATATATTAAAGTTCGAAGCTTGAAGATAGTTTAAAAGTTTGCAGCTTATATCTGCATATAATCTTATAATCTGGTAATCTCCTATTCTGATTATCTACATATATTTTGTTCATTAATGATTGCCTCAATAAGAGGCTAAACACATAAGTGTTAAAACATCAACATGCTCAACAGACTATGGTTTTTATTATATAAAAAAAAAAGTCCCAGCAAGGGCAAAGATTTGAAGAAGGTTTGGGGAGAAGGTTATAGCCTATCTAAGATGTTAATGTGGGTGGTCGACCGCTTGGAGGGCCGTTCTAGCCCATAAGCCAAAAGAGCGTGGTGGCGTTTTAGGGCCTGACCTTTACTGATCACATATTAACATCCTGAAAAGCGGCTGTGTAAAATCGCCTATAACAACCAATCTTCCTCTTGAATCCCTATCTTTGTTTAGGATTTTAAAATGTTTTTAATAATACTTTTAATAATAATGTTTTTATATGGTTTTTACTCTTTTCCCATAAGATCCTGCGGTCTTATTATTATTATTATTATTATTGTTATTGTTATTGTTATTGTTATTGTTATTGTTATTGTTATTATTATTATCATTATTCTTATATAGTGTAGTAGAGTGTGAAACGAATATGATATTTGTGAATAGTAACTAAAGTTATATACATATATATATATATGTAATGATGATTAATAGTAAGCGTATATGAAACAATTATGTGTATATATATATATATAAATATGTGTGTGCAAATTCATACACGTTCTTATTTATTAAATAAATAATTAAAGTATACATAATCTATGTGCGTGTCGCGCGTCGAACCCAATCCGACCCGAAACCGACCGAATGTATCTATTCTCATTAGACGCATTTTAAGAGTTAAGTTACAATTAATTATAAGTGGTTGATCGCTTGTGCTCGCATCCTTAGAAGCCATTTGTTTGCTTTACTTCTGAATTATTAAAGGTGAGTTACGCGGCCCTTTTTTCATTACAATAATTTATAAAACTCAGGGGAAAAGTATGCTCACCCTTTTTATGCTGTGAACTCTTTACAATTTTGGACAATTGTGTTTACTATTGGTAAGTAGATATCTAGTACATGCATAAGTTTTCTATGTGGTTCTTTATTCACAACTATTTAACTCCGGTGTTGGAGCCGACGGACAGATATTGATAGTACTATAGGGCTGACACCCCCACCCTTGTTTGTTAGTATACTAGTTGGGACTGACAGTGGCCACGGACGGGCCCTAGGGTGAATATGTTCCGACAAGATCTGTGTGGTACGTCATAGGTTTAGTTGTGAGGCTCATGTTTACATGTGATATTGCTTGCCTATAACTGTATGCACTAATGTTAGTCAAACAATTACACAGCATCAAGTTTATTTATTATTTAAACCTACGAACTCACAAACAATATGTTGACCTTTTTGAGCATATCTTTTCAGGTAACATTAATCGAGTGTAGCAAATTATGAGGCCTTAGTGATGACCTAAGGAATTCGAGCTAGGCTTGCTTTGACATTATAAACTATGATTGTTGACTGGTTATCATCATTCTGAACATTGTTTTGCTTAGACTTATTCCCGGGTTGTGGGAATTTATTTGGATTATGTTTGTTTGACTATGCTATCGTGAATTGACTAACTACGACACAAGTCACCATTTGTGTCGGGTGACGTCATGACACGTTGTTACATCATTTAATGCTCTCTATTAATTAACAATGTGTTATGACGATCCCGTCTGTTACATCCTCGTGTTTCCGCTATAAGCGGGGGTGTGACAAGCCTAGTAGCTATGAGAAGTTGCCCCCTCTTTTGTTTCTGTGATCCTGCAAGTTGACTGCATGTTAAAAATGTACTTGGTATTTGAAGAGTTGAAGTAGAAAGGTGACACCCCCTGTACGTATGTTGCGTTGTTCGGGCTGATCTTAAGACTTGAGGCATGGGCTATTAGGATGTTCTAGCTTTATGCCTGATGGAATAAGTGGATGTCATGTAACCAGTTTAAGCGGCGTTCTTGGTATATCGTTGGTGTGGTGGGAACGCTGCGAGGAACCCTATATATAAACATCTTTGGTATACCAAGGATGTGCTTGAACTGGGCTATGTGATGATCTTAGCGGTTTGGAGTTGGACATGGTGGGACTGATAACGGAGAAGAAAATGGTACCGGAGGTAGGATTAGTTGTACATACATGGAGTTCATGACGTGCAACCCAAAGTAGTACCACGGGAAAGTTGGAGCAATAGCCCTGACCCGTTGCATTGAGAAAATTGGAACAGATGTAGACATCAAGATCTGTGCTGAGAATCGAAAGGTAAACTGTGTTTTCTGTTCATGGTGGGTGAAAAACTAACGTAGTAGAATGCCCAAACCATAGTTCGAGGTATGGAAGTTGTAATGGGCATGACTTTGAATGAGCTTAAAGGATTGGTAACTGAGGAGTACTACTTTGTGGACTAGATGGAAAAGTTAGAACTTGTGTCTTGGAATCATGCAATGGTAGGATGTGATCTGGTTCCATAATTATGAAAAATAAATCAAATAAGGGTAAAAAGCACATTAGGGGTCTGGTTCCACTATACTGGAATGATGGCCGCTACTGCACCCCCTAACCATTTAGAGTGCAATACTAAAGATAGGTACTTTGGCTGATGAGATGGTTCGTATTGGGTCTTGGAGAAAGCTAGTGGGACATGGAAGGATGTTAAGGAGTCGGGTAAGCTAGCGGGAGTTAAAGTGGACAAGAAGGACAAGGTTATGAAGGGATATGTGGCTGTCGTGCTGGCAACGAAGGACTATGCCGACACTTGTCTGGAGTCTAATCTACACCATATACTATGATGCCACATCATGCGTATCTTAATTTCAAGCAATTGGAACACTTAGCTAAGGTGCTGCTGGACCCAATTATGCCGATTAATGCGGTCGAATTGGCAAGAGTTTGACGTTGACATTATGAGTGTGGAGGCCAGGAGCATCATCGAAATGCATATGCGAGGTTAAATGGGATTCAAGGTCAAATGGTCGATCAAAAACAAAGGAACAATTCAAAATATGGTCTGCAACTTATGCGAACCCAGCGCAAGGTAATGTGGCAACCCTGTTCACAGAAAGGCATTTGGGACTAGTGTCAATAATGCCCAATAGGGCCATGCATAGTGACTTTACTTTTATAACTAAGTTGGACGTTGGGAATGATGGTTTATCTGGGTACCTAAGCCCACATCATTGCTATCAAGTTAAGTCAACGAGCACAGTGAATGTGCAGGATAGAGACTTTGAGATGTCTGGACAAACAGTTTGTACAAAAAAAAAACGATGGAGGATTGTACTTTATTAAGCGAATTAGGTTTTATTTATGGGGAATGTGCAAACATTGGTATTGGATGAAGCACACAAGTTTAAGTATACTGTTCATTTTGGTTCTAACAAGAGGTGTCATGATCGTAAGGACTTGTATTGGTGGCCTGGAATGAAAGGGAACATTGTGTACAATGTGTGCAAATCTCTAACTTGTTCAAAGGTTAAGGCGGGGCATCATTGTTGTAATAGCCTGAGTTTCTTGGACGAAAGTGGAAAGCATTATTATGGACCGCCTCACAAAACTAATAAGGATTAGTAGTGAGCATAATTTGATTTGGGTTATTACGGATTAAATGATCAAATCTTCCCATTTCCTGAATATTCGTGAGGACTACGAGATGGAAAAGTTGGCAAGGATTTATGTTAGAGAAGTTGTGGATTGACATGGAATACTTATGTCGATTATTTCTATTAATGCCGGTCGTTTCATGTAACGTTTGGACATGAGGGCGACTTATCACTATCATACTGATGGTATGAGTGAGTGACCTATCCGGACATTGGAAGATATGTTAAGGTGTTTAGCCTTGACTTGGAGGTAGCTAGGAGACTCACCAACCATTGGTTGAATTTTCTTATAATAATAAAAGCAATGAGAGTCTTATAGGAGCAACGTTCGAGGCACTAAACGAATGTAAGTGTCGGTCACTGGTGTAATGGGCAGAAGTCAGGTAAACTTAAATGATTGGATCGTAAATTATTCAAGAGACGAATGATTAGGGCCTTTGGATTAAGGACAAACTAAAGGTAGCTCAAGATTGTTAGAAATTTACATTGACAATCAAAGGAAGCCTTGCTTTAGGCACATGCCCTCAATTGCAGTTGTCCAGACTCAACAACTTTCTCAGGCTCATACTGATGTGGAAGCCATAATTCAACAACTGTTTGAGGAAGGAATTCCAAAGACCATGTCTGCCCCATCCCACCTAGTTGAAAATCCAATAATGGGATGGTGGTATGACAGCTCAAGAATGGCATTGATGCTATCAAGATCTCAGGGGCAGCAGGAGCTCTTCAACTTTCAGACCCTGAGTTTCCATGATGGTATGAACTTAGTTAACCTGCCCTTCATCAATATAAGCCAAAACAGACAGGCTGGAAGGTTAGCCGAGGTAATTCAAGAGTGGGTGCTGAAGGAATTCAGACAAAAAGCTCAACTATATAGACAGAGGCTAGCAGGGAAAACTGTTGGTCAACTAGATACTGGGGCGGACCCTAAGATTAGCTTCGAATGGGAAACCTCAGTTGAAGGCCTAGTAGTAGAACCTGTGAACCTTGAGACAGGCTCACCCTCAGTACCCAGTACCCTCAGTGACACACCTGCAGGTGAAGGTATATCACAACCTCTCTCTAGCCAGAGCTCAAGCCCATCACAACCATCAGAAGGCCAAAGCTCTCTCCACCCTGAGTCATAGAGGCCAACAATTAACAAAGAGTAAAGGAAAATGACTCCTAAGGAGATTGAGGAGGAGAAGAGAGAGAGGAAGAGGAAGGCCAGGGGAGAGAAATCTTGAGAAGTCCCAAGCTTCATGCAAGCTGCAATCAGGGCTGCTCATAGGCCTGATACTCAGAATGATGAGTTAAGAGCAGCCAGATTGAACTATCTGGTACTTAGGAATTACAATATAAATGAAATCATCTCTCTCCATTTGGCAGAATTGGATGAACTGGCAGACAGAGAGTTGTATAAAGAGAGGAAGGAGGCTGAGGCAGCAGAACTGCTCCTCAAAATCAAAGAAGAAAGAAGAAAAAAGAAACAACAGAAAGCCCGTGTCCTCTCTCCGGTTGAAGAAAGTCCTGAGAAGGAGTCTATGGCAGTTGAAGAGGAACAAACTCAGATAGGCAAAGAACAAGAAAGACAGAAGATGATAGCCTATCTGAGTGCCACAGGTTTCTATCAGGCAGCAGCTCTCAACCCTTTCTCATATGAATATATTGAGTTTGAGTACCTCAAACAGCTTGATGAAGAGGCTCAAACTCAAAGAAAAGCTGTTAGGAGAAAGATGAGAGAAGAGGCTGCTAAAACAAGAGCCACCATCAGAGCACAAGAAAAGAAGTCTGCTGACAGACTAAAGATGGTGAGCTTCTTGAAGCTGTATGGGTTCTCTGGAAGGAGACTTGGTCCTATGTTTCTATCCACAATGGATGAGCACATCAGGAGGATCAAGCAGAAGATTAAGGAAGGTATGCTTGTTGACTTGCATTCTCCACCAAGTCCAGCTGCACCTGAAGTTGAGGTGAAGGTTGAAGAGACAACACAACCTGAACCTAAAGCTACAGCCAAGCCAACATCATCTTCTAACCCACAGCAGGGTTCTGAATCCCCTTCTTCTGAACCAATAGGGGATAAGGACCCAACTGAGGAGAATACAGAAAGCCCAACTGGTGCTGTAGGCCACACTCCTCAGTTGAAGTATAGAGTGAGGAAAAGGATGGCCATCAGAAGGGACAAAAGGAAGAAAAAGAAGTCCAAGGCATCCTCCTCAACACCTCAGGATGAGTAATAACATCCTGAGAAAGCGCACTAAGAGGCTGCTCAATCAACTCCATTCAAAGTAGAGCCTCTTGCATTTGGAATACCAACTATGTCCTGAATCTGCACTGCTGATCAAGACATGAGGACTGCAAACTGCTAAGCATCCTCTCTATTTTGCTAGCATCAGCCTAAGGGGAGTTTGTAAGGCATTTGAAAAAGGCTGATGCACTCAAAACACTCAAGGTGCTTCCTGCATGCATGCACTTTGTGCATGGTAGAAGTTACTTCTGAAGTTTTACACACTGCAAAGAAATCTCACGAAGTGTAAAATCTTCCGAAGCCAAAGACCAAATCTTCCAAAACCAAAGATGAAGTCTTTCGAAGCTTAGAAGACAAAGTCTTCCGAAGCCTCAAAAATAGAAGACTGATTTCTTCCGAAGACAGAGAAGACATGCTTTCTCTGATCAACTTTTTCAGAAAAGCTAACCAACTTTCCGCTGCCACTCTGCAGACTCACTAACTTATACAAGTTGGTGAAAAGGTCCATGCTTTAGGAAGCTGTAGATTATGGTCTTGAGTTTGTAACTTTCTACTTTATGTACTTTTATCCTTTTTGTATTACGTTAGGATGTGAGCTATGATATGTCATAGTCACTAGTCAAAAGGCAATCTGCCTTTTGACTTTGCATTGATCTTGTTGTCTAGATTAGTGTTTCCAGCTGGCCTTCAAAGTATGGCCGGCTGTAGGATATAGTATAAAGTATCTCAGGTTCTTGTATTTTATACGTATGCTTTGTAACACTTGTAAAAGAACTTGAGAGCAATATACTTTATCCTTGAAAACCATTTTGTGCGTTGTTCTTGGTTCTGTCTCATCTTTACTTGCTTGTGTTTCTTAGTATCACCAAAAGATTCCAGTTCCCTATTTGATCTGTTAAGTGTTCTAGGTCTCTCCTCATTGTGAAACTGATTGTATTGAACACCTTCACCGGTCTTGTAGAAGTCCGCTGATAAGCAAAAGATGGTAAGCTTCTTGGAGCTGTATGGGTTCTTTGGAAGGAGACTTGGTCCTATGTCTCTATCTACAATGGATGAGCATATCAGAAGGATCAAGTAGAAGATAAGGGAAGGTCAGCTGGTTGACTTGCATTCTCCACCAAGTCAAGCTGTACCTAAAGTTAAGGTGAAGGTTGAACCACAAGAGACAACACAACCTGATCCTGAAGTTACATCCAAGCCAACTTCATCTTCTGACCCACATCAGGGTTCTGAACCCCTTGATTCTGAACAAATGCGGAAGAAGAACCCAACCGAGGAGAATAAAGAAAGCTCAACTTATGCTGCAGGCCACACTCCTAAGTTGAAATAGAGATTGAGCAAAAGGATGGCCATCAGAAGTGACAAGAAGAAGAAAAAGAAGTCTAAGGCATCCACCTTAGCACCTGAGGATGAATAAGAACATCATGAGGAAGTGCAACAAGAGGCTGCTCAATCAACCCCATTCAAGTACAGCCTCTTACATCTGGAACACCAATCCTGTCTTGGATCTATGCTGCTAATCCAGACATGAGGACTGCCAATTGTTGAATATCCTCTTTGTTTTTATAGCATCAGCCTAGGGGGAGTTTGTATGGATTATAGAAAAGGTTGATGCACTCAAAACACTCAAGGTGCTTTCTGCATGCATGCACATTGTGCATAGTGGAAGTTACTTTGGAAGTTTTACACTCTGCAAAGAAAATATTCTAAGTGTAAAATCTTTCGAAGCTAAAGACCAAATCTTCCGAAGCTAAAGATGAAGTCTTCCGAAGCTTAGAAGACAAAGTTTTCCGAAGCCATGAAGATAGAAGACTGATTTCTTCCGAAGACAAAGAAGACATGATTTCTCTGATCTACTTTTTCAGAAAGCTGATTAACTTTCTGCTGCCACTCTGAAGACTCACCAACTTGCATAAGTTGGTGAAAAGGTTCATGCTTTAGGAAACTGTAGATTATGTTCTTGTGTCTGTAACTTTCCATTTTATGTACTTTTATCCTTTTTATAATATATTAGGATGTGAGCTATGGCATGTCATAGTCACTAGTCAAAAGGCAATCTGCCTTTTAACTTTACATTCAAAGTATGGCCGGCTGTAGGATGTAATATAAAGTATCTCAGGTCCTTGTATTTTATTTCTATGCTTTGTAACACTTGTAAAAGAACTTGAGAGCAATATATTTATTCCTTGAAAAACCATTCTTAGTTGTTGTTTTTAGTTCTGTCTCTTATTATTTGCTTGTGTTCCTTAGTGTCATACAAAAGTTTCAGTTCCCTATTTGATCTGTTAAGTGTTCTAAGTCTCCACTCACTTTGAGACTGATTGTATTGACCCCCTTCAACGGTCCTTCAATTGGTTTTAAGTATGAATTAATAAAAATATAGAAAAGATAAACATGTTTACCTCCTCCCCACAACCGTAGAACCTACGCCCTGGATTTTTGGAAGTCCATGAAGTTTGTATTATTGCTTCTTTACCACAACAACAAAAAACCATTTTTTTGGATTGTTTTGAGTATGTGAATAACACCATGTTCTATATATAGTTGGAGACGTTAGATGGACATGTAGAATTAGGTAAATTGAATGGATTATAAATGATTATTGGAAGAATCATCTTACACATGCATGCATAAAACAACTTAAAGTCACATGCATATTCAATAAATGAAATGTTACTTGCTTTGTTAGGTGGCGAACATAACTCTTACACATGCATGCATAAAACAAATTGAAGTCACATGCATACATACATGAATACATACATGAGTTTTATTGTTTTGTTATTTGGTGATGAATAAATTGTATGCACTATGTACGTAGATCTCATCTGTAATATTTTTGTTGTTTTGTTGTTTTGTTGTTTTGCTAATAATGGTTCTTGTTTTACAACAATAGACAACAATATATCTTTAATTTAAACTTTCAAATTATTTTTTACAACTCTATATATATATCCTGCAAAATGTCCATTCTTACATAAGTTTTATTTTAACAAGTACCTACATATCTTATATTTTAACACACAAACACTATTATTGTCTACTCCTTTCTTACAAAATAAATTTTAACTAAAACCCTTGTCCGATTAACAATGATCTGTTGTATTTAGGAGGAGAACATCGAGCTAGAAGTTTGTTTCAAAACCCAAATTTGAGCAATGAATCAATGTTACACACAAGACGTGGTGATCAAGAGGTTTTTGGCGTGACATTAGAAGCAATCTTCAAATTAGGGATAACGTTAGACACTACGTTATCGTTGCTGGATTCGGTGGGGTGCTTAGTTGTGAATCGCGCACAGCATTGATCGTGCCCTAATCGAGACACTGGTAGAAAGGTGGCGTCCAGAGACGCATACGTTTCACCTACCTTTTGGTGAAACAACGATAACATTACAAGATGTTAATATTTTATGGGGTTTACCAATCGAGGGTTTGGTGGTCTCGAGTATTGATATACCATTAGATATTGCTGAGCGCATGCAAAGGCGTGACGATTTACTTGGTTTTAGACCTATAAGAAGTGATTTTGAATCAATTTTTTTAAAAATAACTTCAATATTAAATCTTATGAATTCAAATCCTTTATACGAAGATGCAATAGATATTCAATGCATGCAACGTGCATGGTGTATTATTCTTATATTATGCGGAGGCACAATTTTTTTAGATAGTAATAATCATCTGTTTCCATTATATTTTTTAAAAAATATAGAAAATTTAACAACTTCTGGGACCCTTAGTTGGAGCGGTGCTGCACTAGCCTGTTTGTATAAAAATTTATGTAAGGCAACATCACTAAAAGTAAAAGACATAGGAGGGCCCTTATACCTCCTACAAATTTGGGCGTGGACACGAATCCGATCAATGGCGCCAAAGATTCGGCATACAAATTTTGACTTTCAAAGACCGTACAGTGCTATGTATGTACTATAAAAACTTGATGAACCATATTATTTAATTTTAAATATTATCTTGTTATTTATTGTTAAATTATTCTTCCTTTTAAGGTGGCGTTGAAAACTCAACCACATAGAGGTGTCTTCACATGTGCTGAAAGCATATCACTGCCAGTTACATTTATTACAAGAAATTGAGATATTGTGTTAGTTACATTCATTACAAGAAAACAATGCATAAATTCTAATTTCTAACTTATTTCTTTTTAATGCAGTTTAACTAGACACCTTATGACAACATTATCCATCTACTACTTGAAATATGCAGATCAGGCATCGTAGTTGGAGGAGCGAATGTTATCTGATTTTTTGGGATATGGTTGAATATCATGCACCAGGGGGTCATGAGACAATTTGGGTGGATTCAACAAATCCCTCAACCACTTTAAATGAGTCATAATATAGAGTACCCACATCCTTCCCAACATGAACACTCTACACAACCGGATAATACCGGGACAAGATATGATTATTTATAGTTTTTATAAATATTGTATCTTTTAGTTTTAGAATTTGTTTTAAATGTTTTATGTGTGGTTATATTTTTAATATTGTATGTCTTACATTTGAACTCTATATTTATTATTGAAAATGACTAAATATATGGAAATTGAAAATATATATAAATCAAATAATTATTCGTAAACACTATTTACAGATTCATATATTACATTATTGATTCAGATATATTACATACCATATTTTATTCCTTCATTGAAATTAAAAATATATATAATATTTAATTATTACATTAAAATATATTTTTTCGAAAATTGAGTATCCGTAAACGAAAATTACGAAATCATATATTTAAAATTAAAAATTTATATCAAATTTTATTATTACATTAAAATATATATTTTTGAAAATGAAGTATCCGTAAACACAAATTACGGATTCATATATATATATATATATATATATATATATATATATATATATGCAAGACCGTTTGAAGGGTGAGCAAATCAGTTTTCACAATAAGAAGAGACTTAGAACACTTAACAGATGAAATAGGAAACTGGCAGGTTAATATGATACTAGAATAACACAAGTAAGCAAGAGACAGGAAGCTCGAGAACAAGATAATTAGTTTTCAAGGAAGATGTATATTGCTCTCAAGTTCTATTACAAGTGTTACAAAAGCATTTATATAAAATACAAGAACCTGAGATACTTTATACTACCTCCTACAGCCGGCCATACTTTGAAAGCCAGCTGGAATCACTAATCTAGACAACAAGATCAATGAAAAGTCAAAAGGCAGATTGCCTTTTGATATGTGACTATGACATGCCATAGCTCACATCCTATTGTAATACAAAAATGATAAAAGTACATAAAGCAAAAAGTTACAGACTCAACACCTTAATCTACAGTTTCCTAAAGCATGGACCTTTTCACCTAACTTATGTAAAGTTGGTGAGCATGTAGAGTGGCAGCGAAAAGTTGGTCAGCTTTTCTGAAAAGTTGTTGATCACAGAGAGCATGTCTTCTCTGTCTTCGGAAGAAATCAGTCTTCTAACTTTGAGGCTTCGGAAGACTTTGTCTTCTAAGCTTCGGAAGACTTCATCTTTGGCTTCAGAAGAATTTGTCTTTTGCCTTCGGAAGATTTTACACTTGTGTAATTTTCTTGAAGAGTGTAAAACTTCCGAAGTAACTTCTACCATGCACAAGGTGCATGTATGCAGGAGACACCCTGACTGTTTTGAGTGCTTCAGCCTCTTGTATAATCCTTACAAACTCCCCCTAGGCTGATGCTACCAAAACAGAGAAGTTCTTCAGCAGTTGACAGTCCTCATCAGAATCAACAGCATTCATTTCTTCATCAGTTGATCTGGATCCTTCAGACTCTCATAGAACCTTCTCATGTCAAATAGATCATGCAGAGGTAGATCAAGCATGTCCTGCCAGAGATAGACATCTTAACCACCATGATCTCTGACTACATACCATCTATCTGGATTTGTAGCAAAAGTCCAGGACAGAATGGGTCTTCCTGATGCAAGAGGCTCAACTTGAATTGGAGTTGATTGGTCAGCCTCTTGTTGCACATCCTCAGGATGTTTTGACTCATCCTGAGGTGGTGAGGTGGATGCCTTGGACTTCTTCTTCTTTCTTTTGTCCCTTCTGATGGCCATCCTCTTCCTCACTCTATACTTCAACTGAGGAGCTTGGCCTGCAGCACCAGATTGACTTTGTGTGCTCTCCTCAGTTGGGTCCTTGCTCCTCATTTGATAAGTAAGAGGGGACTTAGAACCCTGCTGTGGGTCAGAAGATGAAGTTGGCTCAGTTGTAGCTTCAGGTCCAAGTTGTGTTGTCTCTTCAACCTTAACCTCAACTTCAGGTGCAGCTGGACTTGTTGGAGAATGCAAGTCCACAAGCTCACCTTCTTTGATCTTCTGCTTGATCCTCCTGATGTGCTCATCCATTGTGGATAGAGACATAGGACTAAGTCTCCTTCCAGAGAACCCATACAGCTTCAAGAAGCTCACCATCTTCAGTCTGTCAGCAGACTTCTTCTCTTGGACTCTGATGGTGGCTCTTGCTTTAGCAGCTTCCTCTCTCATCTTTCTTTTAACTGCTTTTCTTTGAGTATGAGCCTCTTCATCAATCTGTTTTAGGTACTCAAACTTAATGTATTCAAATGAGAGGGGATTGAGGGCTGCTGCCTGATAGAGTCATGTGGCACTCAGATAAGCAATCATCTTTTGTCTTTCTTGTTCCCTGCTTATCTGAGTTTCTTCCTCTTCAACAGCCACAGACTCTTTCTTCGGACTTTCATGAACTGGAGAGAGGACAGGAGCTCTTTGTTGTCTTTTTCTTTTTCTCTCTTCTTTTATTTTGAGGAGCAGTTCTGCTACCTCAGCCTCCTTCCTCTCTTTGTACAGCTCCCTGTCTGCCAGTTCAGCTAGTTCTACCAAGGGGAGAGAAATGATTTCATCAATGTTGTAGTTCCTAAGTCCAAGATAATTCAATCTGGCTGCCCTTAACTCATCATTTTGAGTATCAGGCCTATGGGCAGCCCTGATTGCAGCTTGCATGAAGCTTGGGACTTCTCCTGATCTTTCTCCCCTGGCCTTCCTCTTCCTCTCTCTCTTCTCCTCCTTAATCTCCTCAGGAGTCATCTTCCTTTTCCATTTGTCAATTGTGGGCCTGTATGACTCAGGGTGGAGAGAGCTTTGGCTTGCGGATGGATGTGATGAGCTTGAGCTCTGGCCAGAGAGAGGTTGTGAGACACCTTCACCAGCAGGTGTGTCACTGAGGGTACTGGGTGTAGAGGGTGAGCCTGTCTCAAGGTTCACAGGCTCTTCTGCTGAGCCTTCAACTGAGGTTTCCCCTTCGAAGCTAATCTTAGGGTCTGCCTCAATATCTAGTTGACCAACAGTTTTTCCTGCTAGCCTCTGTCTATATAAAATTGCTCTTTGTCTGAATTCCCTCATGACCCATTCTTGAATCACCTCAGCTAGTCTGCCAGCCTATCTGTTTTGGCTTGGATTGATGAAGGGCAGACTAACCAAGTTCATACCATCATAGAAACTCAGGGTCTGAAAGTTGAAGAGTTCCTGCTGCCCCTCAGCCCTTGATAGCACCAATGCCATTCTTGAAGAGTCATACCACCATCCCATTATTGGATTTTCAGCTAGATGGGATGGTGCAGGCATGGACATTGGAATTCCTTCCTCAAACAATTGTTGAAGTAAGGCCTCCACATCAGTGTGAGCCTTAGGAAGTTGTTAAGCCTGGACAACTGCAAGTGAGGGTGGTGACTCCTCATTGTCCATACTCATGACAGAACTCCCAGGTTCTGTGGTTGCAGGGACTTTCTCCCCCTTTTTGGTAGCATAACCCACTTGCATAGGTGAGCTGGAGGTCAAGTCCACTACTTCCATAGGTTCTTGTGGACCTGGTTGAGCTTGTCTTAATGGTCTTTCAGCTATCTTGCCCTTGAGATCGGTGATCTCAAGTTGCTGGTCATTGACCTTCTTTTGTAAGGTAGTCACTTGAGATTCTAAGTGACTAACCTTTGAGACCAAAGAGGTGCATATGTTTTCTAGTAGTTGCACCTTTAGTTTCAGATTCCCCTCATCCTCAGAAGAAGAATCATGGGGGGATGAGAGAGGTGGACTGATGTCTTCTCCCTCATCACCAGCATAGAGTTCTTGGCCACTGGATTTCCTCTGCTCACTGACAACTTCAAATGAAGTGTCAATGGGCTGAGTTGCCATGGTTGAGGTCTTAATGATGTAATCACTAGCAGTAGTGAGAGCCTCTTCCATATGGATTTCCTGAACTTGTTCAGGGAGATCCACCTCAGTTTGGGTTGGATGATGTGGGCTAGATATAGGGGTGGCAGGAGCACTCATCTCTCCTTGAGTATGGGTGAAGAAGAGAGAATCATTGTACTCACTGAATCCCATATCTTCATCATCATAGAATTCAAGGTTTGGGATTGGTTGGTTGAGATCTAGAGGCTGGGGATGGTAACTGTCCCCTGAAGGTTGATCACTAGAGTTTTGAGACTCTGAGTGAAGGCTTGAGGCTGCTTGGGTTGTGAGCTCATCAAGCTGAGCATGAGGAACCTCAGCACTGATAATATGAGAGATGGGAGTGGTTTGCTACTCAAGAGAAGTGGGAGCTCTAGTGTCCACTTCTTCTTGCATGGGTGATGATATTGGGGCCTGCACAAGCTCAGTAGCTTGAGCAGGGGTTCGTTTGGATTTGTATTTTCTATGGTAGGTAAGGATGATTTGTGGCTGTTTAGGTGGTTGAGAGGTAGAAGGTGTGGGGTCAACACTAGCTTGTGTTGCTAGGTTGTCACCTTGAGCAATGAGCTCTAACATTTTTGGGACAAGGGCTGTTTCTACTCCAGAGAAGCCTACAGTTGGCTTCTTCATGATTTTAAAGATGCCGGGCTTCATCAGTCCCAATTTAAGAATATTACCTGTTCCCCTCAACTGTGAGCCCAGTTCACAGTTAAGAATGTGTTGAACATATATAGGGAACATATAATACTCTAAGGAGTCCAAATTTGCAAGTAAATTTGTATAAATAAATTGAGAATACCTGAATCGGACCCCCTGAACCATTCCATGGACTATGAAGGAGAGATCTTCAGGAATCTGGTCCCACCCCCCATGCTTGTTGGATAAGCTATGGATGACCACATGAAGTAAGTACTTCCACTGGGATGAGACCTTCCCTTTCCTGAAGGTCTTTACAAAGAAATCCCCCTCATACCCCATCTGCTCAAAATAATGATTTACTGCTTCCTTTGGAAAGGACATCTCACTTTCTTCATCATCCAGCTGAAGATGAGTGTTGATGATGGCTGGAGTGATAAAAATTGTCCTCCCCTGCACTGTGGCAGACAGTGTCTTCTCCCCATCCATAATGACCTCTTGGCAGGTCTTCCAGAATTCTAGCAACTGATCCTCATAGAGAGGAGGATCAATGGTAAGGGAGGTGAGATAGTTTGTCAAAGAAAGAAAACGACAGATCTCTGAGAAACTTGGATCTTTCTCAGAGTCCAACAGAGCAACTTGATTGTGTTGCCTGTGGAGTTGCATGGAAAAATCTGGGTTGTTTCTGCGATTAAGATTGGCCATTTTAAGGAGCTTCGTCAAGAAGAAAGGTAAGAACAAAAGCGGTTTCTGGGTGAATTTAGGTTAGAAAAGAGTTGCAGATGATGAGAGAAAAGTGAAAGAGGGGGAAACCGTTAGGTATATATATGAAATAGATTTGAGACAAAGTTAATGCGAAAGGATAAATTTTGAAATCCGGATGTCGGTCCCACCTCTGAAAAAGCGCTCAAAAGTAGTTTTCTTGGAAGTCGAAATCTTCCGAAGGAAATTTGGCTTCGGAAGTTTTGATAAAAGCTTCCGAAACCAATTTGGCTTTGGAAGATATTTCTAAAAGTTTTGAAAATTTTGCTTCGGAAGAAAAATACTTCGAGAAATCTTCTCTGTTCAGAGATAAGTACTTTCGGAAGGGAATTTTCCTTTAATATCATTTAAAATACTTAAAGAAAATTTGGCTTCGGAAGATATTCTAAGAATTTCTTCCGAAGGTAAATTGTCACTAGTAGTTAGTTGATATTAAAGACATAATTTTCTTCCAAGGTACATTTTGTTTCTTCCGAAGAAAAGAAGTTCAAAATTTTGAAAAGTCTAAGAAATATTTTCTAAAGCAATCTTCCTCCAAGTTGATTAGGGCTTATGAAGATGATAAAATAGACAACTTTGGACACACAAATTTTTTAGAAATAATATGATAAAGTTTTAAGAAAAGCTACTCAAAGTTAATATCCCAATAGCTGATACAAGATACTTAAATCTTTGCTCATCAAAAGCTTTGGTGAACAGATCAGCATATTGTTCATTTGTATGAACTTTGACCAGTTTGATTAGCCCTTTTTTCAAAATTATCTCTAATTAAATGATACCTGATGTTGATAAGCTTGGTCTTTGAGTGCTGCACAGGATTCTCTGTAATAGAGATAGCACTATTGTTGTCTATGTGGATGGGAGTCTCTTTGAAGTTGAATCCATAGTCTAGCATCTGATTCTGAATCCAAAGCACTTGAGCACAGCAGCTTGCAGCAGCGATGTATTCAGCTTTAGCAGTTGATGTAGATACACAGGATTGTTTCTTGCATTGCCATGAGACTATCCTTCCACCAAGAAATTGACATCCCCCAGATGTAGACTTTGCAATCATATTGCAGCCACCATAGTCACTATCTGTATATGCGTACAGATTGAAGTCAGAATTCTTTGGATACCAGAGGCCAAGTGATGGAGCACCTTTGAGGTATCTTAAAATTCTCTTGACAACAACCAGATGTGACATTCTGGGATTTGCTTGATATCTAGCACAGATACATGTGGCAAACATGATATCAGGCCTGCTGGCAGTAAGGTACATGAGAGACCCAATCATAGCTCTGTAGAGATGCTCATCCACACACTCCCCCTTAAGGTCAGGTCCAAGGGAGTGATTTCTAGCTATGGGAGTCTTTGCAACCTTGCAGTCAGTCATGCTGAATTTTGTAAGTATGTCCTGAACATACTTTGACTGACTTATGAAGATGCCATTGTCAACCTGCTTCACTTGAATTCCTAGAAAGAAATTGAGTTCCCCCATGGCACTCATTTCAAATCTATTCTTCATTAGCTTCTCAAAGTCTTTGCAGAGCCTTGGATTGGTTGACCCAAAGATAATGTCATCTACATACACTTGAACCAGCATCAAGTCATTTCCTGTTCCTTTAATGAAGAGAGTTCCATCTATAGTACCTCTTCTGTAACCATGCTGACATAGGTACTGAGATAGTGTCTCATACCACTTCCTTGGAGCTTGGTGCAACCCATATAGAGCTTTATCAAGCTTGCAGACATAATCAGGATGATCAGGATCTGCAAAACCAGGTGGTTGTTTGACATACACCTCTTCATCAATCACTCCATATAAGAAAGCACACTTGACATCAAGTTGGTAGACCTTGAAATTCTTGGATGCAGCAAAAGCTAGGAATATCCTAACAGCTTCAAGTCTTGCTACTGGAGCAAAAACATCAGTGTAATCAATTCCTTCTTCCTGAGTATACCCTTGAACAACTAGTCTTGCCTTGTTCTTGATGACAAGTCCTCTATCATCTTTCTTGTTCCTAAACACCCATTTGGTTCCTATAGTAGTCTTCCCAGGAGGAAAAGGACATAGGTTCCAAACCTTCTGTCTTTTGAATTGAAGAAGTTCCTCTTGCATTGCTTTAACCCAGCTTCCATCTTTTAGAGCCTCCTCAACTTTCTTTGGCTCTACTTGGGATAGAAAACAAGAGTAGAGACAAACATTTTTGTCATGGGTTTGTTCTTTTGTTCTTACCCCTTGGTCAACTTCACCAATGATGTTTGTGGTAGGGTGAGACTTATGGATCCTTAGGTGAGGGATCATAACAAGTTGGTTGGAGAGATCCAAATTTGAGAAATTTTGATCAGGCAAAGCAGATTCACCCACCACATCAGTGCACTTATCAAAAGAAGCTTGATCCAATGAGTGTGTGACATCAATGATGTTGTCTTCCATGGAGTCAGCATCAAGAAATTCTTGATCACTGTCACAATTTCCACTTTCTTCTACATTTGGAACTCCTTCCCTTTGGTTCTGTGCCTCTGAGCTGGAATTTGAAGGCACATCAGATGTATTAGCAGGATTTGTCAGTGTTGTGCTGATAGGAGCTCCATTTGCAAAATTAGTTACTACTAGAGCTGCAGTAGATTAACTTGAAGGTCTTCTCAGCTCAAATCTTGGATCAGGATCTTCTTTTGATGAGCTACCTGTAGATCCTGAAACATTATCACAAGACTTGTTAAAACAGTTAGTAACTAAATCAAGATCAAACAGCCAATCAGGACCAAAACCTTTCACACAAGGAGTGTGTTCATTGAAAGTCACATTGGCTGACTCATCAACAATTTTGGTTCTGAGATGGTACCACTCTATAAGCCTTAGCTTGAGAAGAGTATCCAATAAAGTATCCATCATCTGATTTCTCATCAAATTTGGCTATCTGATCTTTGGTATTCAAGATGGTGCAAGGACATCCAAATGATCTGAGGGAACCAATGAAAGGTCTCCTTTTGTGCCACAGTTCATAAGGAGTCTTACCATGAGTCTTAACTACTAAAACTCTATTTTGCACATAGCAAGCAGTGTTTACTGCTTCTGCCCAGAAGGTGATAGGCAGTTTAGAGTTGGACAACATAGTTCTTGCAGCTTCAATTAGTGTATTGTTTCTCCTCTCAGCAACACCATTTTGCTGAGGAGTCCTGGCAGCACTATATTGCCTTGAAATACCCTTTTCATCACAAAATGTATCAAGGATTTGGTTTTTAAATTCAGTTCCTTGATCACATTTTATGATTTTGACCTTGTGATCAGATTGATTCTCAATATTTAGAATGAAATTCTTCAATATCTTAGGAGTCTCATCCTTAGTTCTAAGGAAAAAGACCCAAGTGAATCTAGTGAAATCATCTGTGATCACTAAACAGTATGAGGTTCTTCCTAAACTCATTACACTGGTGGGGCCAAAAAGATCCATATGTAACAAGTGTAGGGGAGTAGTGATGGAGTTTCTTTTCTTTGGCTTGTGAGACACTTTATGCTGCTTCCCTTTCAGGCATGCAACACAATGGTCATCACTTGTAAACTCTTTCTTTGGCATTCCAGTTACCAAATCATTTTTAATTAATTTATTCATGTTTTTAAAGTTTACATGGCACAATCTTTTATGCCAGAGAAAAGACTCATCACTATTTGCTTTAGACAGAAAGCGGGACACTTCTCCAGAGGGAGAAGTTTCATGCAAATCCATCTTGTACATGTTCCCTTTCCTGGGGGCTCTGAGCAGAATGTGCTCTTGAGGAATGACCACCCCGGGCTTAAGAACAATGCACTCATGCTCAGTAAAAAGCATGTTATGCTTTTGATCACAAAATTGGGATACACTTAGTAGATTGTACCCAAGCTCATTGACAAAGTTTACCTTTTCAATGTAGAGCTTACCATTTGTGACCATGCCCCTTCCTGTGATGTAAACTCTTGCATCTCCTCCAAAAGCAATAGGCCCTCCATCAATCTTTTCAAAATTTTAAAGTAGAGAGCCATTACCTATCATGTGCCTGGAACAGCCACTGTCAATAATCCACACATTCCTGTTGGTATTTAGCTGTTCCTGCACAAGAAGAGATAATTAGTTACATTTGGAAACCCAAGCCTTGCTGGTCTTGGGCTCAGTAATATCAACAGAAGACAATGCAACAATAATTGATCCTATGCTCAAGCTTTGAGGATCAGCAGCTGTTGTTGATGAAGAACTTTCAGTCACATGGTCTTTCTTTGTCTTCCACACCACCTTTGGAAGCTTAGACTTGACCTTCAACACTTCGGAAGTTTTTTACAACTTCGGAAGTTTTGGAGACTGGACCTTCGAAAGATCTTGCTTTCACTACAGCAGACTTTAGTACTTTGGAAGCATTCCTTTCTTCCGAGACCAATTTTTCTTCCGAAGGCAAGTTTTCACTTGTCTTCTTCTTCACTTTGGAACTTTCGAGAGGAAAAGCTTTTCCTTCAAAAGTTGGCTTCTTCTTAATCTTTCTAGAAGATTTCTTCTTAATCATGTGGACAATGCTTTTGGGATTGTAGATGCAATCCTTGGCTAAATGAGAAGTACTACCACACATGACACAGCCAAACTGCATTCTTCTGGAAGCCTTCTTTTGAGAGCAGGACTGATCTTGATCACTCTCCACTTCCTTCTTCTTCACAGATGAAGTAGCAAGTCTTTTAGGGAGAGACTTGGTGCTGGATGTGGATGGTTCAGATTGTGCAGCAGTGGTGCACAACAAATCAGCCTTCTTCTTGTTGTTGTTGGGTTGAGGTTGACAGCAACTAGAACCCCTGGTACTAGAATTCATAGTTGAGTCTTCAGTTTTTACCACCTTAAATCCTGCAGAAATGAATACTTGTTTCTGCTTAGAATCAAAAGTGGCCTTGATCTCCTGAGCTTTCTTGGACTTTCTTTTTGCTCTTCTGATCAAGTTTTTCCTCTTGGACTTTGATAACCAAACTGAATTCCTCTACTCAGGAGAATAGTGACCCTTCTTAGGATGATCTTCTTCACTCTTTTCAGATCCATCCTTCACTATCTCCTCTTCATCCTCTTCACTCATAGGGTCTATGAGGGGAAGCTCATCTTCATAAGTTTCACACCTTGGAGATCTTACAGATAGTAAGGAGTGTGGAGGAGCTATCTCAGTAGATCCTAGTCCCTGCTTATTCTGATAACACACTTTGAAATGCAGAGATGAGGATATCATGTTCTTGAAGGTCTCTTCTTCAAGAACACATTTTTCTGCCCTGGCTTTGCTGATCACAAGCTCAGCCTGGCATTCAGTTAACTTAGTTATGAGATCTTTAATCTGAGTCCTGTAGTTGGTGTGTTCATGTTTGAGAGTTGAAATGGTTTTCTCTAAATCCTTTATTTTTAGTTTATATCCATTTCAGCTCTTTTGAAATCAGATTTAAGATATTTAAGGACTCAAGATCAGACCTCATTTCTAAGTTATAGGACATGTATCTATTTACTTTAGCAATACATTCAGGAGTGCAAAGATGTTCCAATACCTTGGCTTCATCATGATCAGCCATTAGTGCTTGATTTGGAGATGCATCTTCAACTTGAAAGCTCCGGTCAAAGCCTCCTTCTTCAACAGCAACTGCAGCTTGTTGCTTTGGCTTTTCATTCTGGTTCACTCTTTCAGTGTAGTTTGGTCTGGCTTGTGCTTGGCCACCATTTGTCCTAGGTGTCTTTCACTCCCTGGTAAAGTGTCCTATTTGATTGCAGTTGAAACACTTCACCTTGTTTTTGTCCAGTCCAAACTTTCCACTGGCTGCATTGCTAGAAAACTTCCTCCTTGTCCGCTTGTAGAACTTCTTGGCTCTATGAGTGAGAAGAGCCATCTGCTGGACTATCTCAATGTATTCCAGGTCATCTGGATGGATACAGTCCAGGTCTTCAAGGGTGAAGAGAAAGCTGCCTGAACTTTCATCAGCAGACACAAAAGCATGAGAAGTGCTTGTCTCTTGGAATGGACTTTCTTGGATGTAGCTCTCCCTTGGTGTCTCAGGAAATATGATGAAAGGACCCTTTTGTGAGTTGTCAGGGTAGCAAATAAGATGATGCTGTGGTTCTCTGCAATCCCTTTCAACCACATAAAGGGCTAAACCCTGCTGATTGCTGGAGTTACCAGATGGATTTTACATGTTCATCTCCATCTGGTAGCCACTGAGGATACCATACAACTCAGTAAGAGTAAGAGTTTTGAGGTTCTCAATCCTCTTGATGACAACACAGTAGTGAGTCCACTGTCTAGGAAGAGAGGACATGAACTTCATCACAATATCCTAATTCTCAAGAGTTACTCCAACATCCATTAGAGTATCCACAATCTCAACATACCTGAAGTACTGCTGAGTCATGGTTTCACCTGTCTTGTAGGTGAAAGTCTCAAACTACTGCTTCAGGAGGTCCTTTTTGTTCTCCTTGGCTTCAGAGGACCCCTCATACATGAGCTTTAGTGCATCCCATAACTGCTTGGCAGTTTTGCACTTCTTGAAGCCCCTGTAGATAGAGTTGGGAAGAGCAGTTTGGAGGGCAGTCATGGCCTTCTGATCGATATCTATCTTCTTTCTATCTTCTTCAGAATAGTCAGCCACCTCCTTTGGAATCATGCCACCTCCAGCAGCAGCTGAAGAGGTGCATGGAATGTAAGGTCCAGAGACAACAGATTCCCACATCCTGGAGTCTTGAGACTTGATGAAGCCTTCCATTCTTTAACACCAAGTATCAAAGTCTTCAGGAGTGATCAGTGGGGACTTTGTTATTGTGCCAGTTTCCATATCAGCCTTTGAAAGAGCTGCCATTTGAGTTGTTAAGTATTTTGTGAAGAACTGAGAGATCTAAGATGGTGAGATCTTAAAATCAAGAGCCTGAAAAGCTCTGATACCAATTGCAGGACCGTTTGAAGGGTGAGCAACTCAGTTTTCACAATGAGGAGAGACTTAGAACACTTAACAGATCAAATAGAAAACTGGCAGGTTAATATGATACTAGAATAACACAAGTAAGCAAGAGACAGGAAGCTCAAGAACAAGATAATTGGTTTTCAAGGAAGATGTATATTGCTCTCAAGGTCTATTACAAGTGTTACAAAAGCATTCATATAAAATACAAGAAACTGAGATACTTTATACTACCTCCTACAGCCGGCCATACTTTGAAAGCCAGCTGGAATCACTAATCTAGATAACAAGATCAATGAAAAGTCAAAAGGCAGATTGCCTTTTGACATGTGACTATGACATGCCATAGCTCACATCCTATTGTAATACAAAAAGGATAAAAGTACATAAAGTAGAAAGTTACAGACTTAAGACCTTAATCTACAGTTTCCTAAAGCATGGACCTTTTCACCAACTTATGTAAAGTTGGTGAGCCTGTAGAGTGGCAGCGGAAAGTTGGTCAGCTTTTCTGAAAAGTTGTTGATCACAGAGAGCATGTCTTCTCTGTATTCGGAAGAAATCAGTCTTCTAACTTTGAGGCTTCGGAAGACTTTGTCTTCTAAGCTTCGGAAGACTTCATCTTTGGCTTCGGAAGAATTTGTCTTTTGCTTTCGGAAGATTTTACACTTGTGTAATTTTCTTGAAGAGTGTAAAACTTACGAAGTAACTTCTACCATGCACAAGGTGCATGTATGCAGGAGACACCCTGACTGTTTTGATTGTATCAGCCTATTGTATAATCCTTACAATATATATATATATATTCACATTAAAATTAATTTCCGTAAACACAATTTACGGATTCACATTAAAATTAAAATCTGTAAACACAATTTACGGATTCAACTCACGGTGGTTAACGGCAAGGGTTCCGTAAACACCAATCACGGATTCAAACTTGATTCCGTAAGCACCAACCACGAAACACCTATTTTTTAAAACAATTCAAAAACCAACCCATAAACTATCATATATTTCCAAAAATACTCACTTTAAATAAAATTCTAAACCCGTGTCCGTATCACCAACCCTTCCGCCATCGCCACCTGCGTCGAGAAACTGTCAGCAACATTTACAATCGCCATCCTCGTATAAACGCTAGAAATCCTCGTACACACGATTGACCTTTGCAAATTCTTTCTAGTTGTTCGCACCTGAAACCCTAACTCAATCCGGTGACGAATCATCAGCTCGCAAAATCCCACTGTCTTTCAAAGTAAATCCATAATATCTGGATCCCTAAAACGAACACATTGCTGCTGCGAAGCTACTGTTACAGTGAAACCCCAACCACTGCCGTATCCGTTATGTTTCAGAAAATGGGGTTTCTGTCGCTTGCCAATCTCTTTCGAACGCAGTGAATCATCTTCCAAGATCTCGCTTTTACAAGGTAATCACATCTGGTATGGCATTCTATGTGACCTCTGAGTTATTCTAATCGAGTCTTTGAACAAATGTTTTTTTTTTTTTTTTCCCTTAAAGTTAGTATTTTGTGATTGAATGTGCTTGTTCTACTAGTAGGCTAGCGCGAGTCATGAAAATTAGAAAATGGGTAATTTGGATTCATCTAGCTAATACACTGTCCCGAGGTATTAAGTGAGGCTGATCAGCTTTCTCAGGGACAAACTGCTCTATAAGCTGGAATTTCAAAGTCAAGTAACATTTATTTTTATTTACTACCGATTCTCTTCATTATGTTAGTTCCTGATGTCACACACCACGCAGTTTTTAGTAAAAACAGCATCCTATCATCTGTATAGAAAGAAGGGGCTTAGTAAACTTGACCTCTAGTCTTAAAACCTTTTCATGTTCTTTATAACCTTGCATTCTTGATTATATTTTACCTATAAATTAAATTACCAGATACATGAACAATTCTGTAAGCCTATTTTCCTGATGCTTATGTCTTTTTAGGAACTTTTGATTTCTAGGTGATTGTGTACCAATTGAACTTTTGAACATCAAAATTTATTAAGAGCATCGTCATACTAATGTTTAGGGTCTGATGGGTATAGCCAATAACCAATCAAAGACGACACGAGCAAGAGCTGGGGCTTTGGCCGTGCTCTTATGCCTAAGCCCGGCTCTTGTTTAGGCACAAGACCCGGGCCACAATGACGCTTGGACAACGGACACGCACATGGACACTATAACAATGTCGTGCCGGTTGAACAACGTAAAGAGCCTACTCTTAAAAGGTAAAGCCTAGTGTATGACACAAGAGGGACATCTAAGCGGGAAAATAAACAAGGCGGGAAAAGATGAGTTAATAGCATTTAATGGGATTAAATGCTTAGTCGTCCTAAGAAGTCAAGATCTTAGGGGTCTAGAAGTTTTCTAAGGGAAGAAAGGAGTAGCCTACAAAGCTTGGCTATTAACCCACGGCCAATTGACTATCTTGTAGACTTCGTAGTCAACATTTTAAGGATCAATTAACAGTGTAAATAGATGTTATACTATTCATGATAGCAACCTCAGTGTATAAATAAGAGGTTGCACAACAAAAACAGACATTCAATATTACACCCAAATTAACATTATCTATCTCATAACTCACAACATTCTTCACATCACATTTACTCATAAGTATTCATAGTTCAAGTTAAATCTGACTTGAACATTAACACCTTTTAAGCTCTCTTATTAACTCCTCAGTTGTGGAACCGAACACATGGTAGCAACAGGTGGCATCATTCGTTAGACGAGCGGTTTTAGGCTTAATAAGCTTACATTCGAAAAACCCCACCGTCTTGGAAATTGTCGTTGATGGTTTCTTGCATGCTACATTGATTTACTTAATGATATTTCAATTGGAGTATTTTCCATGTCGGTTTCACATTAAGCATGTTTTAAAGAACTATTTGTCAAAAGCCAAAATCTTTCAGACCTTGCTAAGCTGATTTGAGATTTGAAGGAGTGTTTCTATGAAGAAGTGTTTTTGAAATCCAGATGTAATGTAGAACCTTACACATATGCTCATACCGAGTAGTAAAATGGTGTAGATTAGAAAAAATTAGACATTCATATTTATAGGATGGTCGTACGATGATTACAAACAATTTGTAATGTTCTCCATCTTTTTTGGCAACCTTATGTTGTCATCACTACTAGTTTTTAGATACGTCTTATGCTATCTACTTATTTTCCTGCACAATTTTCTTGTGATGATGTGTATTTTAGGTCTTCATTTTTTTTCGCTTCTAAAATTTTCAATTGCTTGCGTTACACACATGACATAACATTAACAAGCTAATATTTGTATTTCTTTATGGGTATTCCAAATCTCCATAGGAAGATAAATGTAAGGATCTCATTCTTAGAGGATGTGGTTATTTATGCTGACCTCACCTTTTCATAGTAGGGTCTTTTAACCTTCCTAGACAGTTCTAGTAATCTAAGTCAGTCTGTTGGTCCTTTGACTTTGAGTACCTTGAGGTTTGATGGACCTCACAAAAATCCATTTTAGGTTTATTAAAGAATTAAATACCATGCAATACAATCACACTAACTCCAACAATTAAGCTCCACCTAATAAGCGACTTTGGGTACATTAAGGAATTCTAGTTGCTCCAACTTTAGGAGTGAAATGTAGGAATATTATTGTTTAATATATTGTCTTTTCTTCTAAAGTATTCTATTGTTTAAAAAGTTAATAGTTTGAAATTTTATTAGATGCAGTTAAAAAGGCCAAAAACTTTTTTATGATAATTGGCTCAATGGAGATCGACCCTCCACATGAAAGTGATGGAACTATCACTGGATCCAAGGAAAATGAGATTAAAATTGTGTCTGATAAGCATTCAGGTGTTGGTTTACCATATGCTCCGGAGGATTTCCCCAAACCTGGTGATAAGTGGGGATGGAAGGTGGGAAAAAGAGTTGCGTTTTCAGGGCATTTTGTGGACCGATATCTTTATCTCCCTGATCGTCTTTATAATGAATATAAGTCAGTGGGTCCTACTAGCATCGCTAACAGCAGAGGGTTCGCAAGCAAGGCTGCGGTTAAGAGATTTTTGCTGGAAGCATTTCCTGAGATGGATGTTAAGGCTTTCTTTGCCTCCTTCACTTGGAAGATTCCAGCTAGCAAATTTAAAGGTAACCCTGATTACTAACTTGACATAAATATAGTATCTGTAAAATGATTGTATTATATTATAGTTATGTTTGTGGAGTCTTTTGGAATTTATTTAAAAGTCTGCGATATCTTGATGGTTTACATGTGAATGTGCGATAAATAGGCTCCAAAGATAGTGACTTTAAAGTTTTAAAAACTATATGATACGGTTGATGGAACACTAATAATGATTGATTTGGTTCTAGTGTTGCATAAAATATAAGTAGATCATACCTTCGAATATTGAGTTATGTGTATTATGATCTACATGTGAACTAGGAGTTGATAAACCTTTGTCAAGTAGTTGGAATTGTTTGGATTTTAGTGGCTTGGTGATAAATTAATGGACATATTTTTTTTAGCTTGCATACTTCGCTATATAGTTTGCCTTTTTGCACATCCTCGCAAAGGAGATGATGCCTTATTTAATTGACTTATGCTAGAATGTAATGTAGGATAAATTACATGGCTAGTTGCACATGTTTATTAAACTTATTTCTTGCTCTTTGGAATGTGTTTCACTCATCACACTTCTACGCAAACTTGTACTTTTGTTTTATGGAGAATGAGACGCACTAAATCTTTTTTTTTTTTTTTGTTTGCACTTGTAAATCATAATTAGATATTTCATTCCTTAATCAAAGTAAACTAAGTAGAAAATATCATAATGTAAATTGTAGAAGATGTTTAAATGTTTCCAATCTAAACTAGCGCAAAGATAAAATATTATATGTCAAATAGCCATGGAATCTCTCAAAGTCGTAATTTTAGGTTTTTTTCATTTTTGTTCGCGATTACTTGGGTTTGCTTAGTCTCTGCTCTTTTTGATTAGGGTTTTGATCTGAACCTTTCATTTATAGCTATCAAACAACCGCTTCTCATGCCTGTTTTCTTTTTTTGTTTGACCGGGAAGTTTGTTTCTTCAGTCGTCAGACATAGTCAGATACATTATTCAAACATTTACTTCTAGTTTTTGATATTGGCTATATGGATAGTGTGCAACAAAACAACTGTTAAGTTCAGACGACCATGTGCAGTTATGATTGAACACTAGTCTCAATCTTGATTTTTATCTATAGTTGTGATTGAACACTAGTACCAATCTTGATTTTCTTGACTTGACCGGTAAGTACTCTGTTTGTAATAATGGTTGACGATGGTAAGATCGTGATAGAGAAATTTGATGGAAATGAGTTTGGTTGGTGTTAGATGTAATTTGATGCATTACTTTGTTAGGAAGATTTAGATGTAGTGCTAAAGGGTGAAAAACCATAAAAGGTTTCACAAGTAGATTGGGATAAAATGGTTAAGAAATCTAGGGCGGTGATAACGCTCTTTTTGTCGAAGAATGCTGCCTACAGAAGGGGACCAAACTAATGGTTTGATGCCAACATTATCAAACATGTATTAGAAGCATTTGGTAGCCAATAAGGTTTATCTTATTCGAGGCTTGTGAATACTACGAAGAGGGAGGGTGATTGGGTAACAGTTTAGATCAATAGCCTTAACTTGATCTTGTTTTAGTATTTGTGTATATCAAATTTGATGATACGGTCCAAGAGTATATTTTTATTTTCCTTATCGCTAGAAAGTCGGTCCAGAATTGTAACTGCAGTTATCAACTCCTCAAAACCAGTTAATTTCATGTTTTTGAAGATCCATAATCTTATTTTGGTAGAGGATGTTCGATGTTGTAATCTTCAAGTTTTTTGTTGAGTAAATACAACACGGGAAGAAAGAATGAACAGCATAGTCTTCAAGGTAGGAGGAGGAGACAGCCTAAGACTCAATTAGACTCATTAGGACGTGGTACGTTGGAATTATAAGTAAGTAGGACATGTTAGGAATCATTGTTTGAGTTCTAGGAAAAAAGTTAACATTGTTAGAGACCACTCAAATGATGATGCTTTGACCTGTAGCGTGGAGTATAGTGTGGATTCCTGGCTCATGAATTCTGGTGCTTCATTTCATGCTACGTACAGCAGTGACGCGGTATGGAATCTAAAAGAAGGGGATTGTGGTTGTAAACAAGCAAGCAATACCGACTTTAATCGATGATTAGTAAACCGCGAGGGTGGTTCGGTTTGATCTCAAGGGGTGTTTGGTGGAGATTTAAAGTTTAGGGTAGAAAGTGTCAAAATAATAATTAAGTTTGATTATTATTGTTGTATTTATCTACTATGTTAAGATAAGTTTAGTTTGTTTTTTAAATTCCTTATTAAAGTTTGAGTAGGATAAAGATTCTGATTAGTATTTAAAGCATGGTAGGGTTATTAATCTTTGTATCCAACTTTCAATTAATTCAAGAAGTCGATTCTTTGTTAGTTTTGTTCTATGTTCTTGATATCCTAGTTTAACAACCGGTATCAGAGCATCTCGATTCAGAACCAGGGAAGGAACCTTCGATCAATCGAAAACAGTCTAGATTTTGATCGCAGGTAGCAGCTGAAGTCCGATTGAAGCAAAACAGGTCCAGAGACTAATCGAAGCAGTCCTGAAAGATTTTTAACTAACGATTTGAAGAATCATGGCTGAACTACAAGTGGTTGGAGGGATCAGAAAACTAAATCAGCAGAATTGCACAACTTCAGCAACCTGTACGACGTCCTATATGCAAGGATGGGACCTCTGGGAAGTCGTTGGTGGGTCCGAAACACAATTACCCACCATCGAAGAGGAGATGCTAGAACACATCCAAGAAACCGAGTATCCCAAAGTAGCATGGGACATGTTGGCCAAGCTCATCTCGAAAAAGAATGATGCTAAGAAGTGAGTTGATGTGTATGGCCCAAGGAGAGATATGGATCCCTCAATACTTTTGAAAGGTGAAGAACTTGTGAAGAGAAGTCAGGGAACTTGATAACCAGTCAAACAGGAGACTCAAGGATGAAATGGATTATTATTCATGGTAAACATGAATATAGGAGCTTCGTGGCTGCAATTCAGGGCTGGCCAAACCGGCCTTTAATAACAGAATTTGAGAGACAAGAAGCTTTGGCAAAATAGTTGGTAAGTCTTTCGGTAAAAAACGAGACCGAGGCTTTGTTTGCCGAGAAGACCAGAGAGAAACCTTGACAAAGAAAAACTTGCTGGAGTCCAAAAAAAGATTGATGGGGTAGAAAGAAAAACAGTTGGTAGGTCTTTCGGTAAAAAAACTAGTCATATCCTTCTATCATCATATAGACTTAGTTGGAAAAAATATCTATGATCTTTTCTAAAAAGTAGCCTTTTTGCTAGTCTAATATTGTTTCATGCTCTCTTTCTTTACTTGACAACCTTTTTATAAAACTTCAAATTTTTTCTTCTTTTTGGATTAACTAGCTTTTCCTTCTGTATCTATAATCTTAGAATTTTATTTATTTTCCAAAAGCTTCATTTTTAACTCTCGGTTTTAAATTGAGCACATTAAGCGCACATAATGCGTGATGCCAATGCGATGTTGAGAGTGCATCGCTGCATTTGATGCGATGCGATCCCATGATACGTGCTTGATGTGATGATGTAGCGCAATACGCGATCTCTCGCAATATGTGTTGATGCGACGCAATATGTAAAAACTAACATCTTGGGTTGTTTGATGATGGGGGAGATGAATTTGTGCTCGGTTATGATGATATGATGATTATTAATGAGAATATTACTTTTAAGTATTTTATGTTTACGTAAGTTTAACTTCTAAGTGTTTTTTTTTTTGACTTATTAGCGTTTTTATATGTTTACATATGTTTTATAAGTGTGTTTTTATGGTTAAGTACGTTTTATGTGTTATGAGTGTGCTTTCATGTTTAAGCATTAACAATGTAAAAATTGTTATGTATAATTAATTTATTTGTATTTTTACAACAAACGCATCACATTGGATTTTTGCACCAAAACGCCTGACACAGTTTAAAATCAAGTATTAACCATGAAAATACACTATCTGAATACAACATAGAGTAATCATCTCGCAATAACTTTGTGTTGATGATGAAGGTCTAAGCAAAGTTTATATTCAGGTATGGCTTTTAATTGTAGGTGTCAGATTATTACCTAATTAGATTGTTTACCCGCTTTATGAAAGCAGTAGAAAAAGTTTCCCGAACTCCTTTCATAATAAATTTTGTAACAATTGAACAATTTGTTGAATAATGAATAATATTAAATGATCATGACCAATTTTGTTTAGCATAAGGTCTAAGTAATTATCTTGATATTCAAAGCATATATTAATATTTCCATCATAAAAAAGTCATCTCTAGATAGGTTCTTCTAATTGTATATAATAAATAATATGATATTCTTACAGAAACACAATATTATAGCTCCAATGCTAAGAAAATTAAAATTCTTAGTATTAAAATTGACATGATTCTCTTGATGATGTGCTTTAACTTTTATGGTGACACGAGTGATTAATCATGAACATGCTAATATGGTTTTCAATTTGCCTTTGTTTAAAATTGAATAGATATGCTAAATAGGTTGGTATGACATGTTGGATAATAGTTTAAAACAAATCGAGTTGACCCAGAACACATTTTGTTCCAAGTTCTTTTTAATTAATTAACTTGACAAATATGATTTTAAAAATAAAATTATTTTGATACAGTAACAACTTTACCTGGTAAATCCCACTAATATCAAAGCTATTGGTAGAGTCTTACCTTTATTCCTAGGAAGATCGAGTCTGAAACATACAACAAGAAAACAACACTAAACGTACATAAATAGAAAGCTACCAATAACAAAAGAAATAGCTATATCCGGAGAGGTCTCTTCCAGAAAGGCTGCTTCTAGATACCCTCAGCTCTAAAACAAACAACAAATGAACAAATAACACTAAACAAGTAAACATATAGAAATGAAAAGCTACCATTAACAAAAGAAATTATGAAAGGATGAATAACAAATATAATATCCTAAAACAACACGTATACATAAGCACCGTAACACACTAACCTGCGAAGTCCATTTAAAGCTAAGGAAAATTCTAGGAATTTAAGACAAAGGTAAGATACATTTGCACCCTCCCCTAAAAGCCCTAAAAGTCTACCTTAATCCTAGGTCTTCCGAACTCCTATCCTAGAGGATGTCTTTAGATAGGTGCAACTCGACTAAAGTTGTTGGGTTCATAAGGCTGGGGTTGGGGGGGGGGGGGGGGGTAAGGCAGCCGGCCCCTAAGCCCAACCCGTTAAGTGATGTTTTTAATAAGTTATTAACTATAGATTATTCTCTTTATATATATGCTATGGTTGCTTAGCCTGTGCCATGTCATATCTTGTGTTGTTTATTGCTTTTAGTTGTGCATGCCTAATCCTGATAAGTGGTATCAGAGCTTAAGCTCTTGATTGTTAAAGTCTTCCACATGTTACTCAACTTTATTGCTAGTTTTTAAGGTTTCCAAGATCATTATTGAAGTTAATATCTCGCCGCTACCAAAGACTTCCTATTGTTAGGATTAAAACTGGTACGAACACGCAATAGAGAACAATAAAATAATAACAGAGACACAAGAGATTTATAGAGGTTCGGTTGCGGTTTGCAACCTACGTTCTCTTGGGGCAACTAGGGTTTTTCTTTTATTGAGTGATAATTATTTCAAGTACAATGAGATATATATATATATATATATATATATATAGACTACAATTAGGGTTAATCCCTTTAGTTAATAATCTATCTAAACGGGGCCTAATTAGAACTTGGGCCGGCCGAGCCCAACTTCTCCAAATTAATTCACCCGAAGCCTACACCCAACCAACAATTCTCCCACTTGGAGGCTTCGAAACACATTCAGCTGCACTCCGCTTCTTTGTACTTTTGTAAAATCCCTAAGATTTTTGCACCCCCTAGCTACCCCCGCCTTCTCAACTTATTCCTGAAGGCTAGTTGAAGCTATGCAAAGCTTCAACTTATCCAGCACCACAGATTTGGTAAACATATCGGCTGGATTCTTCGCACCTGAGATGTTCTTCAAACTGATTGCTCCATCACTGACCAATTCTCTGACAAAATGATACCTCATCCCAATGTGCTTTGTTTTACCATGATAGACTGGATTTTTGGCAAGTTTCACTGCATTCTCATTGTCACAATACAATGAGTAATCAGACTGCTGTTTACCCAATTCTTCAATAAAAGTCTTTAACCATATTAACTCCTTACTAGCTTCAGCAACAGCCATGTATTCAGCCTCTGTTGTTGATAGAGCTACACTTTTCTGAAGTTTGGACATCCAGCTAACTGCTGTTCCTCCCACTGTAAAGACATACCCAGTAGTGCTTTTGAATGTCCCTTTACAACCACCCAAATCAGCATCAGCGGAGAATTGCATCTCTCCCCTTGAAACATAACCCCATTTTAGATGTACCCTTTAAGTATCTAAGTATCTACTTAACTGCTTCCCAGAGTTCTTTCCCCGGATCTGACATAAACCGACTAACTACCCCAACTGCATGAGCAATATCTGGTCGAGTGCAGACCATGGCATACATAAGACTGCCAACTGCAGATGCGTATGGAATTTTAGTCATCTTTTTTCTTTCTTCTTTAGATTTAGGAGACTGATCTTTGGTGAGTTTGAAGTGACTTCCCAATGGTGTGTTTCTAGGCTTGGTGTTTTTATTATTCATCTTGAATCTTTCCAACACTTTTCCTATGTATTTTTCTTGGGATAGTGTTAAAGATCCATCCTTTTTATTTCTGAAAATGCTCATCCCGAGTATTTGTTTGGCTGGACCCAAGTCTTTTATCTCAAATTCTTTGGACATTTCTTTCTTTAAGTTGCTGATCTCTTTCATATCTGACCCTGCAATCAACATATCATCTACAGAGTAGTAGAATGATATAAGAGCTGTTGAACCTCTTCAAATAACAACAATGATCCATTTGACATTTCTTGTATTCCTATCTTTCCATGAAGTTATCAAACTTCAAGTACCACTGCCTGGGAGCCTGTTTTAGACCATACAAGCTCTTTTCCAGTTTGTAGACCCAGTTTTCTTTCCCGACAACCTGAAACCCTTCAGGTTTTGTCATATAAATTTCTTCGTCAAGGTCACCATGTAGGAATGCTGTCTTAACATCCAATTGTTCTAGATTTAAGCCCTCTGCAGCTACCAGACTCAGAACCAGTCTGATGGTTGTCATTTTCACAACTAGCGAGAAGATCTCATCATAATCAACCCCCTTCTTTTGCTGAAAACCCTTGACTACTAAGCTAGCTTTGTATCGTTTAGACCCATCATGTTCTTCCTTGACCCTGAACACCATTTATTATGTAGAGCTCTTTTGTCTGGCGGAAGCTTGGTTAGTACTCATGTTTATTTTTCATCAAGGAGCTCATCTCATCTTTCATAGCATTCTCCCACTGAAGCGAATCTTTCATCTTAACAGCTTCAGAAAAACTTCCTGGTTCACCATTTTCAGTTAATAGAAGATAGTTAAGTGAAGGGCTATACCTCTCTGGTTGTTTGGAGACACTGGTGGACCTCCTGACCCAATTTTGAGACTGGTCGGGACCCTACGATGACTGTTCATCATTAGACTCTGAACTCCCACTATCAGAAACTCCCACTGCTTCTTCATCTCCACCCACATCTTCATCTTCAAAGTCAGGAACTTCAGTTTCAGTGTTTGATTTAGTGACCGGCTGTGTTGTTTGTTTATTTGCATCAGTTTTAAATTCAACGTGCTCTTTCTGAACTTGTGAGTTTGCTGTGATTCTGTCTTTATACAACTCAGCTTCATTGAATGTAGCATGCTTGCTTCTGACTACCTTTCTGCTTTCAAAATCCCAAAGCCTGTAGCCCATAGTATCCGACCCATATCCAATGAAGGTGTACTTCTTAGCTTTAGCGTCAAGTTTATCACCGTCTTTCACTATGTCACACCCCACCAAAATGGGTTTTAAGTGACCGATTGGCACAGTCTTACAGTGGAATACTTACATATATATTAATAGAATCCATTCTTACAATACTGAGTATCATAAAATTTACTTAGTACAAAGTTAGACTTTAAGATAAACTAAAATCTAATCTTCATTATAAGTCTTCTAAAACATCTTCAAAGCTCTTCAAATATCATAACCAGCAAAGACTTCAAAAATTCTTCACAATTTACTCTATTACTACCAAGTAACTTAGAGAGTAAGGCGTATACGGGTTTCCTGAAATACATGCTCAAAATATACGTCAGCATAAAGCCGGTGAGTTCATGATATTGACACAAAAATCTTCTTCACAGTGTATAATCAAATAAATTGTACACAAATCAAATCTGATTCAATGGTTTTACTACCAAGTGAACCTTCGTTAACATATATAACACATTCGAGTGAGAGTTCACTAAGAAGCACATCGAATGCTTGCAATCCAGCCAAATATAGTAGGTACCAACTACATGTATATATATCTCGAGCATTTAAGCTTAATGATTTGTCAATATACAATTAATAATAATAATACACTTTAAAAACCATTTAACTCAATATTAATAAGTAGCATGTATTCAACTCCAAAACAAGTAAAAAGGAGATTTAAATCATGAAAACTCACCTGTACTTAGTCGAGTAATTGATCTTTTCGCTCCTCAAGAAGAAGATGACTAACGGGTCAACCTATAATATAACAATCATATTTGTATTCTTGGATTCTAATGACCCGATTACTTTGATTTTAAATTCTATACAAATAAACTTTTGATAATTCCTAACTTGAATATATATGAAATAAAATACCCTGTAAGCTAAACTTGAGACTAATAATAACCATAAGTTGGGTCAAAGACTTACCCAGCTAACTTCTTGAATGAACCAAATTGAAGCCCTGATGTGCTTTTAGTCTCCTTTGATTCAACCGAAAATATCATTCAGATTATTTAATTAAAGTCCGTGAATAGTTCCCCTTTATTTATCATACTCTCTTTATGAGAACAAGAACTCTTACCTACCTTAAAAGATGATGATAATGATCTGCAAAATGCTTATGTTCTCTACTTTGCTCCAATGTAAGAAGGAGCTTAAAGCTGCAAAACTTTAGAGTGGATTATCTCCCTTCCTCTAGAAATCCTTTCTGATTTCAATTCCAAATTTCAGGTAAATCAAAGTAATATGAGCTTATGATTTCTTTTGAACAAAATTGCTTACCAATGAAGAAGATGAGATGAGAACCTCTATTCTTTTATGCTTGATCGATGTACACAACCAAAATTAATGATTCAAAGATGAGCACTTGAAGGTAATTGATGATTCTCCCTTGTTTGCTACTTATCTGAGTCGTCAGACCACCAACACCATGAATTTGCTGTTCTGAATCCTTCCAGCAGCTTCATTCAGCACTCAAATCCACCAATTCTTCCTGTTCCTATCTTTGTTTAGACCACAAGAGCTTCAATTGAAGATTAAGATGAATGTTGATGATGATTTTAAGAAGGGATCGGTGGTTAACAGCTGGATTCAAGAGTTCCCAAGTGTTTCTTATAGACTTGAAACGTAGCAAACAAATGGAGAGAAGTGTCGATGGTTTAGAAACGTGGAACCCTAGTTTTATTTGCTGGAGATTGGAGTTTTATGACCCCCGTTAAACAAAATTTCGTCCTCGAAATTTAGTGTTGACCAAATAAATGAGGATACTTTTCCATCATTTCGTCTTCTCGTTCCCATGTTGTCTCTGGTCCTCGACGAGAATTCCACCTTACTTTTACTAAAGGTATTTTATTCTTTCTTAATTTTCTGATTTGTTTGTCGACTATCTCTAAGGGTTCTTCAACAAAATTTAATTTGTCATTAACTTGAATATCTTTTAATGGTATGACTAGTGACTCGTCTGGCAAACACTTTTTAAGATTCGACACATGAAATGTGTCATGAATCTTACTTAGCTCATCAGGCAACTTTAAACGATAAGCCACTGTTCCAATTCTGGAAATTATTTCGAATGGTCCAATATAACGAGGACCCAATTTACCGTTTTTGCCAAAACGAATGATGTCTTTCCAAGGTGATACTTTCAGCATAACTTTATCTCCCACTTGGAATTCTAAAGGTTTTCTTCGTCGATCAGCATAACTTTTCTGTCGATCTTGAGCAACCTTTAATCTTTCTTTAATTTGTATTATCTTATCCGTTGTCTCCTGAATGATCTCAGGACCTGATAGCTGACTTTCACCAACTTCAGCCCAACTTCAGCCCAACACACTAGGGTTCTACATTTCCTCCCATAAAGTGCTTCGTAAGGTGCGGCTTTTATACTTGTGTGATAACTATTATTGTACGAGAATTCGATTAAAGGTAAGTGTTCATCCCAATTACCACCAAAGTCTATCACACAAGCTCTTAACATATCTTCTAGTGTCTGAATTGTTCGCTCACTTTGTCCATCTGTTTGTGGATGATAAGCCGTACTAAGGTTTACTCAAGTTCCCATCTCACATTGGAAACTTTGCCAAAATCTTGATGTGAAACGACTGTCTCTATCAGAAACAATGGAGATCGGCACTCCATGTTTCGACACTATTTCATTGACATAGATTTTAGCTAGCTTCTCCATTTTGAAATCTTCTCGTATTGGAAGAAAATGAGCTGATTTTGTCAATCTATCGACTATAACCCAGATTGTATCATACCCTCGTCTTGTTCGTGGGAGTTTCGTTATAAAATCCATTGTAATCTTATCCCACTTCCATATAGGAATTTCAAGTTGTTGCAAATTTCCAGAGGGTTTCTGATGCTGAGCCTTAACTTGTGAACATGTTAAGCACTTCTCCACATATTGTGCAATTGATCTTTTCATTCCAGGCCACCAAAGATCACTTTTCAAATTTCTATACATTTTATCGCTTCCGGGATGCACTGAATATTTAGACTTATGAGCTTCACTCAAGACTAAATCTTTTAATCCTCCATGATTCGGAATCCACATCCTACCGTTAAGTCTTAAGATTCCATCATTCCCAGTTACTAATAATTTTACTCTTCCAATCATTCTCTCCTTTTTAATCATATCATCTTGGAGAGCTCGTTGTTGTGATTCTTTTATTTGGTTGACTAAACTTGTTTTCACATCTAACCTCATAGCACGAATTCTTATTGGTTTTATTCTTTCCTTTCGACTTCACGCAACTGCAACAACATTTGCCTTTCCTGGGTGATATCGAATTTCACAATCATAATCATTCAAAAGTTCCATCCATCTCCGTTGTCTCATGTTAAGCATCTTTTTATTGAAGATGTGTTGGAGGTCCTTATGATTTGTGTAAATTATACACTTAGTTCCATATAGGTAATGCCTCCAAATTTTTAAAGCGAAGATTACTGCACCAAGTTCTAAATCATGTGTGGTGTAATTTTTCTCGTGCACTTTTAATTGTCTTGATGCATATGCTATTACTTTACCTCTCTGCATCAAAACACAACCAAGACCATTACGAGAGGCATCACAGTACACCACAAAATCCTCAATTTCTTCTGGTAATGCTAGTACTGAGTCTTTCTTTTAAAATCTTGAATGCCTCCTCTTGCTTTTCTCCCCATTCAAATTTCACAGACTTTTGAGTTAATCTGGTTAAAGGAGTAGCAATTTTAGAGAAATCTTGAATAAATCTTTTATAATATCCTGCCAATCCCAAGAAGTTGCGAACTTCAGTAGGCGTTTTCGGAATTTCCCATTTGATAATCGCCTCCACCTTAGCAGGATCGACTTGAATACCATGTTTGCTGATTACATGACCAAGGAATTGGACCTCTCTCATCCAAAATTCACACTTCGAAAATTTTGCATAAAGCTTTTCTTTTCTTAATAATTCCAAGATTGATCGAAGATGTTGTTCATGATCTTCTTTGTTCGTTGAATAAATAAGTATGTCATCAATGAAGACAATGACAAACTTATCTGAATATGGCTTGCAAATTCTATTCATCAAGTCCATGAAAGCCGCTGGTGCATTCGTTAGCCCAAATGGCATAACAAGAAATTCATAGTGTCCATACCTAGTTCTAAATGCTGTCTTAGGTATGTCACTCTGTTTGACTTTTAATTGGTGATAACCTGACCGAAGATCTATCTTGGAGAAACAACTTGAGCCTTGAAGCTGATCGAACAAGTCATCAATTCGAGATAACGGGTACTTATTCTTAATTGTGACTTTGTTTAAATCTCTGTAATCAATGCACATTCGCATCGACCCATCCTTCTTTTTCACAAATAAGACAGGAGCTCCCCAAGGCGACGTGCTTGGGCGTATAAATCCTTTATCTAACAATTCTTGTAATTGTTCTCGCAACTCTTGCATTTCTGTTGGATCTAAACGATACGGTGCTTTGGCTATTGGTGCGGTTCCGGGCATCAAATCAATTCTAAATTCGACTTGTCGATCTGGTGGCAATCCAGGCAAGTCTGCAGGAAACACTTTTGGATAGTTAGCAACTACGGGAACATTCTCCAACTTCCTTTCTTGTTCTGCTACCATAACGTAGGCCATGTATGCTATTATTAGCTTTAATAAACGAAATCATACTATTTGAGCTCCTAGGGCGATCACCATGGATGATAATTCGTTTGCCATCGGGTGAGTAAAGTTCTATAATATTTTTATCACATATTATGCGTGCTCGGTTAGCTGTCAACCAGTCCATTCCTAGTACTACATCAAAACCACCTAATTCCATAGGTAAAAGTTCTACCATGAATTGGTTGTTGCTTAAGCTAACAATGCAATCCTTTATTACCTCAAGAATCTTAATCTCCTCACCATTAGCAGTTTCTACTGTAAAGGCCTTTTCTCTTGAACATTTTTATTCAAATAAGGAGCAAAAGTAGTAGACACAAAACTTCTATTTGCACCCGAATCAAATAAAATACTTGCATAGATATTATCATCAAGAAAAGTACCGGTAATGACGTCATCAGTTGCATGAGCTTCTTTAGTATTCATTACAAAAGCACGAGTGTTACCACGTGTTTGCTTCTCACAACTTTTAGATCCCGACGCTCCTTGTTTCAGTTTCGGACAATTAGGACGAGCATGTCCCTTGTCACCACATCCAAAACTTGTTAGAGATTCAGTACCACATGACTTAAAAAGATGTCAGGATTATTCCAAGCCTAAAGAAAATGCTTATCTCAGTTGGGCACAAGGTCATCATGTTTAAGTTTGGTGGAGGACAGTGGAAGGTGATCAAGGTGAAACTGGTTGTGGGTTGTGTCAACAAAAGGGGTTTGTTGTAAATTATCGAGATACCATCAGTAGGTAAGGTTATTCCTATCTTGAAGATAAATAAAGTCTAGGAAAATAGTTGGAGTGTTTCATGGGTAGTAGAGGGTTAGCTTCGAAGAGTGACACTTAGAGCCAAAGTGAAGATTATTCCTATCTTGAAGGTTATTCATATCTTGAAGATACCATTAGTAGGTAAGGTTATTCTTATCTTGTCTGGTCTAACCTTGTGTGCTCACACTTCCATTTTAGCATCCTCAAAGTTTAAAAGAACGGAATCAAGCCTCGAGGCGTTTTCCCTTCGCCTCACGAGGCGTAAGCACGAGGCGGAATTAGAAAATAAATATAAAAATTATATATCTTATAAAAATAAAATACTAAAATATCACACAAAGCACTTTCCTCATAATTTCATCATCTAAGCAAAAAACTATCAATTTGATCCAAATATTCAGTCTCCATATCTCAACTAAAATTAGTTTCGGTCCCAAATTGATCTAATTTCAATCACAAATTTGATACTTATTGACCTAATATTCATTCCAAACTAACTGCATAATATTAAGATCATTCTATCATCAAATTGACACCATACTAGTATTCTACCAGCATAGTTTTCAAAGGCGCACTTAAGGCGCAATGACCTCGCGTGTCGCCTAGGCGCAAAAAAGAAGCGAGCCCGAGATAACAAAAAGTGCAATATTAGAAAACGATAAATATATATATATATATATATATTAGGCTTAGAAAATTAAAAATATGTAAAGTCCAACAAAGATTTGATAACCTAATACAATAAACATATTCAAAAATAAATGTGAATTCTTTTTTTCCTTTTGAAGTCTGCATATTCAAGTCCCATCACCACTTTTAAAGTCAAGGTTCTACGAACACACAATCGCAAACCATCATTCACCTGCCCTCGCCGGCCCCCCCCCCCCCCCCCCCCCCCCCCCCTCTCACTCTATCACTCTTAACCTTTATCTCTTCTCCATTAAAGGCACACCACCTTTTCTTAATATACAAACTCAAACAGACGAACAGTTAACAGAGGGTTCAGCGGAGAAAGAAAAACGAAAAAAGAAAGCAGAAGTGAACGGTTTTGGTCGGAAGTTGCAGAAATGGCTGGAAGTGAACGGTTTGTGGAGAAAGAAAAACGAAAAAACAAAAACGCCTCATTCCCGCGTCACCGCGTCACCGTTGTTCGAACCACCTCGTCCTAAGAGGCGTACGCCCCATCTAAATCCTATGAGGCGCCGCCTCATATACGTTTTCTTACCGCCTCGCCTTGAGGCGTACGCCTCGGACGTTTTTTTAAACCATGAGCATCCTCATATATGCTAAGTATGATGAAATTAATGCATATGAAACCGAAATTTGAATTGTCACCTTCACTTGATATATGAAGCTCCTTTTTGTTTGAATGATTTACTATAAGAACAAGAAGCGACTTCTTCATCATACCTTTCATGCATGTTCACATTCACTATTAGTGCTGCTTATTCAATTGTCAGGTTTAAAAATTTTCCATCCTTTTTGATGTAATGTCTATACTTAGATCGCTGCTAAGGTTCCTCAATGCAATAGTAAGGGATTTTAATGTGCAAAATCAGTTCAGGAAGACAAACAAATATCATTGTCATGAGCTAAATAAGTGGAATATATGATGACATAGTCAATGAATAACACACATACCTTAAAGAGGGTGTTGGGCTGAAAGCAACATTCATATATACCGGAATCAATTGCACAAAACTATATACTCAAATGAACAAAGAAGTGAAACTTTTAATGGAAAAACATAATGCCTTAGAACTTCCACCGAGAAGTAATTGTTCTTTGACTAGGATGTGAATCGTCAGCAACATGATGCTAATGAGTTTGCACATCTTTTTTGTAGTTTCTCGGAGAGAGGAAATAGGTAGTTTTCTGTTTGATATGGTTGGTTGTTTTACGGGTAATCCTAGCAGAGGAAATAGTCAGTTTTTTGGTTGGATGGATCTGACAACTCACTCGCAAAGAGAACCGGCTATTTTTTGGCAAAAGAAAGTGGTTTTCTAGGTGGATTTCTATCTGATAGACCTGCCAGGTTTCTAGTGGCTGACTGCTTTTCACAGAAGATACTAGTGATTTTTTGGGGGAATTTTTGGTTTTTTTATCAGAAGGAATTGCCGGTTTTGTGGTGATCAATAAACTGTTGGTTTTCCTTTTGCTGGGGGGAACCGACAACTCATTGGCAGAGTATTGCCTATCTTTTAGAAAAAAGAAACTGATGGTTTTATTGGGGAAATTTTCAGTATTCTGTCAGCGGGTTCCTTGTTTTATGGCAATGGGAAGTTAATCATCAAAGAGAAAAGACATGTTGTCGATTAACTGCATCCATTATAGGAAGGCTAAGGTCAAACAACCTATAGCTTTTCTAATAGAGATGACGGAATGGGAATTCTAGGAGTTATAATTCTGTAATCAGCAGCAACAGCTCTACAGTTGCATTTTACCGCAGCAGGAGGCATTTCCTCACGGGACACGTCATCATTAGGTTCTCTTCTATTTTGCAAACTGGTGATACCCGTCATGAAATCCTTTAGTATGATGATAATGCAATCTAATTTCTTTAAGAAAATGATATTGGAGGTCTAAAGCATTAATAACATATCCTGAATGACTTTCGATGTTGATTCATTTGACCGTATCTTGCTAAGCTACTTCTCACGTTTTATCAGTGTTAGATAAACCTAACCCAGACTGCACGTTTCATTAATAAATGGGTCTAAGATTGAACAATTTTGTCTAAACTAATTTTAGTACAACATGGATTTTGATAGATTCTGTAATTTATAAATCCTGAAGATATTATTCATAAAGCTGAATAAGGAAGTGCGCATAACCAAAGTTATGAAGCATTTATGTTCTCATTTATCAAATTCCCTGACCAAAATTATGCAGGAAACACAGATATGTTCTCGGATTGCACTCCAAAGTTTGATCCTGCAGGCTGCAAGGCGGGAAATATAAATTGCTCCAGTTTACTTGAAACAAACCATCCTCATCATTCAAATATAATGACCTGTGATATTTGCTGTATTGAGCCTCGTTTCTGTCATGACTGTTGCTGTATACTTTGCTCTAAAACAGTAGATTTAACGAATGGTAATGATCAAACTTTCATTAAATGTGAAGCCATGGTCAAAGATGGGTTCATCTGTGGACACATTTGTCACATAGAATGCGGTATCCGGTCTTATATGGCTGGGACGGTTGGTGGAACCATTAGTCTGGATGCAGAGTATTACTGCCGAAGATGTGATGCAACTACTGATTTGATTCCGCATGTCAAGAATCTTCTTAGGAGCTGTGAGTCGATTAGTTATGGTGATAAAATGCAGAAGATCCTTAATCTTTGTGTTATTATATTGCGAGGATCTACCAAAACAAGTGCCAAGAATTTGTTACATCATGTTAATTCTGTTGTGGCAAAGGTATAATGCTACTTAGAGATAATAAAATGGGTAATATTTAGATGGGCCTGGTTAGGTGAAAATTTTTGTCTATTTTTAGTGGAAGATGTGCTTATAATATTTCTACTTTCAGTTATAATAATTTAATCTTTTAAGACATTTATGCTTCAAAAATACATCTTAGGTAACTTTCCACCCATTCCCTTTTAAATAACTTTTACTTGTTTGATATAAAACATAATCGTTTGCTGAAAGAGTTGTTTTTTTTTTGTGCAAAGCCAAGATGGCCAAGAAAGTCATTGACTTGTTGAGAAAATGTTTGCATCTACTAATCAGTTTGTTGTTGTCAGCTCAAGGAAGGAAACGCTTATGAAGATATATGGAAACAGGAAGACATATCACCTGCTACCACAGGTACCTTGTCTGTACTATCAGATGTAAGCCATTTGCTTCATGGTTTGCCCAACTGCTGGCAGGTGGGAGGTGGTGCAGGTTGGGTGACATATCACTTTTTAGTATATGGTTTTACATGCTAGATGCGGTTGGGTTGACCTGCCACTTGTATGTTTATAAAATTTATTTCATTAAAAGGTGATTCAAAAACAAAGTTATTACAATAATAATCTGCTGTTTTCTTTAAAATGAGATTTTTGATGACATTTATGATTCAAGCTGTTTGATATAAAACAATGCTGATTGATGAGTAAATGGGTTGAAGTCAGCCCCATCTAAGTTGATCCTGTGTTCTGTCCTAAATCTTTATTTACTTAAGAAAATTTTGTATTTGCTTCAGGTGAAGTTTCCCAGTGTGAAACATTGGAAGTTGAAGCAATGACGGCTCCAACCCGTATAACATTTACAAACTTCGATTACCGAATAGAATCTACAGAACTTGAGCAGAGGGTTGAGAAGACACTTGCCTCACTTAGAAAGTCTCAGGAAACCGAGTATAGAATTGCTGAAGATGGACTCACAACTCAAAAAAACCATCTTCTAGGCCTTTATCAAGAGCTGAAAAAAGAAAAAATGAAACTTGCAAATTGCTCTCCATCAACCGACCCATCACTAGTCCATACCGTCTTCAAGATAATGGATCAAATTAAGAATGAATTTGAAAAGATGGCTGCAATGCAAGGTGTCGGTAAAGGATTTGGAAAAACCTCTAAATATGTATTGAAGGAGCATTTTGGTGTTCAGGCGGATATCTGAGATGGTACCTAGTTTTGTCACCCTGTTGTTGGAGACTGATTTCAGATCAAAACAACTTAAGATTATGTAATGTAGATGGAGTCTGTTTGTTGTGGGTTTTTACATGGTCATGGATCTGAATGCTTAAAAGCTTGGTTCTTATAGCATGGCATTCAAGATGATAGGGCTTGTCCCATGTAACGTGCTTTGTTTTTTATAGCAGCTTGATATGGCTGAAAATATAACCAAGCTTTTTATTCACTTTTAAAACAAAACTCAAACAGCATGTTAAATATTATATTCTTTCAACAATGTTTTACGTTTTTCTCTCTTTCACAAGTCGGGATCTTGTTAAATAGTAGCTGGTTATAAACTAGTATTAAGCCCCTAACATTGTAACAGGAGGCAAAAAAAACCATGCCAAGTAATATCAATGACTCATCACCGCTAGTGACCAACACTAAAAGAATATTATATTAGAAAAGAAATAAAAAAATAGAAAAATAAAACCAAATGAAAAGTATATGTTAAAATGTTGAACCACGTAGGGAATTGTGGTCCATATAAAACAAGTCGATTTATAACTAGTGTATTACGATCGGGCCGTTAAACGGGAAAAAATAAGCGTAAAAAAGTTGAACCACACGCATGTGGTTGAGCAACGTGTTAACTCGCAAACATACAAATCATAGCCTCATAGGTGAGTTCCTCATCAATTAAGAGAACAAACATTATCTCTTCTTATCCTTATCTTTATACGTATCCAAAATTTCTATTGCTTGAAACTAAAACTTGATCTCTTTTCATATTCACGAACGGCAGCTAGTTCAGGACTTCATTTGATAGCCTCAGGGACAATTTCATTACCCTAAATAGCATGATCATGCCTCCTTGTACGAGGTTGTACACATGCTTCTAGAGATACTTGATCAGCTATGAAACCAGGTGCATTCTCTCAAAGGTGCCCTAGAGTCCCTCATCCCCAAAGATCTTGTATAAAGGGAGCATATGCCACACACGAATACCCAACGAAGCTATAGGCATAACTATTGGTAGGATGACCAAATCTTAGTTAAAATAAATACGGTGACTTCTATCTCGTTCAATAAAATCATCACGTATTCAATTAACAAAGCTCAAGGTCAAGTCTCTTTCCCTTTCAAGTTTATCAATAACTACAAGCATTACTCGATGGATGTGAAGAAGTAGGTCGATATCTCAGACATAATGTAACACCCCAACCTCGAAGAGGCTAACGTGTTACTATTAAAGATATCAAATGAAAAACCAATCCATAATTAAAGGGCGATCCAAAGTCAGACATTTAAACAAATCAAATAATTCAAAGAAACCTAACTATTTACTCATTACATCAAAAAGTAATAAAAGGGTCTTGAATCTTCGATTTCACTCTTCACTGATTTCTTGGGTTACCCTGATTTCCTACAAGCAAATAAGAAACACCACAAAAGAAAATACGACTGAGCCAAAATTGCTAAGTGACGGAAAGAACAATAGTAGTGACGATATCACTATAAAACGTATTATCAACTTCTACACATGAAACTGGTACAGAACTGATCATATGATACTAAGAACTAAAATATGATTCTAAGCATATAATACTGATATCTAATACTGAACTAAATATGTAATATCAAAGCTGAATAGATCTACACGACGCCTTTACACAAAAACATAAGTCGTGTAAAATAAGAAGTACCCAGAGCTAAAACTGAACTGATAAGTACATAGCTAGCTAGAGTATGCACCTATATGAGATGGTGTGGGGCGTAAACACATGATTCCATCCCTCGGAATTGAATTGATCAGAACTGAACTACGATCGATCCATCCGCCTCCCATATAAGTGTGGCCAATGTACTACTTGAGTACTAACGTGTTAACGGAGACGCCGTGAGCTTTTTTTTTATTATAAAACACCGACACGAAAAGCGTCATCCATTGAGCCACAATGACACGTCGGACTTGCTCGGGTAACAGAATACAAATCAAAGGGTGGTATAACTACATAACAGATAACGTATCAATAAACCTCAACTTATTATTTATGGGAACATGCAATAATGAGTATAACTTTATAGAAACTATTGCATGCTACGAGTCTCAATTATTAAGACTAATAATCCATACGGGTCAGAGCAAATAACACTAAATAAGGCTTCTAGATGACGTATACATACCCGAAGGCCAAGCGAAACATAACAATAGCAACGTCGACTGAATACTAAAAATAAAAGGCATTGAAGATTCGTACTACGAAGTAATGGACAAAATAAAATTTATACTAAAAGAGAAATAACCAAGAATCCGTACCTTAGTTAGCAAAGCAAATCAAAACAAGATCGAGTCGTCCTTACGTTGCACAAAAATCTGCATTTAATTTCGTTTGAATTAAATTAAAGAACTTACATTATGTCATGTGATTTGTTGATTTGTTGGTTTTTCCGGCGATTGATCCTTATTTATTTATTGATTTCACATCACTTAGCTTGTAGTGATTACTATTCACACCCAAACACATAAAAATCCTCATGCCAAGAAGGTTTGACCACGTTCAAACTTTAAATGTTCTATTATAGTATATAGTTTCCATCATATTACTTCTAATGGTCAACGACATATGACTACAACATAATTAATTATTTATCAAGTGGGTGGATTGTTATAAGATGTCAACACTTACAGCCTATTTCTTAGTTTGGTTTGTGAACTATGAGTTCTATGGCTAAAACTAAAATATTTTTCTTTTTTTTAATTTATTTTAGTTGGAGGTTAGGCATCAAAAATCAACACTTTAAAACCACACACTTGGAATCAAAAGTGTCCACTGCGCGTGGGTTGATAAAGCCAAATTAATAGGTAGTCAAATAAATGGATGAAGAGGAGGCCTCTGATCTATATATTTCTTATATCATAATGTTTTAGGAAAAACATTTATATTGGTCACTAAAATAAGTTTTACAAAACTTTCATACTACTCTCTCAATAAGTCTATCAAGCCAAATAATAGAGATCTTCTTGTAGATAAACATACATGAAAGATTAGACATTGATAAATTAATAACAAAAAAGGTTTATCTGCTTTCTCCAGATTATATGTTACATTACTTTGACTTTGGTGGCTTGTTTTATAAAAACCAAGCTCGACAACAGAGACCACCCAAACAAGGAGGGGTTGGCATGCAAGTTAAACATCTAAACCTTGCTAATCTTTTCAATTATCAAACTTCCAACTAAGTCTTGATTCAATCGCCGGAATTTATCGTAGTAATATAACTGATTTATGGATCATACATGATGGCGGATGATGAGATCGACGTTACCTTAATTGGTAGAACTGAACAAAATCAGGGAGTGAAACAACAGCGTGGCAAAACACGAACACTTACGAGGCTGCGCAGGTTACCATAAGAATTTAACAAAATACATATTAAGCTTTTTCACACGCGGAATCCCAAAGAAATTAATGGGCGTGCTACCTGAGTCATTGAATCGAGAGTTAATCGAAGGACTCGAGTGAGTCGCACAGCTTGCGGGGTAGATTTAAAAGCGACGGTGTGTTGCCAAATTCGTTCACAATGTTCGCTGGTACTCGCTCGAGCAGAAGCAAATCGCCCGATCAGTAGTTGTTCGATTAAGGGTTTTTGTGAGTAGAATCGAGGGGCTAATACGGTATATAACGTAATCGACCAGAACGTGGGTTGAAGTGAGGTCATCATCATCCCAAATCTTGCGAAATTTTGTTTGAGGGGAGGATAAGAGCATAATTGAAACATCATTTAGGTTAAATTAGGTTACGGGTCGAGTACGATTTTTGAACCCGAGTGTATTCATGTGGTCGAGGGTCATTGCCTTTGAATCACTTGCTTCTATTTTTATATTATTATTTTTGTTGTTATAATAGTAGTGAACGTTGCTTATAGTAATTATACATTACTTATATTATGCATATTATTATTATTATTCTATTTTATTTGTTTAATTTTATTTTGCGGTTATTATATGTAATGAGACAAACAAGGTTGAAGTGAATCCTCCTGTTAGGTAGTCATGCATTATGATAGGAACCCCCAATTATTTGAGAATTACAACCCTTCTAATAATTTCTTTGCATATATCCGTAGTAGTTCTCAAGGCCCTTAGATTTCACTTGTTTATGTTTACGCCTTATGAATAGCTTGGGCACAAAATAAGAAACGATATTGTTGGACTCAACAAGTGCATTAAAGGATAAATGCTTGGCATAATCAATCAAATGTGTTCTAACATTCAAACAACCATTTGCTAACATTCAAACATCATTAACATTCATATCAAACACTAATTTAGTTTAAATTTCTTTTTCAGATTTTGTAGATAAAAGAGATTTTTGTTAAGTGTCTACAGCGGATGATGAAAGTCTACGGCGTATGACTATTTGTGAGCAGTGGATGAAGAATGAAGTCCCAAGTGTAGACAGCGGATGAACAAACACATACAGCGGATGACCACGTCCCACAGCTGATGAACTGTGCATAACGGATGTTCAACATTCCCAGCCAACAACAACAAAGCATACATTATAAGTGTTCACAGCGGACAACATGCACACACAGCGGATAGCTCATTTATCATCCATAGCGGACAGTCAGTCAACATTCACAGCAGACAGCTTATAGATTTAGGATTATTTATGTATTTTGTTTTACATGAGGGTATTTTTGTAAATGTACATAGTATGTGCATAGGCTATAAATAGACGTATACCCTAATCCTTTGTAAGCTTTTGAACAATAATCAATCAAACAAACAGTTATTATCATCTTAGCATTCAATCATTCAATCACACACAATCACACTCATAGAGTTCATATCAATAATCATGAGTTTCCGTACTATGATTATTAAGTATTGATTTGTAATAACTTGTTGTTATTGTTGAGAGATTGAAAAAGATCCTTGGGGGATTCAATCATATTGTTCTTTTTAAAGTTCAAAACCCAAATCCATAAGGTGGTATTAGAGCCTTGGCTCAAATCTTACAACTGATGTTTGATCCTCTCTATCAATACAATGATCTCTATGATTCATTAGCATCATATCATCCATTTTTGAGCTTGAAATCAACACAAAAACCCTCTTCTACATCAAACATTCAACAAATGTTCAAAAACATGATTTAATCATCTGGTTTAGTACATTTTGAAGAAGATTTTGTGTTTTTACTGTTGTTAAAAGCTCTAAATATCATTCATGTAACATCGGCCTCTCATACCACCAAGGAGCTCATGAATTTGCTTTTGTTTGCTCAGGTGAAAACTTCCTAGGGAGGTTATTATCCCTGGATTGCTCCCACCTGAGCACGCTTAACAGTGGAGTTCTCCTCTTATCCACAGCCAACACGTCCAAAATGCGTTGGTGATATTAGAGGCAGGGCATTCCTTATGAACCAATAATCTCTACTGTATACGGCCGATGTGGGATTTGGCTAGAGTGTTACAATCACCCCTCCTTTGGACTCATTATTGTCTATGAGGTTTTCCCCACCATCCCCGTCAAGGATGTGGGATTTTCCTAAGGTGTCCACCTGAACACCCCCGGGGAATCACCATCCTTGATGAGGTTTGCCCCATAATCCCAAATGGCACAAAAGTGGCTCTAATACCATTTGTAACATCCGGCCCCTCATACCACCAATATTGTATGCTTCGCCCACAAGAAACTTACGGATTTGTTCTTGGTTGCCCGGGTGAAAACTTCACAGGAAGGTCACCCATCCCTGGATTGCTCCCACCTGAGCACGCTTAACTGTGAAGTTCTCCTCCGATCCACAACCAATACGCCCAAAACACGTTGGTGATATTAGAGGCAATGAACTAGGAATCTTTCCTTGGCACGACCGATGTTGGATTTGCCTAGTGTGTTACAATAACCGGCGGCGGAATATGTTGGGGCGTCTGACAATTCATACACTGTTTTCCAAAATAGAATCATCACAAAACCTCTAAAAACCTCATTGGTTTCAAAGGTTTTTGATAAAACAGTAATAGAGTACTGTTCTATCAAATTTTCATCAAACACACATTAATTTGAATACATTGAATCCATTTGTTGTGTTTAAATCACCATATTCGAGTCTCTTCATACTCGAATCAGGCTATTGATCATCTTTCAGAAAACAAATCGATTGTTGTTTTGCTTTGAAGATTGTCACAGCCGTAACAGTTCTAGGATAAACCCTAGTTCATCATTCACACAAAATCTTCAAAATCTACTGTGATTTTGTTGTTTTTCATCAAAAACAAAGGAAGAAACCTGTTCTTCTTTTGTATTTTTTGAAAAAGTCACTTTTTTGATCTAAAAAGCAAACTTTTAACAACATTTTAATTGTTTTTAGGGTTTTGACTTTGTTGACTGACATCATTAAAGGGTTTTGACTTATTGACCTTCACTAAACAGAATATTCCCTTTACTTTTATTGAACCAAGATTGACAATGACATCACCTTGGATTTAAATTAATTAATTTCAAATTATTTAATTACCTTTTATTCTGTAAAATTAAAAAGTGATAAAGAAAATCAAACAAATCCTAGTGACGTTAGGATAAATCAAAATTTAGCACCGAGCTAAACAATCAAACAAATTTGACTTAAACCGTTAAGTTCAAAATTAACAATCATGTCAGATGAAATTTCAGGTTCAAACAGTGGTCTCAAACCACCCAGATTAAAGAACAAAGCTAACTTCAAACAATGGAAAATCATGTTCAGAAACTGGATTATTTTCCAAGACACAAACTTGTGAACTTCCATAACCGAGGGACCATACATACCTGCGACTTTAGGTCCAGACTATAGCATACATAAACAAGTCAGTTTAAAGAGTGTAGCGAGTGATGACCTGAAAAAACTCAAAACAGACATGAAAGCATACAACATTCTAGCAAGGTCTTTCCCGTTTGAGATATTAACCAGAGTTGAGAACTTCAAAACAACACATGAACTATGGAAGGTACTTCACACAATGTGTGAAGGAAGTGAGGAAATCAAGGAAATCAAGAAAGAAAAATTAAGGACCCAATATGAAACTTTCCACCATGTTCAAGGAGAATCCATACCATAACAACTCCATAGATTCGTTCAATAGGTAAATGAGATGATAGTTTATAGTCTCAAATATGAATCAGTGGAGATCAACAAGAAAATGTTGCATACTCTTCCAAAGAGCCGGACACAATCTGTCTCTCTGATGAAAGCAACATTGGATCTATAAGCATTATCTTTGGATGCACTAGTTGCCAAAGTAGAGACACTAAAATTACATGAGAGATCCAGAAACAACAATACAATCAACCATACGGAATCATACATATTCAAAGAGATGCAAACAACAAACAATGCATGTTTCTTGACATGCACCGGTGAAGAAGAAGAAGATGAGTTTCTTGACTCCAGTGAAACTTCATTCTTTTCTGCACCTGAATCACCACAAAACAAACAAATGTCTAAGAAGACTAGTGTTCATGCTTCACATGAAGCAACACCTCAAAGTAAACAACATCAACATGCTTCAAGTTCAAGCAAACTACATCAAACAAAGACCCAACACATACACAAGTTTGAGAAACCCATGGATGCTCTCACAATAATTCTACAAGGTGAGGAGCAAAAGGCAGCCTTCTCCACAAGTTTTGAAGCATATTTGGGTGCAAATCTCACACCATCACAAATCATCCAACAAGATTTGAATGTGTTGCCACCAAACATTGTTGAAGAGATGGATATTCAGTGGTCTATGGCAATGGTTGCTTACAGATCAAAGAAGTTTTTGCAAATAAACATGGGGTTGGATATGGACAAGAAAACAAAGATTGGTTTTGACAAGACCAAAGTGAGATGCTACAACTGTTAACTCTGTGGTCATTTCTCAAGAGATTGTCAACAACCAAGGGCTAATAGAAACAACCAACAACCATAATCATCAAGTGGTTATCATACAAACAGACAAGTTCCACCTCCCATCAGCATTCCCGCTACACCAATACCAGCCCAAATCACATAATATAGCCCCAATCAACACTCCAAGTCTTCTTTAATGATAATCAAAGAGGATGGGGAGTGTGACTGGAGTATGTATGAGGCAGAGATACAATCTACTGACCATGCCTTCATAGCACATGTTGACGATAAACTTGCTGAAATCCGGAAAGTGGTAAATGAGAATCTCTGTTCTCAAGCATGCATAGATGAAAGAGCATGCAAACCAACTTTCAAAGAAAGTTATTAAAGCAAACATTTTGAATGACAGTTTAAAATCAGAACAAATATAGTATGAGATCAAAATTCTATCATTTAAATATGATTTGAACAAACTTTTTTGGGAAAAACTAACACTAGCAGCTTAGGTTGAGCAACTCTCTGAATCTTTGACATAGTCTAAAACATTACAAGTTGAAACTAAAGTGAAACTTCAAAAGTTTCTGGTGAGCAATAAGAAGTTTGAAGAACTTCTTGCTAAACAAAGGGCATTCAAAGACCTATCAGGTTTGGGATATAATAAGGTTAACTCACCTTATAATGATAACTATATTCCACTACCTAATTCAATGACCATCAAACATGGGGAATCACTTGATCCTTATGACAGGACAGATGACTCCAAACCATCATCATCATCATCATCATCATCATCATCATCATCATCTAAATCATCATTAGTATCAAAAGCACCTCTGATTAAATTTGTTAAAAGTCAAGCACAACCACAAATTAAATCAATAGATTTCTATCAGGGGGAAAACAACGAATTTGATGTTCACACCTCTTACGAAGATGATGAAGATCTACTATATGATGAGTCAGATCAACCAATTACTGAAACTGAAAAGGTTTCAAGTGTGGTTGATACAACACCAAAACAAACAAAGCAGAAGCAAGCATTTGATATCTACTTAGGTGGAAGAAAGGCTAAGTCTTCCACTGTCCCTCTCAAAACACCAAACAAAGGGAAGGAAAAAGCAACCATTCGCCAAAACAACCAATAGTAGATTTTCATATTTCACCAAAGTCAAATTTAAAATCAAAATTTTTCAACATACAAAGTACTACAAATTTGCCTTATTGTGAGTGGTGTGATCAATACACCCACAGCACAGAAAATGCAGATATAGTAAGTACTGCAAATACTATGATATGAACAATCATAGTACATAAACATGTCATTTTCATAATTACTGTTCAACTTGTGAAAGAAACAACCATAATACAGCCAATTGCTTTAAGCAAAACAAACAAACTCAAGTTTAAAAATCAACTGAAAGCAAATAGTTGTTCCAACTAACAATAAGGGTGGAGTACCAAGATAGACTCCACACACAAAAGTTGTTTTAAACAATGATAAAACATTTTATGTTAACTTTAAACAAACAGACAGGAGACATAAGTCTCAAAATAGACACCAATCTGACCTTAGGGCTCAAAGGAGGAGAGCTCAAAGCATTTCTCCTGATAGAGCTGAAAACATGTAAAGGAAGTCTAGTGTACCTAGAGTTCCTAAGCCAGCAGACAATGCTTCCTTAGAGGAAATTTGTGTTATGGAAAAAGACGGATAACCCAAGACCATCTTGGCTTGGGTTGCACCCTCTAAATAATTTCTTTTTTTTGTGTAGGGACATTATAGAAGGCCTGACAACATTTGGTATGTTGACAGTGGATGCTCCTGACATATGACTAGAAATTGTACCCTCGTTTGGGATTTCAAAAGCAAACATGGAGGAAACATAGCATTTGTAGGTGACAAGACAGGAGGAAATATTACCGGTGAAGGAACAGTATCCAATGGGTTATTCAGCTTTGAGAATATCAACTACTGCTCCAACCTCCAGTTTAATCTTCTAAGTGTATCCCAAATCTATGATAAATGATATGCTACCTTGTTCGACTCCAACAATTGCTACATCCTCAAGAATGGTTTTCAAATACCTGAAGACTGTATCCTTTTGAAAACTCCCCATTAAAACAACACATACATTGTTGATATGAACACAGTTTCAACATCAACCCCTGAAACTTGTTTATTATCAAAAGCATAAGAAGATATTTCCTAATTATGGGATAGAGGATTGGGACACTCTAACTTTATTAGAATGAATCAATTGGTTAAGGGTGAGTTAGTAATAGGTCTATCATAAAATTTTTTCCTGTACAGACCACTGCACTACATGGCTGAAAGACAAACAACATAGAGTATCTCATAAGTCTAAATTGGTAAACTCTAATCACACACCAATCAAATTGCTTCATATGGACCTTTTTGGACCTACAAACATATTCAACATAGGAGAGAAGCAATACTGCCTTGTAATAGTAGATGACTACTCCAGATTCACGTGGGTTTTCTTTTTATTGCATAAGTAAAAAATAGCAGAAATCATCAAATCATTTATCACTAAAATTGAAAATTAATTAGATCTTAAAGTCAAAACTTAAAAAAGTGATAATGGTACTGAATTTAAGAATGACATTATTTCTTCTTTTTGTGTAGAGAAAGGAATAAGTCAGCAATTCAGTGTGGCAAGGACTCCTTAGCAAAATGGAGTTGCTGAACGGAGAAACAGTACATTAATAGAAGCTGCTAGATCTATGCTAGCTGACTCTCTATTGCCTATATCCTTTTGGGCTGAAGCTATTAACACAGCTTGCTACATTCAAAACAGAACATTAATAATTAAAGAACATACCAAAACTCCATATGAATTAATGTTTAAAAGAAAATCTTTTAATGGATTTCTTAAAGTAGTTAGGTGTTCTGTATCCATATTAAACACCCGAGAACATTTATCTATTTTTGCTTCAAAACCAAACGATGGATTTTTTTATTAGATACTCTAGAAGTATACAGAGTATACAATCCAAGACTAAACATAGTGGAAGAAACAACTGATGTTGTTTTTAACAAACATTCTTTACTAAGAAAGTCATTGGATCTTACTGGTTGTTTGATATAGATTCACTAACAAAATCATTTGACACATCTTATTTTGATGTCTCAAGTACCCAGGATGACATTGAATATCCCATGGTTCCTCCAACAAACATTGATGTTACATTAACTACTGATCCCCCAAGGAGAACAAATATTACTCCTTTAAGTAAAACAGTTACAACTCCTCTAGATCAAAAAAACACTTTAAGAGGAACATCAACAAACACTCCATCATCAACAACTCCCTTAATTAATCAACCACAAGCTTTAGTTGACCCTCAACTAAGGAAACAAATAGGGTCACATCATTAAGATATAGCTGAAGAAGATGACGACTACCATTCACTACTAGACACCCATAATGATGATGAAATCATAGATTTCTATAATGATTCACCACAAACATTTCATGAGAATGCACAACCAAAAGAACCTACCACTTCAAATACCCTTGCTCAACCATCAACACTTGACCAAACTATCACCAATCTTGATTTAACAATTCCTGTTGATCAAATTTAAACCACAAGAGCTCACACGTATCATCCCCTAGAGAATATCATTGGAGATCTTAATGTTTGATTGATGCACAGTCAATCTGATATAGCAAATATTTGCTTGTTTTCCTGCTTTCTATCTCTCTCTGTACCCAAAAACATCACAAAGGCCCTCAAAGACAACTGTTGGATAGAAACCATACAAGAGGAACTACAGCAATTTAGAAAGCAAGAGGTTTGGAAACTGGTTGATCTCCTTGAAGGTCAATATGCCATTGGCATAGATGGCTCTTCAAAAAAAAAAAAAAAAGCAGATGATAGAGGGATTGCTATTAGAAACAAAACAAGGCTCATTTCCCAGGGTTACACTCAAGTGGAAGGCATAGATTATGACAATGCCTTTGCTCTGGTAGTTAGATTAGAAGCCATCAGAGTGTTCCTTGCTTATACCTCATCAAAGAAATTCACTGTCTTCCAAATAGATGTGAAATGTGCATTCCTATATGGCAAGATAGATGAAGAGGTATATGTTGCTCAACCATCAGAGTTTGAAGACCCAGTCTTCCCTCATAGATTTTACAAGTTAGATAAAGCTCTGTATGGTCTTCATCAAGCACCCAGAAAATAGTATGAAAATTTATCTAAGTTTCTACTACAAAATAGATACACATGGGGGAAGATTGATCAAACATTGTTCTTCAAGATAAAAGGACAAGACTTGCTAGTTGTACAAGTCTACATGGATGACACCATTTTTGGCTCCACTAACATACAGCTTTGCAGAGAGTTTGAAGCTCTTATGCAATCAAAATTCAAAATGAGCTCAATGGGATAACTTACCTTCTTCCTTGGACTTCAAGTACAACAATCAAATGAAGGAATTTTTATCAATCAAAGCAAGTATGTAAATCAGATTTGAAGAAATGTAACATGACTGGTTGCACATCAAGCGAAACACCATTTGCAATTGGCCTCTAGAAGGCATATCAATTGGTCAGAAGCTTTATAGATCAATGATAGGCTCACTGATGTACCTAACTACTAGTAGACCAGATATCATGTTTGCAGTTTGCATGTGTGCAAGATATCAAGCAGATCCAAAAGAATCACACATCAATGCTGTAAAGAGGATTTTCAGATACTTGAAAGGAAAATTAGCACTTGGTCTTTGGAATCCTAAAGTTGGAGATTTCTCTTTATTTTCATACACTGACACTGATTAGCGGATGTCAGTTTCTTGGATCAAGATTGATCTCTTGGCAGTGCAAGAAACAAACAAATGTGTCTGTGTCAACAGCCGAAGCAGTATACATAGCTGCCTCTGCATACTGTTCTCAAGTGCTTTGGATTCAAAATCAAATGCTTGACTATGGCTTTAATTTTCTAAAAACACCCATACACATAGATGATTCTATTACCATGTTCATCACTAACAATCCTATTCAACATTTCAAAACAAAACATATAGATATCAGATATTATTTTTTGAGAGATTGCTCAGAAAAAGGTGTGATTAAGTTGATCAAAGTTCATACTGACAATCAATTTGCTAACCTTTTTACAAAACCCTTTGATTGAACATGATTTGAATTTCTGGTTCAGTCACTTGGCATGATCAAATATAAACCAAACAAGTAATGTTTTTCAAAACATTCAAAACATACAAGCTTGATTTTGTTAAAGTCCAAGTTTATCATCAAATATTCATCTTTTCAAAATCAAGACATCAAACAAACATTCATGTTTTTAGAATAACAAACAAGTTTGAATCATACCTGACCACTCATGAAAAATGATAGTACACTAGATTACTTCTTCACTTGAGTCATTTTCCACCGATAAAAACTTATAATACTTTGTTTGATGTGTGCATAGGCTCAGCATGGGACACCAAACATCACATACAATAGTGAAGAAATAAAATCTCATGATTATGTGGTAGTTAACAACCAACTTAGTATATTGTAAGTATTGGTCTATCCAATATGGATTGCTTGTAAAGTAACTCATACATACCAAGTGAGACAGTCTATAAATTGCTCAATCATACAAGTGTATCCTTTGTTATGATTATCATAGACCTGGAGTATACTAAAGCATTCTTTGTTGTGATAAGCATAGACCTCAATGACCTATATCACGATCCAAAAAGATTCCCAAAGAGGAACACATCCATCTTGATTGCATCATCAATAAAGTCTTATAGACTACATTTCTTGTGAATGCATCAAAATAATTCCAAAGAGCATCACCTTCCAAAGTGAAGTGCAAAAGAATCCCAATATGGATCAAACAATGAGGATCAATTGAGCATTTATACTTCGCTAGGTCATAAGTATTGAAAGTACTTTTAGGCATATCTTGAGAAGGGTTGATTTTAACAAGTGAATCCAAGGATCGCAATCAGGAATTATCAGATTAGACTTAGTTCGAACAATGATCGCGAAATTATCACTATTCGTTGTTTGATTGATTGAATACGAAATAACAATTGCAGTAATAAGTAATAATGAAGAACAGAACAATTAAGTGCAATGAATGAACAAATATGATTTGATTCAAAAGTATTTCATTAAAAACAGATTAATGATTATAGAATAACAAATAATAATTGATGATGATCACGGTTGCTATGTTTCTATTGATGATTTTGGTGTAAATGATGTTGCTGCTGCTAGGGTTTGATCGTGATTGATTGATGTATTGTTAGGTATTTAGCCGTTTTTATAAGTGTGAGCCTATGCCTTGTATTTATAGGCTCAGGAATTTACTATTAGGGTAACAGTGAATTTCTTGGAAACAGTAACTTTCGTATCGTGGTAAGAAAGTTACTCAGAGAATGTTATAATGTGACACATTCACTGACTGAGATAAAGTCGTCCGTAGGAGTTGACTTTATTACATCACTCAGTATTTGACTTGTTGACTTGAAGTACTTGGTGAAGTACAAGAGTTGGTCTTTCGTAGGTCATTAGTCTTCTGTAGGAGTTATGCCTTCCGTAGGAGTCTTCACTTGGTAGACTTCATCCGCAATAAGTTGTTCTCTTTGCAGAAGATCCCCGGATGCACTTTACTTTGTTTCAGAAGATTATCTATGGAAGAACAAAAATGTTCATCCGTAGATGTTTCTTACACTTTATCAATTTTGTGAAATTGACTAAGTATACTGTTAAACCTGCAATCACACATATAAATCAACATAATTATGGGTTAACCTATACACATAAAGCATACATTAAGATAATGATTTACAAAAGTTTATTACAAAAGATTGATTAAAGTTCTAAGCCTATACAATGTATCTAGACCTATCAGGACTAGACTCAACAATACTCCTCGTTAGGCTTAGATACTTGATAATCAACTTTTCAGACTTGAGAATATGAACAGTTTTACTGATACATAAGAATCAAAATGTTGTTTTTGATGTTTATGATATGATTTACCTTGTAAACAATGATCGAGAGTTGTATCTCAGATCAAGTTTAGTGTATGGTTTGATGTTTTAAAGAGAGTAATTTGAATGTTGGCGGAAAGAGGGGTTAACATTTTGTGAACAATTTTCTAGGTCTGAAAAAGTGTTCTGAAAAAGTAAATAAAAATGACAAGTCAAAAACATCATTTATACTCCCTCGGACTTAATAATTTCATTTATTAAATGAACAGGGACCCTCTTTCCTTATTACCCTTCTGTGGAATTTTATTGATTTCGCAGATTCTAGTTCTTCCGTAGATCATCTACGGATGCCTAACTTTGAAAGAACTGAATTTTGATAAAGTATAATTTGATTTTCCATAGGTTACCAATCCATGGAAATGTATTATACTTTAAAATATCAGCACATCCGTAGGTTGCCAATCTACGGATGGACATATTTTTCTTGTTTTAAGTTTCGTACTGTAGCATCTGCTGATGAGAAAAATGCACTGTAGCTTCTGCTGAAGTCCAAATTTGCACTATAGCTTCTGCTGAAGTCCAAATTTTATACTGTAGCTTCTGCTGAATTGAAAAGTTTGAAACTTATTGATTTGTATGATTCTATCAACATATTAGAACCATTTGTTGTTTTTGGACCTTGTTGACTTTGTCTGAATGGCAATTGTGCAAGAAATGATTTGACTTGAAAAACCTCATGTATCATGTAGCCAAGTTAGTGCTCAAGTCCCAATTCCTTCATTTGATTAAAAATTCAGATTTCATGATTCAGATTTCATGATTTCATGAATTAACTACTCCCCTTAAATTTGTGATTAATGATGAACTGATGCATTTATAATAAATTTATCTAGGAAATAGCATGAAAGACACTAGTCTGTCCAACATAACTGGAAATAACTTAACTAAAATTATAAGCAAAATGAATTAAAAACTTATATACAAGCATATATATACATATAATGGGATCATACTATGACACTAAGCATCTTCCTGTATCAATTTGTTTGATGATATGAGACATGGATCTAGTGCTGATTGCAAGTATGAGATTCCACATAAATTCGAACAGGAGTATGTGTTCAACTAGGCATGCTGTTTATCATGTTTTGATGTTGATTAAAGATAGCCAATTATGGGCTCCACATTCAATTCACATTAGAGTTTGTCCTCCATTTATGAGTCAAGTCATCACTTTTTCACACTTAGAAACTATGTACTTTAAGTTTTAAGTTCTATCTTGAGATGTATTTTACATCTCATTAACGCATTGATGCAAAAGCTCTTAAGTTAATATACAGTTGATCAAAATGGATTTTTTTAAGAGCTGAGATATGATCATCATCAGGTCACCAGGTCTTTACTTTCGTAAAACAGAGGTGCCTTTAACCCAGGTCTTTGTTTACACAAAACAAAGGGATGATGAGGATCATAATCTATTCACGAGTTGGTTACAGATGTATACCAAGGTGATCATAATCCCAGGTCTTTGTTTACACAAAACAAAGGGAATATGAATTGCAAAGATAGAAGTTATAAAGTGTTGTTACATAGTGTGCTTGGGTGAGTGAGTTGATCACATCAGGATAAGACTTACTTGCTTGATCCTCAAAATGGAATTCCCACAGATAGTTACCTTTTCATTATGTTATGCATGCACTTAGTTTATTTTCCACTCAAGCCGAACCTACCCACATATCAAAGCACTTTTGATTAGTCTTTAGTGAAAGTTAAAAACCCAGGAAAGAAGCAAAGACATAATGTATTATCATTTCCCATCAATATGGACTGCTAGATATGAAAACAAATAATTAAGACATTCTTGTTGTATTTTTATATTGTTTTATGAATGTTTTTGGATTTTGCATATGAATATATACAAGGACAGACTCATGCTTTTCAGTTGGCAGATGATTAATCTAAGTTAATCATGTCCAAAGATTCAATCAGAAAAGTAAATCTAACTGAATCAAAGGCTTTAGTGAATAAATCAGCAAGCAGATTTATTGTATCCACTTTGATTAACTTAATTAAACCTTTTTTTGAGCAATCTCTCAGAAAATGGTATCTGATTTCTATGTGTTTTGTTTTACTATGTTGCACTGGATTTGCAGTGATGAACATAGCAGCAGAATTATCAATATGAACTGGTGTTTGAAGGAAATTGTAACCATAATCAAGTAATTGGTTTTGCAACCAAAGAACCTGAGAGCAACCAGCTGAAGCAGCTATGTACTCAGCCTCAGCTATGGATACTGATACATTTGTTTGCTTCTTGCACTGCCAAGAGACAAGTCTTGGTCCTATGAATTGACATCCACCAGTTATGGATTTTCTGTTGTTGTTGCATCCTCCAAAGTCACTATCAGAGTATGAATAGAGGTTGAATTCTCCATCTTTAGGATACCAAAGTCCAAGAGCTGGCTTCCCTTTAAGATATCTGAAGATCCTCTTAAGCATTCAGATGTGACTCTTTAGGATCTGATTGGTACCTAGCACAAACACACACAACAAACATTATGTTAGGTCTGCTTGCAGTTAAATACATTAAAGATCCTATCATTGATCTATATAGTCTTCGATCAATTGATTTCCCTGTAGGATCAGGTACAATCTTGTCTATTGTGGATGCTGGTGTTTTGCATGAAGAAGTATCAGCAAGATTGTACTTCTTCAAGATTTGATGAATATACTTTTCTTGATTAATGAAGATGCCATCTGGTTTCTGATGAACTTGTAAACCAAGGAAGAAGGTTAATTCTCCCATTGAACTCATCTGAAATTCAGATTTCATTAAACCTTCAAAGCTTTCACACAATCTCTTGTTTGTTGAGCCAAAAATAATGTCGTCTACATAAATTTGGACAACCAAGAGGTCTTGATGTTCTTGTTTGAGAAAGAGAGTCTGATTTATTGTTTCCCTTTTATATCCATGCTTGAGTAAGAATGAAAATAATGTTTCATACCATTTTCTTGGAGCCTGATGAAGACCATACAAAGCTTTGTCAAGCTTGCATACCTTGTGTGGGTAATCAGGATCCTCAAAGCCTGGAGGTTGAGCAACATAGACTTCTTCATCAATTTTCCCATATAAGAAAGCACATTTTACATCCATTTGGTAAACTGTGAACTTCTTATGTAAGGCATAGGCTAGGAATACTCTTATTGCTTCAATCCTTGCAACTGGTGCAAAGACTTCATCATAATCTATTCCTTCTTCTTGGGTATAACCTTGTGCTATCAGCCTTGCTTTGTTTCTCACAATAATGCCTCTGTCATCTAGTTTATTCTTGAAAAGCCATCTTGTGCCAATTGGATATTGACCTTCAGGAAGATCAACTAGATTCCAGACTTTCTGCTTTCTGAATTGCTGAAGGTCCTCTTGCATAGCTTCAATCCAGCTATTATCCTTCAATGCAGCAGCAGTTATGTTGGGAGGAACCACTTATGAAAGAAAACATGTGAAGAGACAAATGTTGGCTGCTCCCCTTGACTTCTAGTAGTTCTTTCATTAAGGTCACCAATAATATTGTCTATTGGATGACTTTTATGAATTCTTGTTGTTGGAATAGATGCAACTAGAATAGATGATTCCAAGTTAGTCATATTCCTTGATGGAGAGTTATCCAGCTAGGATGGAGAATCAACAAAATAGTCAAGATCTTCATCATTTTGATCCTCTGAAGCTGAATGATATTCCTCCTCATGAGTTTGAGCATCAGCAGCATTATGAACAACTTCCGCAGAAACATCTACGGATGTGTTTCGTGCTTTTGCAAGAGTTACAGGAACATCTACGGATGTTGTTTGTTGATCTGTTGACTTGGTTTCCTTAGAATGTATTGCAACATCTCCAGAGAATGGGATATCTACACGTGTAGATGGAACATCTGCGGATGTAGTGATCATTTATCCGGATGAAGGAAAAACATTTGCGGATGCAGAGTTAACTACAGCTGATGCTGTGTTTTTATCTGAAGATGTTGAACTGTTTGTTTGGTCATGTACTGCAGTTCTTGGATGATATAAAGTGCCAGGATCAGAAACACTAGAAGAGTGTTGTGATGGTCTTGGAGGATCAACAGATAATGATACTTCATTCATGTTTGGAGGAACATATGGATAGCAAGTATCCGTAGAACCAGCAGTATTCAAATAACCAGAGTTAAATGAGTTTGTTAATGCATCTATATCAAACAACCATGATAATCCTTTAACAGATTTTGGAAATAAGGATTCATCAAATGAAACATTAGGTGTTTCTTCCACAATGTTTTGCTGTAGAATATAAACTCTATATGATTTAGATGTTGAGGAGTACCCAACAAAGAAACCATCATAGGCTTTTTCAAAAAACTTTCCCAATTGTTCTTTTGTGTTTAAAATAGACACATGACATCCAAAAGCTCTAAGATATCCTATGAAAGGTTTTCTTTTAAATAAGAGCTCATATGGTGTTTTGTTATGTTCTTTGACAATTAAAGTTCTGTTTTGAACATTGCATGCTGTGTTCATTGCTTCAGCCCAAAAGGTGATTGGCAATTATGAGTCAGCTAGCATTGTTCTTGCGGCTTCAATGAGAGTTCTGTTTCTTCTTTCAGCAACTCTATTTTGTTGTGGTGTCCTAGGGGCATTGAATTGCCTTGCTATGCCTTTATTCCTGCAAAAGGAATCTAGAACATTATTAACAAATTCAGATCCATTATCAATCCTGAAAATTTTAACTTTTAGATCAAGTTGATTTTCAATCTTAGTGACAAACTCCATTAATGTTTCTGATGTTTCACTCTTTTAGACTCATGTGAATCTAGTGAAATCATCCACAATCACCAAACAATATTGCCTTTTGCCAATGCTCATCACATTGGTTGGACCAAATAGATCCATGTGAAGCAATTTGAGTGGTGTTAAGTTTGTGTTGATTGTTTTAGATTTATGTGACACTCTATGTTGTTTTCCTTTGTAACAAGATGAACAATGATTGGAACAATAAAATTCTATTTTTGGAAGTCCAATGACTAGGTCATTTTTCACCAATTTGTTCATGTTCTTCATGTTGGAATGAACAAGCCTTCTATGCCACAACTGAGATTCATCTTCTGATGACTTAGACAGCAGGCATGTTTTATTGCTTGTGAGTGTAGTATTATTCATATTCAAAACATATGTGTTCCCTTTTTTTGATGCTTTAAGAAGGATCCAGTCTTCTGGAATGGGAAAACCTGGCTTAAGAATATAACAGTTAGTGTTATCAAATAAAGTAGTATAATTTTGATCACAAATTTGAGATACACTCAGTAAATTGTATTGTAAATTTTCACAATAATTTACTTTCTCAAACTTGAGTACACCATTAGTTATCATTCCTTCACCAACAATTTTACCTCCCTTCTTATCCCCACCAAATGCCACATAGGAGTCATTTTTATGTTTGAAATCATGGAGAAGAGAATAGTTTCCTGTCATATGCCTGAACAACCACTGTCAACATACCACTTGTTGTCAGTCCTCCATGTTTGTTCCTGCATACATAAAGAAATCAATTAGAATGGGAAACCCAAGCCTTAATGATCTCGGGTTTACCACTAGTATCTAAAATTGTTACTCCTTCATGAATGAGTCTTTAGGATTCAGTGTTAACTTTAGACTCAATTGATTCATTATGTTTTGTTTGTGGTGAGGATGACTCTGTTGAAAATGAATTTGTGGAACCTTGTTCTTGTTTCTCAATCCCTTCTTCTTTCACCTTCTCTTTGTTTGGCTTCTGCTTTGATTTTGATGATGATCCCAGATTGAAGAAAGTTTCATCATCTTTTGATTTTGATTATGGTATTTGAGTACCCTTTTCAAAATGATCAAAGAAAGTGTCATCAGCATTTGTTGTCTTCTCTGTCAAATCCACCTTTTTGTGAGGTGTTTTGAGTTGTTGATGTGGTTTTTCTTTCTTCTTCAAAGGCTAACCACCAGCAGATGGTTGCTTCTTTGTTTTTGGCAGCTTTTGTTTCTGCTGCTGCTTCTTTGGCTTTGAATCTTTTGGACTATCACTTGATTGAGAGTCTGATTCAGCCTTCTCTGATTGTTGCTTCTTTGTGCTTTTTGTTTTTGTTCTTTTTGTTAAAATAACATTCCTGAGTGGAATGGTTATTCTTGTTACAAATTGCACAGTGTTTGTTGAAGTAACATTCAGAAGTCATGTGATTGTTCATATTGCAAATGGAATAGTAGCTGTTGAAGTAACAATCTTCAGTGTTGTGATTTTTCATGTCACACCATTTACAATACTTTTCTTCTTCCTCACTTTCATGGACACTCACCTTCTTCTTCCTTTTTTGTTCTGCCAATTCTTTTTCAAACTTGGCAGCTGATGAATCCTTGCTTTTCCCTGACATGATATCAAAGGGTTCTTGTTTAGCAGCAGATAACTTCTGTTGCTTAGGATTCACAATCTTTTGTTATTTGGCGTTCTTGATGGTTGTTGCTTTTTGCTTCTGATGATCTTCCACGGTTTCAACAGATTTTTGCTTCCGGAGATCTGCTACGGATGTTGATTGATCAGCATTTTTCTTCTTCTCCCAGAGATCTGCAACGGATGTCGATTGATTAGCATTTTTCTTCTTCTTCCGGAGATTTTCAACGGATGTTGATTGATCAGCAATTTTCTTCTTCCGGAGATCTGCAGATGGTGTTTTCTTTGCTTTTTCTGCTGTAAGGCCCCGTTCCAGGGACACTCACAGTTGGACAATCATCGCTCATACTATTTCAAAATCACATAAAATCTATTTAACATTTGCAGCGGAAAAATTTTAACGAAACCATTTCATATATTAATAATTACTGTTTACAGCATTATTACATTACAAATCATCGTCTGGTTTTATTACTATACAAAATGGATGCCAATCAAAACCTCTGCCAAGTAGCTTCATCCCATGCCATCCTCAGCAACCATTACCTGCCAACTGAAAATGCATAAAAGTCAGCGTTGCTGAGTGAGTTCTAGTTTTATAAAAATATGTTACCTTTCATTCGTTAAAACATTTTCATACTTTCGCACGTGATCATACATCATACATACACATAGATAATAACATTATTATCTTCCGTCATCGTTCTTTTCGCACTTATCATACGTTTCGCACATTTCGCACGTTACATTATATTTCACTTCTATCTAGGTCCTGTCATATACTAAACCCCCCTCTTGGGCACGAAGCCAACTAATCTAGGGTTTAGTGACAAGGACCCTGTTTCGCACGTATGGAATAGTCACCAAGACTGATCCCCTGTGTGTGAATCCCTCATGGGGCAGCCAAGATCGCACGCTGTATGACACACAGTTGAGCTGACAACTCTCAAGGAGTTGTGAACCTCCTTACATTTGCTTGCAAGACTTTCATTCGTTCATTCATTATGTTCCACTTTCATTATCTTAGATCTTTCACTTCGTTAAGATAATACTTTTCATTCATTATCATAATCACACCATGTAATGCCACGGAGAAATACATAACAGGAACATAAAGAAAACAAACCATAACATTCATAACATCAACATATAATCATCACATACCATCCCCGGGAACACCCCAAGTCATAGCCTAAAAATCCTTCTTTCCCGAAAATTTCAGAAAATTTTCTAAGTCTTAGGCGCATGAGCACTATGCAGGCGCACGAGCACTATGCGGGCGCGTGAATACTTAGGCGCATGGGTGACTCAGGCGCATGGGCACTATTTGGGCGCACGGCCAACACTTAGGCGTCTAGACAACCTTCTAGGCGCATGGATACTATGCAAGCGCATGGGCACTTGGACTTTTTAGCAGACTTAGACGCATGGCATACTTAGACTCCTGGGCATAATTCTAGGCGCATGGGCACTATTTGTGTGCACGAACCTCGGGTGTTTGGGTACTGTTTGGGCGCATGATCTCAGGCGCATGGGCACTTAGGCGCATGGCCAACTACTTTTCTAACTACCATCAATTCAGACCTCAAAATCATCAATTTAAGCTGTTGTAGCCTAGTTTCTAGCATACTAAGCATCAAACAAGCATAAAACATGCACATAATCATAAATCATCTAGAACATACACCCACCCACAACAGGGCACACACATACATACGGGTACACACCCAAATTTTATAAAAACGTTTAAATATGCATTTCCAACCCCAAATCAGTTAAAACATGTAAAAACGGGGATTCTAGAACTAACCTCTTGCAACTTCCGAGTAAGACTTCCTTCAAACCCAAATGCTTATGAGTTCAAATACCTAAAACACCAAAACCGAACACACATACAAGCACATAAGCACATACCCGAAGCTAAAGCCAAGAACACCCTGAAATCAGGAAACTAACCTGAATTCAGGTTCTTCTTCTTCTTCTCTCTCTAAACTGAAGAAAATTCTTTGCTCTCTCTCTCTAGAAAATAGACAGAAAGATGGTACAGGGGTCATGGGTGGCCATGACCACCTTTTAAACGGATTAAATACCAACTTTGTCCCATGTACAACTTTAACCCTTCAACTTGGGTTATTTTGCTTCTCTTTCCTGTCAATGATAGCCACTGGTTGCTCCACATAATTGAGCCGTTCGTCAACCTCAATGTCTTCCATTGGTACCACCATATCCTCATCAGCTAAGCACTTCCTCAGATGAGATACATGGAATGTTGGATGAATTCCACTTAACTCATCGGGCAACTCCAATCTATAGGCCACCTCTCCTACTCGAGCAATGATTCGGAAAGGCCCTATGTATCTCGGACTCAACTTGCCCCGCTTTCTAAACCGAATGATACCCTTCCAAGGTGAAACCTTCAACATAACTCTATCACCCACCTTGAATTCAATCGGTCTACGTCTCTTATCGGCATACGACTTCTGCCTATCTTTGGCTGCCTTCACATAGGCTTTGATTTTTTCCAGTTTCTCAGTCGTAGCCTCGATCACTTCGATGCTCCCTAACTCCTTCTGACCAATATCACCCCAACATACGGGCGTCCTAAACCTTCTACTGTATAGCATCTCATAGGGTGGCATACCAATGCTGGCATGATAACTGTTGTTGTATGAAAATTTAGTTAACGGTAAGTGTTCGTCCCAACTTCCTCCAAAGTCAATGACGCATGCCCGAAGCATATCCTCAGGCGTCTGAATAGTTCTTTCTGATTGACCATCCGTTTGAGGATGATAAGCCGTACTAATATGTAACCTCGTCCCCATCACATCGTGGAATCTCTTCCAGAACTTGGATGTAAACCGAGTGTCACGGTCAGACACAATAGACATCGGTACACCATAACGAGTCACAATCTCCTTGATGAACAGATCCGCTAACCTCTCGGATGAATACGTTTCACGGATCAGTAAGAAGTGAGCACTCTTCGTCAGACGGTCGACTATCACCCATATGGCATCATAACCTCTTGCCGTTCGCGACAGCCTCGTAATAAAATCCATGGTGATATGCTCCCACTTCCACTCGGGTATATCCAAAGGTTGGATCTTCCCATATGGCTTCTGATGCTCCGGCTTCACTTGCAAGCAAGTAAGACACTTACTTACGCACTCCGCTACGTCGAGCTTCATACCGGGCCACCAATAATCTTTCTTCATATCATGATACATCTTTGTAGCACCGGGATGAATGGAGTATCGAGTCTTATGAGCTTCATTCATGATCTTTTCACGTAGATCTCCATAACGAGGAATCCAGATTCTCCCAAATCGGGTTCTAACACCGAAAGTGTTTTCACCCAATTCCGTGACTAGTCTTCTCATCCTTTCAGAGTTAAGGCGATCTTCTTTCAACGCCTCATCTTGAAACTCCTTTACCTGCTTCATCACATCGAAGGTCATAACCAATTGGTAAGCCTTCACCCGGATCGGTTCAAGCCTATCCTTTCGGCTAAGGGCATCCGCCACTACGTTGGCTTTGCCTAGATGGTAATGGATCTCACAATCATAATCCTTAATGAGCTCCAACGATCGCCTTTGCCTCATATTCAAATCTTTCTGCTCGAAGAAATACTTCAAGCTTTTATGGTCGGTGAAGATAGTGCACTTCGTCCCATATAAATAGTGCCTCCAAATCTTCAATGCAAAGACCACAGCTGCTAGTTCCAAATCATGAGTAGGGTAATTAACCTCATGAACTTTCAGCTGTCGGGATGCGTAGGCTATAACCTTCCCTCGCTGCATCAACACGCAACCCAACCCCAAATAAGAAGCATCTGAATAAACCACCAAATCTTCGCTTCCTTCGGGTGACGACAAGACTGGAGCTTGCGTCAACCTTGCTTTCAACTCCTCAAAAGCCTTTTCTTGCTCTTGACCCCATACAAATTTCACGTCCTTTCGGGTCAATTTAGTCAACGGAGAAGCTATCTTCGAGAAGTCTTGGATGAATCTCCTATAGTATCCCGCCAAACCCAGAAAACTACGAATCTCAGATGGTGTTTTTGGAGACTTCCATTGCATCACAGCTTGTACCTTTGCTGGGTCGACCATGATCCCTTCGGAATTTACCACATGACCCAAAAACTGAACTTCACGCAACCAGAACGCGCACTTGGAGAACTTGGCATACAACTTCTCCCTTCTAAGCGTCCCCAACACTTCCCGAATGTGACCGGCATGCTCCTCCTCGCTCCTCGAATAAATCAGGATATCATCGATAAACATAATCACTGATTTATTCAACATCGGCCGGCACACTCGATTCATCAAATCCATAAAAGCAGCTGGCGTGTTGGTTAAACCAAAAGACATAACGAGAAACTCGTAGTGTCCATAACGCGTATGAAAAGCTGTTTTAGGAATATCCTGCTCTTTCACCTTCAGCTGATGATAACCCGATCAAAGATCGATTCTCGAAAACCAACTGGCACCTTGCAGCTGATCAAACAAGTCGTCGATTCTGGGTAAAGGATATCGGTTCTTCACCGTCAACTTGTTTAACTCCCGGTAGTCGATGCACATCCTCATGCTACCATCCTTCTTCTTTACAAACAAGACCGGAGCACCCCAGGGAGAGATACTCGGTCGAATGAGCCCTTTATCCAACAGTTCTTGCAATTGAACCATCAGTTCCTTCATCTCTGTTGGAGCCAATCGATACGGTGCCTTAGCGACAGGCTGAGCATCGGGCATCAAATCAATCTGGAACTCGATCTCACGGTCCGGTGGCACACCTGGTAAGTCTTCTGGAAACACATCGGGAAATTCACACACAACCGGTACGTCGGACAATTGTGGTGTTGACTTGTCCATATCTTTCACATAAGCCAGGTAGGCACTACATCCACGTCTCATACACTTCCCCGCCACCGCCATCAAATCTACCTTCGGAACCGTAGTAATTCGATCACCAAAGACCGTCACCGAACTCCCGTCAGGCGCTGTCAGACGGATCATCTTCTTGCGACACAATATTCGCTTCATAGGCCGCTAACCAGTCCATCCCTAGGACTACATCAAACCGCCTAAGGTCATCACAAATAGTCTAGCAGGAAACCTATGACCTTCTAGCTCTATGTCACAGTCTTCTATTATATTAGAAATCCTCGTAGACTTACCTATGGCAGATTCTACATCGAAGGGCTCATCAATACTTCTACTTCTAATGGGCAAATTAGCACAGAAAGCAGCAGAAATGAAACTCCTACTAGCACCAGAATCAAATAACACAGAAGCAAGAGTTTGGTTTACTAGAAACGTACCTGACACAACATCGGGGTCCGTCCTAGCCTCCTCCCTGGTCATCATGAAAGCTCTGGCACTCGCCTTCTGCCCTTCACTCCCAGCCTTCTTCTTTGCCCCGGAACTCTCAGCCCTCGGCTTCTTGCAGTCCCTGCTCAGATGGTTATCTTCTCCACAGTTATAGCATCTCACGACCCCGCACTCTCGAGCCATATGATCGGGCTTCCCACCCTTGAAGCAGACGTTTGATCCCCATCTGCACTCCCCCGTATGCTCACTTCCATATTTACCACACCTCCTTGCTCCTGCCCCGGGTGTGGCTACACGCCGGTCATTCATCCTTGCAACCTTGCTGTTTGGAGCGACACCACCGCGTCCAAACCGCTTTCCATTCCAGTTTCGATCACCACCACCACTTTTCTTGCTTACTTCAATCACAGCCACCTCCCGTTCATCGTACAACCTTCCCGCCAGATCACACAACCTTCCCGCCGGGCGGCGATCATGTGCCTGCGAATATCCACCGGCAAACCTTGGATGTACCTCTTTATCTTTCGTGACACAGGTGTCACCTGATCTGGCACCAGTCATGCCATCTCATTAAACTTTATGGTGTACTGCTGGTACGTCATGGTTCCCGCCTCCAACTGTAGGAACTCCCTCTCAATCTTATCGAGTTCCCTGTGAGGACAGAACTCCTCAATCACCAGCTTCTTCAGCTCATCCCACTTCATCTTTCCAATTGCTCTGCTACCCTCGGCCTGGACAATATTGTCCCACCAGCATAAAGCCGAGTCCACAAATGAGTGGGTAGCAAACTTCACCTTCTGGTCCTCCCTGCACTCGCTGATATCAAGTACAGCTTCCATTTCTCTCACCCATCGATGGGCAGCAGCAGCGTTACCATTGCCATCAAAAGTCGAGGGCTTGCATCTCTGGAATGCCCCATAAGTACAGCCCCGAGCTGTCCCTGGCACTACTTCTTCCTCCTCCTCGTCACTTGGGACAATCGTCTCAGTCTCCCGTTGCCCTGCTTCTCCCACGGTCTTCTCTTTCTCCTTCTTCTCGTCCTCCCTTACCGCTCTAATCACTTCGACCACCACAGCCGACAGGATCGTCTGCATGACCTGATGGACTTCTTCAACAACAGCCTCCTTCATCGAGGTCCTCAGATTGGCACTCTCATCACCACCTTCCTGGTGATGAGTCTCAGGCTCTTCAGGTGCCCTCTCTACAGCCTTAGCACCACCTCTTATGGCACGCGGTCCAGCACCACGTCCACCATGACCTCCACCTCTAGAAGTTTTCGAAGATCTACCACCCGCCATCCTTTAACACACTATAAGATTCAAACACCCACACGATCATTCAAGGTAATAGCTCAGTTTATGTCAAGTATAGTAAGTCCCTAATTACAGTGGCCAGTTGTGATTAGCCACTTACTTTACTCTTCATACCCTAAGCATTCCCTATCCTGACTACATCAGTATCCAAATCTACTAAAGGCACATAATTCAAATAACATGCGCACATAATACCGGTTAACATTAAAGAAAATACCTGATGGCACGTAGCTACTTGGGCTGGCATCCTTCCCTTTGTCCCATTTTCAGTTTAAGTTTAGGTTTATTGGAAAATTTTTACCCATTTCTCTTAAACTTTTTGGCTCTGATACCAACTTGTAAGGCCCCATTCCCGGGACACTCGTAGTTGGACAATTATCGCTCATACTATTTAAAAATCACATAAAATCTATTTAACATTTGCAGCGGAAAAATTTTAACGAAACCATTTCATATATTAATAATTACTGTTTACAGCATTATTACATTACAAATCATCGTCTGGTTTCATTACTACACAAAATGGATGCCAATCAAAACCTCTGCCAAGTAGCTTCATCCCATGCCATCCTCAGCAACCATTACCTGCCAACTGAAAATGCATTTGTATTTAAAATGCACATTAATGAATCAAAGTGACAACTCTCGATCCATAGAATCATTTACTGTGCATAGTGAAATATTACTAGCTGTAAAGTTGGAAAAACTACTCGGATTCACTCAATATTTATCGAGAATCAAATTACACTTTTCCAACGAACGTAATCAGATGTTAAAGATAAACTCAAAATGTGATCGATGAATATCAAGTCAAAGCAATCCAACACGATCAAATGAATTAGATTTCCATGAATTCCCCTCAAAATTATGTAATTATAAATTTATGCATCAAAGTATTCGTGAAAGTTTACAATAAAACATGGGAAATGATGTATGCATGCTCACTCAAAACACAACGATAGTTCTCGCATTGATAGTTTACGCTTGTTGGAAAAACCTCTAATCATATGTGGTTTCACTTCTCAACCCTTCTAAACACACTCCTGTCCTAATTTAATCGAATCAAAGCATAATAATCAATAAAACCACGCTAAGCAAAAAGTAAAGGCATGTTTGAGTAAACTATAAAACCGAAACTAAAGCGGATAATGAGACCACATAAATTACCCTTGAATCGATCAACTTCTTCCAAATCTCATTCAAAACACTAACAAAACACTGTTTAAACACTATTGTATTTAAAATGCACATTAATGAATCAAAATGACAACTCTCGATCCATAGAATCATTTACTGTGCACAGTGAAATATTACTAGCTGTAAAGAAGGAAAAACTACTCGTATTCACTCAATATCTATCGAGAATCAAATTACACTTTTCTAACGAATGTAATCAGACGTTAAAGATAAACTCAATATGTGATCGACGAATATCAAGTCAAATCAATCTAACACGATCAAATGAATTAGATTTCCATGAATTCCCCACAAAATTATATAATTATATATTTATGCATAAAAGTATTCGTGAAAGTTTACAATAAAACATGGAAAATTATGTATGCATGCTAACTCATAAAACAACGATAGTTCTCGCATTGATAGTATTTGCTTGTTGGAAAAACTTCTAATCCTATGCGGTTTCACTTCTCAACCCTTCTAAACACACTCCTGTGCTAATTTAATCGAATCAAAGCATAATAATCAATGAAACCACGCTAAACAAAAAGTAAAGGCATGTTTGAGTAAACTATAAAACCAAAACTAAAGCGGATAATGAGACCACATAAATTACCCTTGAATCGATCAACTTCTTCCCAATCTCATCCAAAACACTAAACAACACTGTTTAAACACTATTGCATTTAAAATGCATATTAATGAATCAAAATGACAACTCTTGATCCATAGAATCATTTACTGTGCACTAGTGAAATATTACTAGCTGTAATGTAGGAAAAACTACTCGTATTCACTCAATATCTATCGAGAATCAAATTACACTTGTCCAACGAACGTAATCAGACGTTAAAGATAAACTCAAAATGTGATCAATGAATATCAAGTCAAAGCAATCTAACACGATCAAATGAATTAGATTTCAATGAATTCCCCTTAAAATTATGTAATTATATATTTATGCATAAAAGTATTCGTGAAAGTTTACAATAAAAACATGGAAAATGATGTATGCATGCTAACTCATAAAACAACGATAGTTGTGGCATTGATAGTATTTGCTTGTTGGAAAAACCTCTAATCCTATGCGGTTTCACTTCTCAACCCTTCTAAACACACTCCTGTACTAATTTAATCGAATCAAAGCATAATAATCAATAAAACCACGCTAAGCATAAAGTAAATGCATGTTTGAGTAAACTATAAAACCGAAACTAAAACGGATAATGAGACCACATAAATTACCCTTGAATCAATCAACTTCTTTCAAATCTCATCCAAAACACTAAACAACACTGTTTAAACACTATTGTATTTAAAATGCACATTAATGAATCATAGTGACAACTCTCGATCCATAGAATCATTTACTGTGCATAGTGAAATATTACTTGCTGTAAAGTAGGAAAAACTACTCGTATTCACTCAATATCTATCGAGAATCAAATTACACTTGTCCAACGAACGTAATCCGACGTTAAAGATAAACTCAATATGTGATCGACGAATATCATGTCAAATCAATCTAACACGATCAAATGAATTAGATTTCCATAAATTCCCCACAAAATTATGTAATTATATATTTATGCATAAAAGTATTCGTGAAAGTTTATAATAAAACATGGAAAATGATGTATGCATGCTAACTCATAAAACAACGATAGTTCTCGCATTGATAGTATTTGCTAGTTGGAAAAACTTCTAATCCTATGCGGTTTCACTTATCAACCCTTCTAAACACACTCCTGTACTAATTTAATCGAATCAAAGCATAATAATCAATGAAACCACGCTAAACAAAAAGTAAAGGCATGTTTGAGTAAACTATTAAACCGAACTAAAGCGGATAATGAGACCACATAAATTACCCTTGAATCGATCAACTTCTTCCTAATCTCATCCAAAACACTAAACAACACTGTTTAAACACTATTGCATTTAAAATGCACATTAATGAATCAAAATGACAACTCTCGATCCATAGAATCATTTACTGTGCACTAGTGAAATATTACTGGCTGTAAGGTAGGAAAAACTACTCGTATTCACTCAATATATATCGCGAATCAAATTACACTTGTCCAACGAACGTAATCAAACGTTAAAGATAAACTCAATATGTGATCGATGAATATCTAGTCAAATCAATCTAACACGATCAAATGATTTAGATTTCCTTGAATTCCCCACAAAATTATATAATTATATATTTATGCATAAAAGTATTCGTGAAAGTTTACAATAAAACATGGAAAATGATGTATGCATGCTAACTCATAAAACAACGATAGTTCTCGCATTGATTGTATTTGCTTGTTGGAAAAACTTCTAATCCTATGCGGTTTCACTTCTCAACCCTTCTAAACACACTCCTGTACTAATTTAATCGAATCAAAGCATAATAATCAATGAAACCACGCTAAACAAAAAGTAAAGGCATGTTTGAGTAAACTATAAAACTGAACTAAAGCGGATAATGAGACCACATAAATTACCCTTGAATCGATCAACTTCTTCCCAATCTCATCCAAAACACTAAACAACACTGTTTAAACACTATTGCATTTAAAATGCACATTAATGAATCAAAATGACAACTCTTGATTCATAGAATCATTTACTGTGCACTAGTGAAATATTACTTGCTGTAATGTAGGAAAAACTACTCGTATTCACTCAATATCTATCGAGAATCAAATTACACTTGTCCAACGAACGTAATCAGACCTTAAAGATAAACTCAAAATGTGATCAATGAATATCAAGTCAAAGCAATCTAACACGATCAAATGAATTAGATTTCCATGAATTCCCCTTAAAATTATGTAATTATATATTTATGCATCAAAGTATTCGTGAAAGTTTATAATAAAACATGGTAATGATGTATGCATGCTAACTCAAAACACAATGATAGTTCTCACATTGATAGTTTATGCTTGTTGGAAAAACCTCTAATCCTATGTGGTTTCACATCTCAACCCTTCTAAACACACTCCTGTACTAATTTAACCGAATCAAAGCATAATAATCAATAAAACCACGCTAAGCAAAAAGTAAAGGCATGTTTGAGTAAACTATAAAACCGAAACTAAAGCGGATAATGAGACCGCATAAATTACCCTTGAATCGATCAACTTCTTCCCAATCTCATCCAAAACACTAAACAACACTGTTTAAACACTATTGCTTTTAAAATGCACATTAATGAATCAAAATGACAACTCTCGATCCATAGAATCATTTACTGTGCACTAGTGAAATATTACTCGCTGTAAAGTAGGAAAAACTACTCGTATTCACTCAATATCTATCGAGAATCAAATGACACTTGTCCAACGAACGTAATCAGACGTTAAAGATAAACTTAATATGTGATCGATGAATATCAAGTCAAATCAATCTAACACGATCAAATTAATTAGATTTCCATGAATTCCCCTTAAAATTATGTAATTATATATTTATGCATAAAAGTATTCATGAAAGTTTACAATAAAACATGGAAAATGATGTATGCATGCTAACTTATAAAACAACGATAGTTCTCGCTTTGATAGTATTTGCCTGTTGGAAAAACCTCTAATTCTATGCGGTTTCACTTCTCAACCCTTCTAAACACACTCCTGTACTAATTTAATCGAATCAAAGCATAATAATCAATAAAACGACGCTAAGCAAAAAGTAAAAGCATGTTTAAGTAAACTATAAAACCGAAACTAAAGCGGATAATGAGACCACATAAATTACCCTTGAATCGATCAACTTCTTCCCAATCTCGTCCAAAACACTAAACAATACTGTTTAAACATTATTGCATTTAAAATACACATTAATGAATCAAAATGACAACTCTCGATCCATAAAATCATTTACTGTGCACTAGTGAAATATTACTGGCTGTATGGTAGGAAAAACTACTCGTATTAACTCAATATCTATCGAGAATCAAATTACACTTGTCCAACGAATGTAATCAGACGTTAAATGTAAACTCAATATGTGATCGATAAATATCAAGTCAAATCAATCTAACACGATCAAATGAATTAGATTTCCATAAATTCCCCTCAAAATTATGTAATTATATATTTATGCATAAAAGTATTCGTGAAAGTTTACAATAAAACATGGAAAATGATGTATGCATGCTAACTCATAAAACAACGATAGTTGTGGCATTGATAGTATTTGCTTGTTGGAAAAACCTCTAATCCTATGCAGTTTCACTTCTCAACCCTTCTAAACACACTCCTGTACTAATTTAATCGAATCAAAGCATAATAATCAATAAAACCACGCTAAGCATAAAGTAAAGGCATGTTTGAGTAAACTATAAAACCGAAACTAAAGCGGATAATGAGACCGCATAAATTACCCTTGAATAGATCAACTTCTTCCCAATCTCATCCAAAACACTAAACAACACTGTTTAAACACTATTGCTTTTAAAATGCACATTAATGAATCAAAATGACAACTCTCGATCCATAGAATCATTTACTATGCACTAGTGAAATATTACTCGCTGTAAAGTAGGAAAAACTACTCGTATTCACTCAATATCTATCGAGAATCAAATTACACTTGTCCAACGAACGTAATCAGACGTTAAAGATAAACTTAATATGTGATCGATGAATATCAAGTCAAATCAATCTAACACGATCAAATTAATTAGATTTCTATGAATTCTCTTCAAAATTATGTAATTATATATTTATGCATAAAAATATTCGTGAAAGTTTACAATAAAACATGGAAAATGATGTATGCATGCTAACTCATAAAACAACGATAGTTCTCGCATTGATAGTATTTGCTTGTTGGAAAAACTTCTAATCCTATGCGGTTTCACTTCTCAACCCTTCTTAACACACTCCTGTACTAATTTAATCGAATCAAAGCATAATAATCAATAAAACCACGCTAAACAAAAAGTAAAGGCATGTTTGAGTAAACTATAAAACCGAAACTAAAACGGATAATGAGACCACATAAATTACCCTTGAATCGATCAACTTCTTCCCAATCTCATCCAAAACACTAAACAACACTGTTTAAACACTATTGCATTTAAAATGCACATTAATGAATCAAACTGACAACTCTCGATCAATAGAATCATTTACAGTGCACTAGTGAAATATTACTCGCTGTAAAGTAGGAAAAACTACTCGTATTCACTCAATATTTATCGAGAATCAAATTACACTTGTCCAACAAACGTAATCAGACGTTAAAGATTAACTTAATATGTGATCGATGAATATCAAGTCAAATCAATCTAACACGATCAAATGAATTAGATTTCCATGAATTCCCCTTAAAATTATGTAATTATATATTTATGCATAAAAGTATTTGTGAAAGTTTACAATAAAACATGAAAAATGATGTATGCATGCTAACTTATAAAACAACGATAGTTCTCGCTTTGATAGTATTTGCTTGTGGGAAAAACCTCTAATCCTATGTGGTTTTACTTCTCAACTCTTCTAAACACACTCCTGTACTAATTTAATCGAATCAAAGCATAATAATCAATAAAACCACGCTAAGCAAAAAGTAAAAGCATGTTTGAGTAAACTATAAAACCGAAACTAAAGCGGATAATGAGACCACATAAATTACCCTTGAATCAATCAACTTCTTCCAAATCTCATCCAAAACACTAAACAACACTGTTTAAACACTATTGTATTTAAAATGCACATTAATGAATCATAGTGACAACTCTCGATCCATAGAATCATTTACTGTGCATAGTGAAATATTACTTGCTGTAAAGTAGGAAAAACTACTCGTATTCACTCAATATCTATCGAGAATCAAATTACACTTGTCCAACGAACGTAATCTGACGTTAAAGATAAACTCAATATGTGATCGATAAATATCAAGTCAAATCAATCTAACACGATCAAATGAATTAGATTTCCATGAATTCCCCTCAAAATTATGTAATTATATATTTATGCATAAAAGTATTCGTGAAAGTTTACAATAAAACATGGAAAATGATGTATGCATGCTAACTCATAAACAACGATAGTTGTGGCATTGATAGTATTTGCTTGTTGGAAAAACCTCTAATCCTATGCAGTTTCACTTCTCAACCCTTCTAAACACACTCCTGTACTAATTTAATCGAATCAAAGCATAATAATCAATAAAACCACGCTAAGCATAAAGTAAAGGCATGTTTGAGTAAACTATAAAACCGAAACTAAAGCGGATAATGAGACCGCATAAATTACCCTTGAATAGATCAACTTCTTCCCAATCTCATCCAAAACACTAAACAACACTGTTTAAACACTATTGCTTTTAAAATGCACATTAATGAATCAAAATGACAACTCTCGATCCATAGAATCATTTACTATGCACTAGTGAAATATTACTCGCTGTAAAGTAGGAAAAACTACTCGTATTCACTCAATATCTATCGAGAATCAAATTACACTTGTCCAACGAACGTAATCAGACGTTAAAGATAAACTTAATATGTGATCGATGAATATCAAGTCAAATCAATCTAACACGATCAAATTAATTAGATTTCTATGAATTCTCTTCAAATTATGTAATTATATATTTATGCATAAAAATATTCGTGAAAGTTTACAATAAAACATGGAAAATGATGTATGCATGCTAACTCATAAAACAACGATAGTTCTCGCATTGATAGTATTTGCTTGTTGGAAAAACTTCTAATCCTATGCGGTTTCACTTCTCAACCCTTCTTAACACACTCCTGTACTAATTTAATCGAATCAAAGCATAATAATCAATAAAACCACGCTAAACAAAAAGTAAAGGCATGTTTGAGTAAACTATAAAACCGAAACTAAAACGGATAATGAGACCACATAAATTACCCTTGAATCGATCAACTTCTTCCCAATCTCATCCAAAACACTAAACAACACTGTTTAAACACTATTGCATTTAAAATGCACATTAATGAATCAAACTGACAACTCTCGATCCATAGAATCATTTACAGTGCACTAGTGAAATATTACTCGCTGTAAAGTAGGAAAAACTACTCGTATTCACTCAATATTTATCGAGAATCAAATTACACTTGTCCAACAAACGTAATCAGACGTTAAAGATTAACTTAATATGTGATCGATGAATATCAAGTCAAATCAATCTAACACGATCAAATGAATTAGATTTCCATGAATTCCCCTTAAAATTATGTAATTATATATTTATGCATAAAAGTATTTGTGAAAGTTTACAATAAAACATGAAAAATGATGTATGCATGCTAACTTATAAAACAACGATAGTTCTCGCTTTGATAGTATTTGCTTGTGGGAAAAACCTCTAATCCTATGTGGTTTTACTTCTCAACTCTTCTAAACACACTCCTGTACTAATTTAATCGAATCAAAGCATAATAATCAATAAAACCACGCTAAGCAAAAAGTAAAAGCATGTTTGAGTAAACTATAAAACCGAAACTAAAGCGGATAATGAGACCACATAAATTACCCTTGAATCAATCAACTTCTTCCAAATCTCATCCAAAACACTAAACAACACTGTTTAAACACTATTGTATTTAAAATGCACATTAATGAATCATAGTGACAACTCTCGATCCATAGAATCATTTACTGTGCATAGTGAAATATTACTTGCTGTAAAGTAGGAAAAACTACTCGTATTCACTCAATATCTATCGAGAATCAAATTACACTTGTCCAACGAACGTAATCTGACGTTAAAGATAAACTCAATATGTGATCGATAAATATCAAGTCAAATCAATCTAACACGATCAAATGAATTAGATTTCCATGAATTCCCCTCAAAATTATGTAATTATATATTTATGCATAAAAGTATTCGTGAAAGTTTACAATAAAACATGGAAAATGATGTATGCATGCTAACTCATAAAACAACGATAGTTCTCGCATTGATAGTATTTCATTGTTGGAAAAACCTCTAATCCTATTCGGTTTCACTTCTCAACCCTTCTAAACACACTCCTGTACTAATTTAATCGAATCAAATCATAATAATCAATAAAACCACGCTAAGCAAAAAGTAAAGGCATGTTTGAGTAAACTATAAAACCAAAACTAAAGCGGATAATGAGACCACATAAATTACCCTTGAATCGATCAACTTCTTCCGAATCTCATCCAAAACACTAAACAACACTATTTAAACACTATTGCATTTAAAATGCACATTATTGAATCAAAATGACAACTCTCGATCCATAGAATCATTTACTGTGCATAGTGAAATATTACTGGCTGTAAAGTAGGAAAAAAGTACTCGTATTCACTCAATATCTATCGAGAATCAAATTACACATGTCTAACGAACGTAATCAGACGTTAAAGATAAACTCAATATGTGATCGATGAATATTAAGTTAAATCAATCTAACACGATCAAATAAATTAGATTTCCATGAATTCCCCTTAAAATTATGTAATTATATATTTATGCATAAAAGTATTCGTGAAAGTTTACAATAAAACATGAAAAATGATGTATGCATGCTAACTCATAAAACAACGATAGTTCTCGCATTGATAGTATTTGCTTGTTGGAAAAACATCTAATCCTATGCGGTTTCACTTCTCAACCCTTCTAAACACACTCCTGTACTAATTTAATCGAATCAAAGCATAATAATCAATGAAACCATGCTAAACAAAAAGTAAAGGCATGTTTGAGTAAACTATAAAACCGAAACTAAAGCGGATAATGAGACCACATAAATAACCCTTGAATCGATAAACTTCTTCCCAATCTAATCCAAATCACTAACCAACACTTTTTAAACACTACTGCATTTAAAATGCACATTAATGAATCAAAATGACAACTCTTGATCCATAGAATCATTTACTGTGCACTAGTGAAATATTACTGGCTGTAAAGTAGGAAAAGCTACTCGTATTAACTCAGTATGTATCGAGAATCAAATTACACTTGTCCAACGAACGTAATCAGACGTTAAAGATAAACTCAATATGTGATCGATAAATATCAAGTCAAATCAATCTAACACGATCAAATGAATTAGATTTCCATGAATTCCCCTCAAAATTATGTAATTATATATTTATGCATAAAAGTATTCGTGAAAGTTTACAATAAAACATGGAAAATGATGTATGCATGCTAACTCATAAAACAACGATAGTTCTCGCATTGATAGTATTTGCTTGTTGGAAAAACCTCTAATCCTATTCGGTTTCACTTCTCAACCCTTCTAAACACACTCCTGTACTAATTTAATCGAATCAAAGCATAATAATCAATAAAACCACGCTAAGCAAAAAGTAAAGGCATGTTTGAGTAAACTATAAAACCAAAACTAAAGCGGATAATGAGACCACATAAATTACCCTTGAATCGATCAACTTCTTCCCAATCTCATCCAAAACACTAAACAACACTGTTTAAACACTATTGCATTTAAAATGCACATTAATGAATCAAAATGACAACTCTCGATCCATAGAATCATTTACAGTGCACTAGTGAAATATTACTCGCTGTAAAGTAGGAAAAACTACTCGTATTCACTCAATATCTATCGAGAATCAAATTACACTTGTCCAACGAACGTAATCAGACGTTAAAGATAAACTTAATATGTGATCGATGAATATCAAGTCAAATCAATCTAACACGATCAAATGAATTAGATTTCCATGAATTCCCCTTAAAATTATGTAATTATATATTTATGCATAAAAGTATTTGTGAAAGTTTACAATAAAACATGGAAAATGATGTATGCATGCTAACTTATAAAACAACGATAGTTCTCGCTTTGATAGTATTTGCTTGTGGGAAAAACCTCTAATCCTATGTGGTTTTACTTCTCAACCCTTCTAAACACACTCCTGTACTAATTTAATCGAATCAAAGCATAATAATCAATAAAACCACGCTAAGCAAAAAGCAAAAGCATGTTTGAGTAAACTATAAAACCGAAACTAAAGCGGATAATGAGACCACATAAATTACCCTTGAATCAATCAACTTCTTCCAAATCTCATCCAAAACACTAAACAACACTGTTTAAACACTATTGTATTTAAAATGCACATTAATGAATCATAGTGACAACTCTCGATCCATAGAATCATTTACTGTGCATAGTGAAATATTACTTGCTGTAAAGTAGGAAAAACTACTCGTATTCACTCAATGTCTATCGAGAATCAAATTAAACTTGTCCAACGAACGTAATCTGACGTTAAAGATAAACTCAATATGTGATCGATAAATATCAAGTCAAATCAATCTAACACGATCAAATGAAGTAGATTTCCATGAATTCCCCTCAAAATTATGTAATTATATATTTATGAATAAAAGTATTCGTGAAAGTTTACAATAAAACATGAAAAATGATGTATGCATGCTAACTCATAAAACAACGATAGTTCTCGCATTGATAGTATTTCATTGTTGGAAAAACCTCTAATCCTATTCGGTTTCACTTCTCAACCCTTCTAAACACACTCCTGTACTAATTTAATCGAATCAAATCATAATAATCAATAAAACCACGCTAAGCAAAAAGTAAAGGCATGTTTGAGTAAACTATAAAACCAAAACTAAAGCGGATAATGAGACCACATAAATTACCCTTGAATCGATCAACTTCTTCCGAATCTCATCCAAAACACTAAACAACACTATTTAAACACTATTGCATTTAAAATGCACATTATTGAATCAAAATGACAACTCTCGATCCATAGAATCATTTACTGTGCATAGTGAAATATTACTGGCTGTAAAGTAGGAAAAAAGTACTCGTATTCACTCAATATCTATCGAGAATCAAATTACACATGTCTAACGAACGTAATCAGACGTTAAAGATAAACTCAATATGTGATCGATGAATATTAAGTTAAATCAATCTAACACGATCAAATAAATTAGATTTCCATGAATTCCCCTTAAAATTATGTAATTATATATTTATGCATAAAAGTATTCGTGAAAGTTTACAATAAAACATGAAAAATGATGTATGCATGCTAACTCATAAAACAACGATAGTTCTCGCATTGATAGTATTTGCTTGTTGGAAAAACATCTAATCCTATGCGGTTTCACTTCTCAACCCTTCTAAACACACTCCTGTACTAATTTAATCGAATCAAAGCATAATAATCAATGAAACCATGCTAAACAAAAAGTAAAGGCATGTTTGAGTAAACTATAAAACCGAAACTAAAGCGGATAATGAGACCACATAAATAACCCTTGAATCGATAAACTTCTTCCCAATCTAATCCAAATCACTAACCAACACTTTTTAAACACTACTGCATTTAAAATGCACATTAATGAATCAAAATGACAACTCTTGATCCATAGAATCATTTACTGTGCACTAGTGAAATATTACTGGCTGTAAAGTAGGAAAAGCTACTCGTATTAACTCAGTATGTATCGAGAATCAAATTACACTTGTCCAACGAACGTAATCAGACGTTAAAGATAAACTCAATATGTGATCGATAAATATCAAGTCAAATCAATCTAACACGATCAAATGAATTAGATTTCCATGAATTCCCCTCAAAATTATGTAATTATATATTTATGCATAAAAGTATTCGTGAAAGTTTACAATAAAACATGGAAAATGATGTATGCATGCTAACTCATAAAACAACGATAGTTCTCGCATTGATAGTATTTGCTTGTTGGAAAAACCTCTAATCCTATTCGGTTTCACTTCTCAACCCTTCTAAACACACTCCTGTACTAATTTAATCGAATCAAAGCATAATAATCAATAAAACCACGCTAAGCAAAAAGTAAAGGCATGTTTGAGTAAACTATAAAACCAAAACTAAAGCGGATAATGAGACCACATAAATTACCCTTGAATCGATCAACTTCTTCCGAATCTCATCCAAAACACTAAACAACACTATTTAAACACTATTAAATTTAAAATGCACATTAATGAATCAAAATGACAACTCTCGATGCATAGAATCATTTACTGAGCATAGTGAAATATTACTAGCCATAAAGTAGGAAAAACTACTTGTATTCAATCAATATCTATCGAGAATCAAATTACACATGTCCAACGAACGTAATCAGACGTTAAAGATAAACTCAATATGTGATCGATGAATATCAAGTCAAATCAATCTAACACGATCAAATGAATTAGATTTCCGTGAATTCCCCTCTAAATTATGTAATTATATATTTATGCATAAAAGTATTCGTGAAAGTTTACAACAAAACATGGAAAATGATGTATGCATGCTAACTCATAAAACAACGATAGTTCTCGCATTGATAGTATTTGCTTGTTGTAAAAACCTTTAATCCTATGCGGTTTCACTTCTCAACCCTTCTAAACACACTCCTGTACTAATTTAATCGAATCAAAGCATAATAATCAATGAAACCACGCAAAACAAAAAGTAAATGCATGTTTGAGTAAACTATAAAACCGAAACTAAAGTGGATAATGAGACCACATAAATAACCCTTTAATAGATCAACTTCTTCCCAATCTCATCCAAATCACTAAACAACACTTTTTAAACACTATTGCATTTAAAATGCACATTAATGAATCAAAATGACAACTCTCGATTTATAGAATTATTTACTGTGCGCTAGTGAAATATTACTGGCTGCAAAGTAGGAAAAACTACTCGTATTAACTCAATATGTATCGAGAATCAAATTACACTTGTCCAACGAACGTAATCTGACGTTAAAGATAAACTCAATATGTGATCGATGAATATCAAGTCAAATCAATCTAACACGATCAAATGAATTAGATTTCCATGAATTCCCCTCAAAATTATGTAATTATATATTTATGCATAAAAGTATTCGTGAAAGTTTACAATAAAACATGGAAAATGATGTATGCATGCTAACTCATAAAACAACGATAGTTCTCGCATTGATAGTATTTGCTAGTTGGAAAAACCTCTAATCCTATTCGGTTTCACTTCTCAACCCTTCTAAACACACTCCTGTACTAATTTAATCGAATCAAAGCATAATAATCAATAAAACCACGCTAAGCAAAAAGTAAAGGCATGTTTGAGTAAACTATAAAACCAAAACTAAAGCGGATAATGAGACCACATAAATTACCCTTGAATCGATCAACTTCTTCCGAATCTCATCCAAAACACTAAACAACACTATTTAAACACTATTGCATTTAAAATGCACATTAATGAATCAAAATGACAACTCTCGATTCATAGAATCATTTACTATGCATAGTGAAATATTACTCGCTGTAAAGTAGGAAAAAAGTACTCGTATTCACTCAATATCTATCGAGAATCAAATTACACTTGTCCAACGAACGTAATCAGATGTTAAAGATAAACTCAATATGTGATCGATGAATATTAAGTCAAATCAATCTAACACGATCAAATGAATTAGATTTCCATGAATTCCCCTCAAAATTATGTAATTATATATTTATGCATAAAAGTATTCATGAAAGTTTACAATAAAACATGGAAGATGATGTATGCATGCTAACTCATAAAACAACGATAGTTCTCGCATTGATAGTATTTGCTTGTTGTGAAAACCTTTAATCCTATGCGGTTTCACTTCTCAACCCTTCTAAACACACTCTTGTACTAATTTAATCGAATCAAAGCATAATAATCAATGAAATCACGCTAAACAAAAAGTAAAGGCATGTTTGAGTAAACTATAAAACCGAAAATAAAGCGGATAATGAGACCACATAAATTACCCTTGAACCGATCAACTTTTTCCCAATATCATCCAAATCACTAAACAACACTGTTTAAACACTATTGCATTTAAAATGCACATTAATGAATCAAAATGACAACTCTCGATCCATAGAATCATTTACTGTGCATTAGTGAAATATTACTGGCTGTAAAGTAGGAAAAACTTCTCGTATTAACTCAATATGTATCGAGAATCAAATTACACTTGTCCAACGAACGTAATCAGACGTTAAAGATAAACTCAATATCTGACCGATAAATATCAAGTCAAATCAATCTAACACGATCAAATGAATTAGATTTCCATGAATTCCCCTCAAAATTATGTAATTATATATTTATGCATAAAAGTATTCGTGAAAGTTTACAATAAAACATGAAAAATGATGTTTGCATGATAACTCATAAAACAACGATAGTTCTCGCATTGATAGTATTTGCTTGTTGGAAAAACTTCTAATCCTATGCGGTTTCACTTCTCAACCCTTCTAAACACACTCCTGTACTAATTTAATCGAATCAAAGCATAATAATCAATAAAACCACGTTAAGCATAAAGTAAAGGCATGTTTGAGTAAACTATAAAACCAAAACTAAAGCGGATAATGAGACCACATAAATTAACCTTGAATCGATCAACTTCTTTCGAATCTCATCCAAAACACTAAACAACACTATTTAAACACTATTGCATTTAAAATGCATATTAATGAATCCAAATGACAACTCTCGATCCATAGAATCATTTACTGTGCATAGTGAAATATTACTGGCTGTAAAGTAGGAAAAAAGTACTCGTATTCACTCAATATCTATCGAGAATCAAATTACACTTGTCCAACGAACGTAATCAGATGTTAAAGATAAACTCAATATGTGATCGATGAATATTAAGTCAAATCAATCTAACACGATCAAATGAATTAGATTTCCAAGAATTCCCCTCAAAATTATGTAATTATATATTTATGCATAAAAGTATTCATGAAAGTTTACAATAAAACATGGAAAATGATGTATGCATGCTAACTCATAAAACAACGATAGTTCTCGCATTGATAGTATTTGCTTGTTGTGAAAACCTTTAATCCTATGCGGTTTCACTTCTCAACCCTTCTAAACACACTCCTGTACTAATTTAATCGAATCAAAGCATAATAATCAATGAAATCACGCTAAACATAAAGTAAAGGCATGTTTGAGTAAACTATAAAACCGAAAATAAAGCGGATAATGAGACCACATAAATTACCCTTGAACCGATCAACTTTTTCCCAATATCATCCAAATCACTAAACAACACTGTTTAAACACTATTGCATTTAAAATGCACATTAATGAATCAAAATGACAACTCTCGATCCATAGAATCATTTACTGTCCACTAGTGAAATATTAGTGGCTGTAAAGTATGAAAAACTACTCGTATTAACTCAATATGTATCGAGAATCAAATTACACTTGTCCAACGAACGTAATCAGACGTTAAAGATAAACTCAATATGTGATCGATGAATATCAAGTCAAATCAATCTAACACGATCAAATGAATTAGATTTCCGTGAATTCCACTCAAAATTATGTAATTATATATTTATGCATAAAAGTATTCGTGAAAGTTTACAATAAAACATGGAAAATGATGTATGCATGCTAACTCATAAAACAACGATAGTTCTCGTATTGATAGTATTTGCTTGTTGTGAAAACCTTTAATCCTATGCGGTTTCACTTCTCAACCCTTCTAAACACACTCCTGTACTAATTTAATCGAATCAAAGCATAATAATCAATGAAACTACGCTAAACAAAAAGTAAAGGCATGTTTGAGTAAACTATAAAACCGAAAATAAAACGGATAATGAGACCACATAAATTACCCTTGAATCGATCAACTTCTTCCCAATATCATCCAAATCACTAAACAACACTGTTTAAACACTATTGCATTTAAAATGCACATTAATGAATCAAAATGACAACTCTCGATCCATAGAATCATTTACTGTGCACTAGTGAAATATTACTGGCTGTAAAGTAGCAAAAACTACTCGTATTAACTCAATATGTATCGAGAATCAAATTACACTTGTCCAACGAACGTAATCAGACGTTAAAGATAAACTCAATATGTGATGGATAAATATCAAGTCAAATCAATCTAACACGATCAAATGAATTAGATTTCCATGAATTCCCCTCAAAATTATGTAATTATATATTTATGCATAAAAGTATTCGTGAAATTTTACAATAAAACATGAAACATTATGTTTGCATGATAACTCATAAAACAACGATAGTTCTCGCATTGATAGTATTCGCTTGTTGGAAAAACTTCTAATCCTATGCGGTTTCACTTCTCAACCCTTCTAAACACACTCCTGTACTAATTTAATCGAATCAAAGCATAATAATCAATGAAACCATGCTAAGCAAAAAGTAAAGGCATGTTTGAGTAAACTATAAAACCGAAACTAAAGCGGATTATGAGACCACATAAATTACCCTTGAATAGATCAACTTCTTCCCAATCTCATCCAAAACACTAAACAACACTGTTTAAACACTATTGCATTTAAAATGCACATTAATGAATCAAAATGACAACTCTCGATCTATAGAATCATTTACTGTGCATAGTGAAATATTACAGGCTGTAAAGTAGGAAAAACTACTCGTATTCACTCAATATCTATCGAGAATCAAATTACACTTGTCCAACGAACGTAATCATACGTTAAAGATAAACTCAATATGTGATCGATGAATATCAAGTCAAATCAATCTAACACGATCAAATGAATTAGATTTCCATAAATTCCCCACAAAATTATGTAATTATATATTTATGCATAAAAATATTCGTGAAAGTTTACAATAAAACATGGAAAATGATGTATGCAAGCTAACTCATAAAACAACGATAGTTCTCGCATTGATAGTATTTGCTTGTTGGAAAAACCTCTAATCCTATGCGGTTTCACTTCTCAACCCTTCTAAACACACTCCTGTACTAATTTAATTGAATCAAAGCATAATAATCAATAAAACCACGCTAAGCAAAATGTAAAGGCATGTTTGAGTAAACTATAAAACCGAAACTAAAGCGGATAATGAGACCACATAAATTACCCTTGAATCGATCAACTTCTTCCGAATCTCATCCAAAACACTAAGCAACACTGTTTAAACACTATTGCATTTAAAATGCACATTAATGAATCAAAATGACAACTCTCGATCCATAGAATCATTTACTGTGCATAGTGAAATATTACTAGCTGTAAAGTAGGAAAAACTACTCGTATTCACTCAATATATATTGAGAATCAAATTACACTTGTCGAACGAACGTAATCAGACGTTAAAGATAAACTCAATATCTGATCGATGAATATCAAGTCAAATAAATCTAACACGATCAAATGAATTAGATTTCCATGAATTCCTCACAAAATTATGTAATTATATACTTATGCATAAAAGTATTCATTAAAGTTTACAATAAAACATGGAAAATGATGTATGCATGATAACTCATAAAACAACAATAGTTCTCGCATTGATTGTATTTGCTTGTTGGAAAAACTTCTAATCCTATGCAGTTTCACTTCTCAACCCTTCTAAACACACTCCTGTACTAATTTAATCGAATCAAAGCATAATAATCAATGAAAACATGCTAAACAAAAAGTAAAAGCTTGTTTAAGTAAACTATAAAACCGAAACTAAAGCGGATAATGAGACCACATAAATTGCCCTTGAATCGATCAACTTCTTCCCAATCTCATCCAAAACACTAAACAACACTGTTTAAACACTATTGCATTTAAAATACATATTAATGAATCAAAATGACAACTCTCGATCCATAGAATCATTCACTGTGCACTAGTGAAATATTACTGGCTGTAAGGTTGGAAAAACTACTCGTATTCACTCAATATCTATTGAGAATTAAATTACACCTGTCCAACGAACGTAATCAGACGTTAAAGATTTACTCAATATGTGATCGATGAATATCAAGTCAAATCAATCTAACACGATCAAATGAATTAGATTTCCATGAATTCCCCACAAAATTATGTAATTATATATTTATGCATAAAAGTATTCGTGAAAGTTTACAATAAAACATGGAAAATGATGTATGCATGATAACTCATAAAACAACGATAGTTCTCGCATTGATAGTATTTGCTTGTTGGAAAAACTTCTAATCCTATGCGGTTTCACTTCTCAACCCTTCTAAACACACTCCTGTACTAATTTAATCGAATCAAAGCATAATAATCAATGAAACCATGCTAAACAAAAAGTAAAGGCATGTTTGAGTAAACTATAAAACCGAAACTAAAGCGGATAATGAGACCACATAAATAACCCTTGAATCGATCAACTTCTTCCCAATCTAATCCAAATCACTAACCAACACTTTTTAAACACTACTGCATTTAAAATGCACATTAATGAATCAAAATGACAACTCTTGATCCATAGAATCATTTACTGTGCACTAGTAAAATATTACTGGCTGTAAAGTAGGAAAAACTACTCGTATTCACTCAATATCTATCGAGTATCAAATTACACTTGTCCAACGAACGTAATCAGACGTTAAAGATAAACTCAATATGTGATCGATGAATATCAAGTCAAATAAATCTAACACGATCAAATGAATTAGATTTCCATGAATTTCTCTCAAAATTATGTAATTATATATTCATGCATAAAAGTATTAGTGAAAGTTTACAATAAAACATGAAAAATGATGTATGCGTGCTAACTCATAAAACAACGATAGTTGTCGCATTGATAGTATTTGCTTGTTGGAAAAACCTCTAATCCTATGCGGTTTCACTTCTCAACCCTTCTAAACACACTCATGTACTAATTTAATAGAATCAAAGCATAATAATCAATAAAACCACGCTAAGCAAAAAGTAAAGGCATGCTTGAGTAAACTATAAAACCGAAACTAAAGCGGATAATGAGACCACATAAATTACCCTTGACTCGATCAACTTCTTCCGAATCTCATCCAAAACACTAAACAACACTATTTAAACACTATTGCATTTAAAATTCACATTAATGAATCGAAATGACAACTCTCGATCCATAGAATCATTTACTGTGCATAGTGAAATATTACTTACTGTAAAGTAGGAAAAACTACTCGTATTCACTCAATATGTATCGAGAATCAAATTACACTTGTCCAACGAACGTAATCAGACGTTAAAGATAAACTCAATATGTGATCGATGAATATCAACTCAAATCAATCTAACACGATCAAATGAATTAGATTTCCGTGAATTCCCCTCAAAAATATGTAATTCTATATTTATGCATAAAAGTATTCGTGAAAGTTTACAATAAAACATGGAAAATGATGTATGCATGCTAACTCATAAAACAACGATAGTTCTTGCATTGATAGTATTTGCTTGTTGTGAAAACCTTTAATCCTATGCGGTTTCACTTCTCAACCCTTCTAAACACACTCCTGTACTAATTTAATCGAATCAAAGCATAATAATCAATGAAACCACGCTAAACAAAAAGTAAAGGCATGTTTGAGTAAACTATAAAACCGAAAATAAAGCGGATAATGAGACCACATAAATTACCCTTAAATCTATCAACTTTTTCCCAATATCATCCAAATCACTAAACAACACTGTTTAAACACTATTGCATTTAAAATGCACATTAATGAATCAAAATGACAACTCTCGATCCATAGAATCATTTCCTGTGCACTAGTGAAATATTACTGGCTGTAAAGTAGGAAAAACTACTCGTATTAACTCAATATGTATCGAGAATCAAATTACACTTGTCCAACGAACGTAATCAGACGTTAAAGATAAACTCAATATGTGATGGATAAATATCAAGTCAAATCAATCTAACACGATCAAATAAATTAGATTTCCATGAATTCCCCTCAAAATTATGTAATTATATATTTATGCATAAAAGTATTCGTGAAAGTTTACAATAAAACATGAAAAATGATGTTTGCATGATAACTCATAAAACAACGATAGTTCTCGCATTGATAGTATTCGCTTGTTGGAAAAACTTCTAATCCTATGCGGTTTCACTTCTCAACCCTTCTAAACACACTCCTGTACTAATTTAATCGAATCAAAGCATAATAATCAATGAAACCACGCTAAGGAAAAAGTAAAGGTATGTTTGAGTAAACTATAAAACCGAAACTAAAGCGGATTATGAGACCACATAAATTACCCTTGAATAGATCAACTTCTTCCCAATCTCATCCAAAACACTAAACAACACTGTTTAAACACTATTGCATTTAAAATGCACATTAATGAATCAAAATGATAACTCTCGATCTATAGAATCATTTACTGTGCATAGTGAAATATTACAGGCTGTAAAGTAGGAGAAACTACTCGTATTCACTCAATATCTATCGAGAATCAAATTACACTTGTCCAACGAACGTAATCATACGTTAAAGATAAACTCAATATGTGATCGATGAATATCAAGTCAAATCAATCTAACACGATCAAATGAATTAGATTTCTATGAATTCCCCACAAAATTATGTAATTATATATTTATGCATAAAAATATTCGTGAAAGTTTACAATAAAACATGGAACATGATGCATGCAAGCTAACTCATAAAACAACGATAGTTCTCGCATTGATAGTATTTGCTTGTTGGAAAAACCTCTAATCCTATGCGGTTTCACTTCTCAACCCTTCTAAACACACTCCTGTACTAATTTAATTGAATCAAAGCATAATAATCAATAAAACCACGCTAAGCAAAATGTAAAGGCATGTTTGAGTAAACTATAAAACCGAAACTAAAGCGGATAATGAGACCACATAAATTACCCTTGAATCGATCAACTTCTTCCGAATCTCATCCAAAACACTAAGCAACACTATTTAAACACTATTGCATTTAAAATGCACATTAATGAATCAAAATGACAACTCTCGATCCATAGAATCATTTACTGTGCATAGTGAAATATTACTAGCTGTAAAGTAGGAAAAACTACTCGTATTCACTCAATATATATTGAGAATCAAATTACACTTGTCGAACGAACGTAATCAGACGTTAAAGATAAACTCAATATATGATCGATGAATATCAAGTCAAATAAATCTAACACGATCAAATGAATTAGATTTCCATGAATTCCTCACAAAATTATGTAATTATATACTTATGCATAAAAGTATTCATTAAAGTTTACAATAAAACATGGAAAATGATGTATGCATGATAACTCATAAAACAACAATAGTTCTCGCATTGATAGTATTTGCTTGTTGGAAAAACTTCTAATCCTATGCGGTTTCACTTCTCAACCCTTCTAAACACACTCTTGTACTAATTTAATCGAATCAAAGCATAATAATCAATGAAAACATGCTAAACAAAAAGTAAAAGCTTGTTTAAGTAAACTATAAAACCGAAACTAAAGCGGATAATGAGGCCACATAAATTGCCCTTGAATCGATCAACTTCTTCCCAATCTCATTCAAAACACTAAACAACACTGTTTAAACACTATTGCATTTAAAATACACATTAATGAATCAAAATGACAACTCTCGATCCATAGAATCATTTACTGTGCACTAGTGAAATATTACTGGCTGTAAGGTTGGAAAAACTACTCGTATTCACTCAATATCTATTGAGAATTAAATTACACCTGTCCAACGAACGTAATCAGACGTTAAAGATTAACTCAATATGTGATCGATGAATATCAAGTCAAATCAATCTAACACGATCAAATGAATTAGATTTCCATGAATTCCCCACAAAATTATGTAATTATATATTTATGCATAAAAGTATTCGTGAAAGTTTACAATAAAACATGGAAAATGATGTATGCATGATAACTCATAAAACAACGATAGTTCTCGCATTGATAGTATTTGCTTGTTGGAAAAACTTCTAATCCTATGCGGTTTCACTTCTCAACCCTTCTAAACACACTCCTGTACTAATTTAATCGAATCAAAGCATAATAATCAATGAAACCATGCTAAACAAAAAGTAAAGGCATGTTTGAGTAAACTATAAAACCGAAACTAAAGCGGATAATGAGACCACATAAATAACCCTTGAATCGATCAACTTCTTCCCAATCTAATCCAAATCACTAACCAACACTTTTTAAACACTACTGCATTTAAAATGCACATTAATGAATCAAAATGACAACTCTTGATCCATAGAATCATTTACTGTGCACTAGTAAAATATTACTGGCTGTAAAGTGGGAAAAACTACTCGTATTCACTCAATATCTATCGAGTATCAAATTACACTTGTCCAACGAACGTAATCAGACGTTAAAGATAAACTCAATATGTGATCGATGAATATCAAGTCAAATAAATCTAACACGATCAAATGAATTAGATTTCCATGAATTCTCTCAAAATTATGTAATTATATATTCATGCATAAAAGTATTAGTGAAAGTTTACAATAAAACATGAAAAATGATGTATGCGTGCTAACTCATAAAACAACGATAGTTGTCGCATTGATAGTATTTGCTTGTTGGAAAAACCTCTAATCCTATGCGGTTTCACTTCTCAACCCTTCTAAACACACTCATGTACTAATTTAATAGAATCAAAGCATAATAATCAATAAAACCACGCTAAGCAAAAAGTAAAGGCATGCTTGAGTAAACTATAAAACCGAAACTAAAGCGGATAATAAGACAACATAAATTACCCTTGACTCGATCAACTTCTTCCGAATCTCATCCAAAACACTAAACAACACTGTTTAAACACTATTGCATTTAAAATGCACATTAATGAATCGAAATGACAACTCTCGATCCATAGAATCATTTACTGTGCATAGTGAAATATTACTTACTGTAAAGTAGGAAAAACTACTCGTATTCACTCAATATGTATCGAGAATCAAATTACACTTGTCCAACGAACGTAATCAGACGTTAAAGATAAACTCAATATGTGATCGATGAATATCAAGTCAAATCAATCTAACACGATCAAATGAATTAGATTTTCGTGAATTCCCCTCAAAATTATGTAATTCTATATTTATGCATAAAAGTATTCGTGAAAGTTTACAATAAAACATGGAAAATGATGTATGCATGCTAACTCATAAAACAACGATAGTTCTTGCATTGATAGTATTTGCTTGTTGTGAAAACCTTTAATCCTATGCGGTTTCACTTCTCAACCCTTCTAAACACACTCCTGTACTAATTTAATCGAATCAAAGCATAATAATCAATGAAACCACGCTAAACAAAAAGTAAAGGCATGTTTGAGTAAACTATAAAACCGAAACTAAAGCGGATAATGAGACCACATAAATAACCCTTGAATCGATCAACTTCTTCCCAATCTAATCCAAATCACTAACCAACACTTTTTAAACATACTGCATTTAAAATGCACATTAATGAATCAAAATGACAACTCTTGATCCATAGAATCATTTACTGTGCACTAGTAAAATATTACTGGCTGTAAAGTAGGAAAAACTACTCGTATTCACTCAATATCTATCGAGTATCAAATTACACTTGTCCAACGAACGTAATCAGATGTTAAAGATAAACTCAATATGTGATCGATGAATATCAAGTCAAATAAATCTAACACGATCAAATGAATTAGATTTCCATGAATTTCTCTCAAAATTATGTAATTATATATTCGTGCATAAAAGTATTAGAGAAAGTTTACAATAAAACATGAAAAATGGTGTATGCGTGCTAACTCATAAAACAACGATAGTTGTCGCATTGATAGTATTTGCTTGTTGGAAAAACCTCTAATCCTATGCGGTTTCACTTCTCAACCCTTCTAAACACACTCATGTACTAATTTAATAGAATCAAAGCATAATAATCAATAAAACCACGCTAAGCAAAAAGTAAAGGCATGCTTGAGTAAACTATAAAACCGAAACTAAAGCGGATAATAAGACCACATAAATTACCCTTGACTCGATCAACTTCTTCCGAATCTCATCCAAAACACTAAACAACACTATTTAAACACTATTGCATTTAAAATGCACATTAATGAATCGAAATGACAACTCTAGATCCATAGAATCATTTACTGTGCATAGTGAAATATTACTTACTGTAAAGTAGGAAAAACTACTCGTATTCACTCAATATGTATCGAGAATCAAATTACACTTGTCCAACGAACGTAATCAGACGTTAAAGATAAACTCAATATGTGATCGATGAATATCAAGTCAAATCAATCTAACACGATCAAATGAATTAGATTTCCGTGAATTCCCCTCAAAATTATGTAATTCTATATTTATGCATAAAAGTATTCGTGAAAGTTTACAATAAAACATGGAAAATGATGTATGCATGCTAACTCATAAAACAACGATAGTTCTTGCATTGATAGTATTTGCTTGTTGTGAAAACCTTTAATCCTATGCGGTTTCACTTCTCAACCCTTCTAAACACACTCCTGTACTAATTTAATCGAATCAAAGCATAATAATCAATGAAACCACGCTAAACAAAAAGTAAAGGCATGTTTGAGTAAACTATAAAACCGAAACTAAAGCGGATAATGAGACCACATAAATAACCCTTGAATCGATCAACTTCTTCCCAATCTAATCCAAATCACTAACCAACACTTTTTAAACACTACTGCATTTAAAATGCACATTAATGAATCAAAATGACAACTCTTGATCCATAGAATCATTTACTGTGCACTAGTAAAATATTACTGGCTGTAAAGTAGGAAAAACTACTCGTATTCACTCAATATCTATCGAGTATCAAATTACACTTGTCCAACGAACGTAATCAGACGTTAAAGATAAACTCAATATGTGATCGATGAATATCAAGTCAAATAAATCTAACACGATCAAATGAATTAGATTTCCATGAATTTCTCTCAAAATTATGTAATTATATATTCATGCATAAAAGTATTAGTGAAAGTTTACAATAAAACATGAAAAATGATGTATGCGTGCTAACTCATAAAACAACGATAGTTGTCGCATTGATAGTATTTGCTTGTTGGAAAAACCTCTAATCCTATGCGGTTTCACTTCTCAACCCTTCTAAACACACTCATGTACTAATTTAATAGAATCAAAGCATAATAATCAATAAAACCACGCTAAGCAAAAAGTAAAGGCATGCTTGAGTAAACTATAAAACCGAAACTAAAGCGGATAATAAGACCACATAAATTACCCTTGACTCGATCAACTTCTTCCGAATCTCATCCAAACACTAAACAACACTATTTAAACACTATTGCATCTAAAATGCACATTAATGAATCGAAATGACAACTCTAGATCCATAGAATCATTTACTGTGCATAGTGAAATATTACTTACTGTAAAGTAGGAAAAACTACTCGTATTCACTCAATATGTATCGAGAATCAAATTACACTTGTCCAACGAACGTAATCAGACGTTAAAGATAAACTCAATATGTGATCGATGAATATCAAGTCAAATCAATCTAACACGATCAAATGAATTAGATTTCCGTGAATTCCCCTCAAAATTATGTAATTCTATATTTATGCATAAAAGTATTCGTGAAAGTTTACAATAAAACATGGAAATGATGTATGCATGCTAACTCATAAAACAACGATAGTTCTGCATTGATAGTATTTGCTTGTTGTGAAAACCTTTAATCCTATGCGGTTTCACTTCTCAACCCTTCTAAACACACTCCTGTACTAATTTAATCGAATCAAAGCATAATAATCAATGAAACCACGCTAAACAAAAAGTAAAGGCATGTTTGAGTAAACTATAAAACCGAAACTAAAGCGGATAATGAGACCACATAAATAACCCTTGAATCGATCAACTTCTTCCCAATCTAATCCAAATCACTAACCAACACTTTTTAAACACTACTGCATTTAAAATGCACATTAATGAATCAAAATGACAACTCTCGATCCATAGAATCATTTACTGTGCACTAGTGAAATATTACTGGCTGTAAAGTAGGAAAAACTACTCGTATTAACTCAATATGTATCGAGAATCAAATTACATTTGTCCAACGAACGTAATCAGACGTTAAAGATAAACTCAATATGTGATCGATAAATATCAAGTCAAATCAATCTAACACGATCAAATGAATTAGATTTCTATGAATTCTCTTCAAAATTATGTAATTATATATTTATGCATAAAAATATTCGTGAAAGTTTACAATAAAACATGGAAAATGATGTATGCATGCTAACTCATAAAACAACGATAGTTCTCGCATTGATAGTATTTGCTTGTTGGTAAAACCTCTAATCCTATGCTGTTTCACTTCTCAACCCTTCTAAACACACTCCTGTACTAATTCAATCGAATCAAAGCATAATAATCAATAAAACCACGCTAAGCAAAAAGTAAAGGCATGTTTGAGTAAACTATAAAACCGAAACTAAAGCGGATAATGAGACCACATAAATTACCCTTGAATCGATCAACTTCTTCCGAATCTCATCCAAAACACTAAGCAACACTGTTTAAACACTATTGCATTTAAAATGCACATTAATGAATCAAAATGACAACTCTCGATCCATAGAATCATTTACTGTGCACTAGTGAAATATTACTAGCTGTAAAGTTGGAAAACTACTCGTATTCACTTAATATCTATCGAGAATCAAATTACACTTGTCCAACGAACGTAATCAGACTTTAAAGATAAACTCAAAATGTGATCAATGAATATCAAGTCAAAGCAATCTAACACGATCAAATGAATTAGATTTCCATAAATTCCCCACAAAATTATGTAATTATATATTTATGCATAAAGGTATTCGTGAAAGTTTACAATAAAACATGAAAAATGATGTTTGCATGATAACTCATAAAACAACGATAGTTCTCGCATTGATAGTATTTGCTTGTTGGAAAAACTTCTAATCCTATGCGGTTTCACTTCTCAACCCTTCTAAACACACTCCTGTACTAATTTAATCGAATCAAAGCATAATAATCAATGAAACCACGCTAAGCAAAAAGTAAAGGCATGTTTGAGTAAACTATAAAACCGAAACTAAAGCGGATAATGAGACCACATAAATTACCCTTGAATAGATCAACTTCTTCCCAATCTCATCCAAAACACTAAATAACACTGTTTAAACACTATTGCATTTAAAATGCACATTAATGAATCAAAATGACAACTCTCGATCCATAGAATCATTTACTGTGCACTAGTGAAATATTACTCGCTGTAAAGTAGGAAAAACTACTCGTATTCACTCAATATCTATCGAGAATCAAATTGCACTTGTCCAACGAACGTAATCATACGTTAAAGATAAACTCAATATGTGATCGATGAATATCAAGTCAAATCAATCTAACACGATCAAATGAATTAGATTTCCGTGAATTCCCCTCAAAATTATGTAATTCTATATTTATGCATAAAAGTATTCGTGAAAGTTTACAATAAAACATGGAAAATGATGTATGCATGCTAACTCATAAAACAACGATAGTTCTTGCATTGATAGTATTTGCTTGTTGTGAAAACCTCTAATCCTATGCGGTTTCACTTCTCAACCCTTCTAAACACACTCCTGTACTAATTTAATCGAATCAAAGCATAATAATCAATGAAACCACGCTAAACAAAAAGTAAAGGCATGTTTGAGTAAACTATAAACCGAAAATAAAGCGGATAATGAGACCACATAAATTACCCTTGAATCGATCAACTTTTTCCCAATATCATCCAAATCACTAAACAACACTGTTTAAACACTATTGCATTTAAAATGCACATTAATGAATCAAAATGACAACTCTCGATCCATAGAATCATTTCTGTGCACTAGTGAAATATTACTGGGTGTAAAGTAGGAAAAACTACTCGTATTAACTCAATATGTATCGAGAATCAAATTACACTTGTCCAACGAACGTAATCAGACGTTAAAGATAAACTCAATATGTGATGGATAATATCAAGTCAAATCAATCTAACACGATCAAATGAATTAGATTTCCATGAATTCCCCTCAAAATTATGTAATTATATATTTATGCATAAAAGTATTCGTGAAAGTTTACAATAAAACATGAAAAATGATGTTGCATGATAACTCATAAAACAACGATAGTTCTCGCATTGATAGTATTTGCTTGTTGGAAAAACTTCTAATCCTATGCGGTTTCACTTCTCAACCTTCTAAACACACTCCTGTGCTAATTTAATCGAATCAAAGCATAATAATCAATGAAACCACGCTAAGGAAAAAGTAAAGGTATGTTTGAGTAAACTATAAAACCGAAACTAAAGCGGATAATGAGACCACATAAATTACCCTTGAATCGATCAACTTCTTCCCAATCTCATCCAAAACTAAACAACACTGTTTAAACACTATTGCATTTAAAATGCACATTAATGAATCAAAATGATAACTCTCGATCTATAGAATCATTTACTGTGCATAGTGAAATATTACAGGCTGTAAAGTAGGAAAAACTACTCGTATTCACTCAATATCTATCGAGAATCAAATTACACTTGTCCAACGAACGTAATCATACGTTAAAGATAAACTCAATATGTGATCGATGAATATCAAGTCAAATCAATCTAACACGATCAAATGAATTAGATTTCCATGAATTCCTCACAAAATTATGTAATTATATACTTATGCATAAAAGTATTCATTAAAGTTTACAATAAAACATGGAAAATGATGTATGCATGATAACTCATAAAACAACATAGTTCTCGCATTGATAGTATTTGCTTGTTGGAAAAACTTAATCCTATGCGGTTTCACTTCTCAACCCTTCTAAACACACTCCTGTACTAATTTAATCGAATCAAAGCATAATAATCAATGAAAACATGCTAAACAAAAAGTAAAAGCATGTTTAAGTAAACTATAAAACCGAAACTAAAGCGGATAATGAGGCCACATAAATAACCCTTGAATCGATCAACTTCTTCCAATCTCATCCAAAACACTAAACAACACTGTTTAAACACTATTGCATTTAAAATACACATTAATGAATCAAAATGACAACTCTCGATCCATAGAATCATATACTGTGCACTAGTGAAATATTACTAGCTGTAAGGTTGGAAAAAACTACTCGTATTCACTCAATATCTATTGAGAATTAAATTACACCTGTCCAACGAACGTAATCAGACGTTAAAGATAAACTCAATATGTGATCGATGAATATCAAGTCAAATCAATCTAACACGATCAAATGAATTAGATTTCCATGAATTCCCCAAAATTATGTAATTATATATTTATGCATAAAAGTATTCGTGAAAGTTTACAATAAAACATGGAAAATGATGTATGCATGATAACTCATAAAACAACGATAGTTCTCGCATTGATAGTATTGCTTGTTGGAAAAACTTAATCCTATGCGGTTTCACTTCTCAACCCTTCTAAACACACTCCTGTACTAATTTAATCGAATCAAAGCATAATAATCAATGAAACCACGCTAAACAAAAAGTAAAGACATGTTTGAGTAAACTATAAAATCGAAACTAAAGCGGATAATGAGACCACATGAATAACCCTTGAATCGATCAACTTCTTCCCAGTCTCATCGAAATCACTAAACAATACTTTTTAAACACTATTGCATTTAAAATGCACATTAATGAATCAAAATGATAACTCTCGATCCATAAAATTATTTACTGTGCACTAGTTAAATATTACTGGCTGTAAAGTAGGAAAAACTATTCGTATTCACTCACTATCTATCGAGAATCAAATTACACTTGTCCAACAAACGTAATCAGACGTTAAAGATAAACTCAATATATGATCGATGAATATCAAGTAAAATAAACCTACCACGATCAAATGAATTAGATTTCCATGAATTCCCCTCAAAATTATGTAATTATATATTCATGCATAAAAGTATTAGTGAAAGTTTACAATAAAACATGAAAAATGATGTATGCATGCTAACTCATAAAACAACGATAGTTCTCGCATTGATAGTATTTGCTTGTTGGAAAAACCTCTAATCCTATGCGGTTTCACTTCTCAACCCTTCTAAACACACTCATGTACTAATTTAATAGAATCAAAGCATAATAATCAATAAAACCACGCTAAGCAAAAAGTAAAGGCATGTTTGAGTAAACTATAAAACCGAAACTAAAGCGGATAATAAGACACATAAATTACCCTTGAATCGATCAACTTCTTCCGAATCTCATCCAAAACACTAAACAACACTTTTAAACACTATTGCATTTAAAATGCACATTAATGAATCAAAATGACAACTCTCGATCCATAGAATCATTTACTGTGCATAGTGAAATATTACTTACTGTAAAGTAGGAAAAACTACTCGTATTCACTCAATATGTATCGAGAATCAAATTACACTTGTCCAACGAACGTAATCAGACGTTAAAGATAAACTCAATATGTGATCGATGAATATCAAGTCAAATCAATCTAACACGATCAAATGAATTAGATTTCTGTGAATTCCCTCAAAATTATGTAATTATATTTATGCATAAAAGTATTCGTGAAAGTTTACAATAAAACATGGAAAATGATGTATGCATGCTAACTCATAAAACAACGATAGTTCTCGCATTGATAGTATTTGCTTGTTGTGAAAACCTTTAATCCTATGCGGTTTCACTTCTCAACCCTTCTAAACACACTCCTGTACTAATTTAATCGAATCAAAGCATAATAATCAATGAAACCACGCTAAACAAAAAGTAAAGGCATGTTTGAGTAAACTATAAAACCAAAACTAAAGCGGATAATGAGACCACATAAATAACCCTTGAATCGATCAACTTCTTCCCAATCTCATCCAAATCACTAAACAACACTTTTAAACACTATTGCATTTAAAATGCACATTAATGAATCAAAATGACAACTCTTGATCCATAGAATCATTTACTGTGCACTAGTAAAATATTACTAGCTGTAAAGTAGGAAAAACTACTCGTATTCACTCAATATCTATCGAGAATCAAATTACACTTGTCCAACGAACGTAATCAGACGTTAAAGATAAACTCAATATGTGATCGATGAATATCAAGTCAAATAAATCTAACACGATCAAATGAATTAGATTTCCATGAATTCTCTCAAAATTATGTAATTATATATTTATGCATAAAAGTATTCGTGAAAGTTTACAATAAAACATGAAAATGATGTATGCATGCTAACTCATAAAACAACGATAGTTCTCGCATTGATAGTATTTGCTTGTTGGAAAAACCTCTAATCCTATGCGGTTTCACTTCTCAACCCTTCTAAACACACTCCTGTACTAATTTAATCGAATCAAAGCATAATAATCAATGAAACCACGCTAAGCAAAAAGTAAAGGCATGTTTGAGTAAACTATAAAACCGAAACTAAAGCGGATAATGAGACCACATAAATACCCTTGAATCGATCAACTTCTTCCCAATCTCATCCAAAACACTAAACAACACTATTTAAACACTATTGCATTTAAAATGCACATTAATGAATCAAAATGACAACTCTCGATCCATAGAATCATTTACTGTGCATAGTGAAATATTACTACTGTAAAGTAGGAAAAAACTACTCGTATTCACTCAATATCTATCGAGAATCAAATTACACTTGTCCAACGAACGTAATCAGACGTTAAAGATAAACTCAATATGTGATCGATGAATATCAAGTCAAATCAATCTAACACGATCAAATGAATTAGATTTCCATGAATTCCCCTCAAAATTATGTAATTATATATTTATGCATAAAAGTATTCGTGAAAGTTTACAATAAAACATGGAAATGATGTATGCATGCTAACTCATAAAACAACGATAGTTCTCGCATTGATAGTATTTGCTTGTTGTGAAAACCTTAATCCTATGCGGTTTCACTTCTCAACCCTTCTAAACACACTCCTGTACTAATTTAATCGAATCAATGCATAATAATCAATGAAACCACGCTAAACAAAAAGTAAAGGCATGTTTGAGTAAACTATAAAACCGAAACTAAAGCGGATAATGAGACCACATAAATAACCCTTGAATCGATCAACTTCTTCCCAATCTCATCCAAATCACTAAACAACACTTTTTAAACACTATTGCATTAAAATGCACATTAATGAATCAAAATGACAACTCTCGATCCATAGAATCATTTACTGTGCACTAGTGAAATATTACTAGCTGTAAAGTAGGAAAAACTACTCGTATTCACTCAATATCTATCGAGAATCAAATTACATTTGTCCAACGAACGTAATCAGACGTTAAAGATAAACTCAATATGTGATCGATAATATCAAGTCAAATCAATCTAACACGATCAAATGAATTAGATTTCTATGAATTCTCTCAAAATTATGTAATTATATATTATGCATAAAAATTCGTGAAAGTTTACAATAAAACATGGAAAATGATGTATGCATGCTAACTCATAAAACAACGATAGTTCTCGCATTGATAGTATTTGCTTGTTGGTAAAAACCTCTAATCCTATGCGGTTTCACTTCTCAACCCTTCTAAACACACTCCTGTACTAATTCAATCGAATCAAAGCATAATAATCAATAAACCACGCTAAACAAAAAGTAAAGGCATGTTTGAGTAAACTATAAAACCGAAACTAAAGCGGATAATGAGACCACATAAATAACCCTTGAATCGATCAACTTCTTCCGAATCTCATCCAAATCACTAAACAACACTGTTTAAACACTATTGCATTTAAAATGCACATTAATGAATCAAAATGACAACTCTCGATCCATAGAATCATTTACTGTGCACTAGTGAAATATTACTAGCTGTAAAGTAGGAAAACTACTCGTATTCACTCAATATCTATCGAGAATCAAATTACACTTGTCCAACGAACGTAATCAGACGTTAAAGATAAACTCAAAATGTGATCGATGAATATCAAGTCAAAGCAATCTAACACGATCAAATGAATTAGATTTCCATGAATTCCCCAAAATTATGTAATTATATATTTATGCATAAAGGTATTCATGAAAGTTTACAATAAAACATGAAAATGATGTTGCATGCTAACTCATAAAACAACGATAGTTCTCGCATTGATAGTATTTGCTTGTTGGAAAAACTTCTAATCCTATGCGGTTTCACTTCTCAACCCTTCTAAACACACTCCTGTACTAATTTAATCGAATCAAAGCATAATAATCAATGAAACCACGCTAAAAAAAGTAAAGGCATGTTTGAGTAAACTATAAAACCGAAACTAAAGCGGATAATGAGACCACATAAATAACCCTTGAATCGATCAACTTCTTCCCAATCTCATCCAAACACTAAACAACACTGTTTAAACACTATTGCATTTAAAATGCACATTAATGAATCAAAATGACAACTCTCGATCCATAGAATCATTTACTGTGCACTAGTGAAATATACTAGCTGTAAAGTAGGAAAAACTACTCGTATTCACTCAATATCTATCGAGAATCAAATTACACTTGTCCAACGAACGTAATCAGACGTTAAAGATAAACTCAATATGTGATCGATGAATATCAAGTCAAATCAATCTAACACGATCAAATGAATTAGATTTCCTGAATTCCCCCAAAATTATGTAATTATATATTTATGCATAAAAGTATTCGTGAAAGTTTACAATAAAACATGGAAAATGATGTATGCATGCTAACTCATAAAACAACGATAGTTCTCGCATTGATAGTATTTGCTTTGGAAAAACTCTAATCCTATGCGGTTTCACTTCTCAACCCTTCTAAACACACTCCTGTACTAATTTAATCGAATCAAAGCATAATAATCAATGAAAACATGCTAAACAAAAAGTAAAGGCATGTTTGAGTAAACTATAAAACCGAAACTAAAGCGGATAACGAGACCACATAAATTACCCTTGAATCCATCAACTTCTTCCCAATCTCATCCAAAACACTAAACAACACTGTTTAAACACTATTGCATTTAAAATACACATTAATGAATCAAAATGACAACTCTCGATCCATAGAATCATATACTGTGCACTAGTGAAATATTACTAGCTGTAAGGTTGGAAAAAACTACTCGTATTCACTCAATATCTATTGAGAATTAAATTACACTTGTACAACGAACGTAATCAGACGTTAAAGATAAACTCAATATGTGATCGATGAATATCAAGTCAAATCAATCTAACACGATCAAATGAATTAGATTTCCATGAATTCCCCACAAAATTATGTAATTATATATTTATGCATAAAAGTATTCGTGAAAGTTTACAATAAAACATGAAAAATGTTGTATGCATGATAACTCATAAAACAACGATAGTTCTCGCATTGATAGTATTTGCTTGTTGGAAAAACTTCTAATCCTATGCGGTTTTACTTCTCAACCCTTCTAAACACACTCCTATACTAATTTAATCGAATCAAAGCATAATAATCAATGAAACCACGCTAAACAAAAAGTAAAGGCATGTTTGAGTAAACTATAAAACCGAAACTAAAGCGGATAATGAGACCACATAAATAACCCTTGAATCGATCAACTTCTTCCCAATCTCATCCAAATCACTAAACAACACTTTTTAAACACTATTGCATTTAAAATGCACATTAATGAATCAAAATGACAACTCTCGATCCATAGAATCATTTACTATGCACTAGTGAAATATTAGTAGCTGTAAAGTAGGAAAAACTACTCGTACTCACTCGGTATCTATCGAGAATCAAATTACACTTGTCCAACGAACGTAATCAGACGCTAAAGATAAACTCAATATGTGATCGATGAATATCAAGTCAAATAAATCTTACACGATCAAATGAATTAGATTTACATGAATTCCCCTCTAAATTATGTAATTATATATTTATGCATAAAAGTATTCGTGAAAGTTTACAATAAAACATGAAAATGATGTATGCATGCTAACTCATAAAACAACGATAGTTCTCGCATTGATAGTATTTGTTTTTTGGAAAAACCTCTAATCCTATGCGGTTTCACTTCTCAACCCTTCTAAACACACTCCTGTACTAATTTGATCGAATCAATGCATAATAATCAATGAAACCACGCTAAACAAAAAGTAAAGGCATGTTTGAGTAAACTATAAAACCGAAACTAAAGCGGATAATGAGACCTCATAAATAACCCTTGAATCGATCAACTTCTTCCCAGTCTCATCCAAATCACTAAACAACACTTTTTAAACACTATTGCATTTAAAATGCACATTAATGAATCAAAATGACAACTCTCGATCCATAGAATATTTATGTGCACTAGTGAAATATTACTAGCTGTAAAGTAGGAAAAAATACTCGTATTCACTCAATATCTATCGAGAATCAAATTACACTTGTCCAACGAACGTAATCAGACGTTAAAGATAAACTCAATATGTGATCGATGAATATCAAGTCAAATAAATCTAACACGATCAAATGAATTAGATTTCCATGAATTCCCCTCAAAATTATGTAATTATATATTTATGCATAAAAATATTCGTGAAAGTTTACAATAAAACATGGAAAATGATGTATGCATGCTAACTCATAAAACAACGATAGTTCTCGCATTGATAGTATTTGCTTGTTGGAAAAACCTCTAATCCTATGCAGTTTCACTTCTCAACCCTTCTAAACACACTCCTGTACTAATTTAATCGAATCAAAGCATAATAATCAATGAAACCACGCTAAACAAAAAGTAAAGGCATGTTTGAGTAAACTATAAAACCGAAACTAAAGCGGATAATGAGACCACATAAATAACCCGTGAATCGATCAACTTCTTCCCAATCTCATCCAAATCACTAAACAACACTTTTTAAACACTATTGCATTTAAAATGCACATTAATGAATCAAAATGACAACTCTCGATCCATAGAATCATTTACTGTGCACTAGTGAAATATTACTAGCTGTAAAGTAGAAAAAACTACTCGTATTCACTCAGTATCTATCGAGAATCAAATTACACTTGTCCAACGAACGTAATCAGACGTTAAAATTAAACTCAGTACATGATCGATGAATATCAAGTCAAATAAATCTACCACGATCAAATGAATTAGATTTCCATGAATTCCTCTCAAAATTATGTAATTATATATTTATGCATAAAAGTATTCGTGAAAGTTTACAATAAAACATGGAAAATGATGTATGCATGCTAACTCATAAAACAACGATAGTTCTCGAATTGATAATATTTGTTTGTTGGAAAACCTCTAATCCTATGCGGTTACACTTTTCAACCTTTCTAAACACACTCCTGTACTAATTTAATCGAATCAAAGCATAATAATCAATGAAACCATGCTAAACAAACAGTAAAGGCATGTTTGAGTAAACTATAAAACCGAAACTAAAGCGGATAATGAGACCACATAAATAACCCTTGAATCGATCAACTTCTTCCCAATCTCATACAAATCACTAAACAACAATTTTTAAACACTATTGCATTTAGAATGCACATTAATGAATCAAAATGACAACTCTCGATTCATAGAATCATTTACTGTGCACTAGTGAAATATTACTAGCTGTAAAGTAGGAAAAACTACTCGTATTCACTCAGTATCTATCGAGAATCAAATTACACTTGTCCAACGAACGTAATCTGACGTTAAAATTAAACTCAGTACATGATCGATGAATATCAAGTCAAATAAATCTACCACGATCAAATGAATTAGATTTCCATGAATTCCTCTCAAAATTATGTAATTATATATTTATGCATAAAAGTATTCGTGAAAGTTTACAATAAAACATGGAAAATGATGTATGCATGCTAACTCATAAAACAACGATAGTTCTCGCATTGATAGTATTTGCTTGTTGGAAAAACCTCTAATCCTATGCGGTTTCACTTCTCAACCCATCTAAACAAACTCCTGTACTAATTTAATTGAATCAAAGCATAATAATCAATGAAATCACGCTAAACAAAAAGTAAAGGCATGTTTGAGTAAACTATAAAACCGAAACTAAAGCGGATAATGAGACCACATAAATAACCCTTGAATCGATCAACTTCTTCCCAATCTCATCCAAATCACTAAACAACACTTTTTAAACACTATTGCATTTAAAATGCACATTAATGAATCAAAATGACAACTCTCGATCCATAGAATCATTTACTATGCGCTAGTGAATATTACTAGCTGTAAAGTAGGAAAAACTACTCGTATTCACTCAGTATCTATCGAGAATCAAATTACACTTGTCCAACGAACGTAATCAGATGTTAAAGATAAATTCAATATATGATCGATGAATATCAAGTCAAAAAAATCTAACGCGATCAAATGAATTAGATTTCCATGAATTCCTCTCAAAATTATGTAATTATATATTTATGCATAAAAGTATTCGTGAAAGTTTACAATAAAACATGGAAAATGATGTATGCATGCTAACTCATAAAACAACGATAGTTCTCGCATAGATAGTATTTGTTTGAAGGAAAAACCTCTAATCCTATGCGGTTTCACTTCTCAACCCTTCTAAACACACTCCTGTACTAATTTAATCGAATCAAAGCATAATAATCAATGAAACCACGCTAAACAAACAGTAAAGGCATGTTTGAGTAAACTATAAAACCGAAACTAAAGCGGATAATGAGACCACATAAATAACCCTTGAATCGATCAACTTCTTCCCAATCTCATACAAATCACTAAACAACAATTTTTAAACACTATTGCATTTAAAATGCACATTAATGAATCAAAATGACAACTCTCGATTCATAGAATCATTTACTATGCACTAGTGAAATATTACTAGCTGTAAAGTAGGAAAAACTACTCGTATTCACTCAGTATCTATCGAGAATCAAATTACACTTGTCCAACGAACGTAATCTGACGTTAAAATTAAACTCAGTACATGATCGATGAATATCAAGTCAAATAAATCTACCACGATCAAATGAATTAGATTTCAATGAATTCCTCTCAAAATTATGTAATTATATATTTATGCATAAAAGTATTCGTGAAAGTTTACAATAAAACATGGAAAATGATGTATGCATGCTAACTCATAAAACAACGATAGTTCTCGAATTGATAGTATTTGTTTGTTGGAAAACCTCTAATCCTATGCGGTTTCACTTTTCAACCCTTCTAAACACACTCCTGTACTAATTTAAACGAATCAAAGCATAATAATCAATGAAACCACGCTAAACAAAAAGTAAAGGCATGTTTGAGTAAACTATAAAACCGAAACTAAAGCGGATAATGAGACCACATAAATAACCCTTGAATCGATCAACTTCTTCCCAGTCTCATCCAAATCACTAAACAACACTTTTTAAACACTATTGCATTTAAAATGCACATTAATGAATCAAAATGACAACTCTCGATCCATAGAATCATTTACTGTGCACTAGTGAATATTACTAGCTGTAAAGTACGAAAAACTACTCGTATTCACTCAGTATCTATCGAGAATCAAATTACAGTTGTCCAACAAACGTAATCAGACGTTAAAGATAAACTCAATATGTGATCGATGAACATCAAGTCAAATAAATCTAACACGATCAAATGAATTAGATTTCCATGAATTCCTCTCAAAATTATGTAATTATATATTTATGCATAAAAGTATTCGTGAAAGTTTACAATAAAACATGGAAAATAATGTATGCATGCTAACTCATAAAACAACAATAGTTCTCGCATTGATAGTATTTGTTTGTTGGAAAAACCTCTAATCCTATGCGGTTTCACTTTTCAACCCTTCTAAACACACTCCTGTACTAATTTAATCGAATCAAAGCATAATAATCAATAAAACCACGCAAAACAAAAAGTAAATGCATTTTTGAGTAAACTATAAAACCGAAACTAAAGCGGATAATGAGACCACATAAATAACCCTTGAATAGATCAACTTCTTCCCAGTCTCATCCAAATCACTAAACAACACTTTTTAAACACTATTGCATTTAAAATGCACATTAATGAATCAAAATGACAACTCTCGATCCATAGAATTATTTATTATGCACTAGTGAAATATTACTGGCTGTAAAGTAGGAAAAAATACTCGTATTCACTCAATATCTATCGAGAATCAAATTACACTTGTCCAACAAACATAATCAGACGTTAAAGATAAACTCAATATGTGATCGATGAATATCAAGTCAAATAAATCTAACACGATCAAATGAATTAGATTTCCATGAATTCCCCTCAAAATTATGTAATTATATATTTATGCATAAAAATATTCGTGAAAGTTTACAATAAAACATGGAAAATGATGTATGCATGCTAACTCATAAAACAACGATAGTTCTCGCATTGATAGTATTTGCTTGTTGGAAAAACCTCTAATCCTATGCAGTTTCACTTCTCAACCCTTCTAAACACACTCCTGTACTAATTTAATCGAATCAAAGCATAATAATCAATGAAACCATGCTAAACAAACAGTAAAGGCATGTTTGAGTAAACTATAAAACCGAAACTAAAGCGGATAATGAGACCACATAAATAACCCTTGAATCGATCAACTTCTTCCCAATCTCATACAAATCACTAAACAACAATTTTTAAACACTATTGCATTTAGAATGCACATTAATGAATCAAAATGACAACTCTCGATTCATAGAATCATTTACTGTGCACTAGTGAAATATTACTAGCTGTAAAGTAGGAAAAACTACTCGTATTCACTCAGTATCTATCGAGAATCAAATTACACTTGTCCAACGAACGTAATCTGACGTTAAAATTAAACTCAGTACATGATCGATGAATATCAAGTCAAATAAATCTACCACGATCAAATGAATTAGATTTCCATGAATTCCTCTCAAAATTATGTAATTATATATTTATGCATAAAAGTATTCGTGAAAGTTTACAATAAAACATGGAAAATGATGTATGCATGCTAACTCATAAAACAACGATAGTTCTCGCATTGATAGTATTTGCTTGTTGGAAAAACCTCTAATCCTATGCGGTTTCACTTCTCAACCCATCTAAACAAACTCCTGTACTAATTTAATTGAATCAAAGCATAATAATCAATGAAATCACGCTAAACAAAAAGTAAAGGCATGTTTGAGTAAACTATAAAACCGAAACTAAAGCGGATAATGAGACCACATAAATAACCTTTGAATCGATCAACTTCTTCCCAATCTCATCCAAATCACTAAACAACACTTTTTAAACACTATTGCATTTAAAATGCACATTAATGAATCAAAATGACAACTCTCGATCCGTAGAATCATTTACTATGCGCTAGTGAATATTACTAGCTGTAAAGTAGGGAACACTACTCGTATTCACTCAGTATCTATCGAGAATCAAATTACACTTGTCCAACAAACGTAATCAGACGTTAAAGATAAACTCAATATGTGATCGATGAACATCAAGTCAAATAAATCAAACCCGATCAAATGAATTAGATTTCCATGAATTCCTCTCAAAATTATGTAATTATATATCTATGCATAAAAGTATTCGTGAAAGTTTACAATAAAACATGGAAAATGATTTATGCATGCTAACCCATAAAACAACGATAGTTCTCGCATTGATAGTATTTCTTTGTTGGAAAAACCTCTAATCCTATGCGGTTTCACTTCTCAACCCTTCTAAACACACTCCTGTACTAATGTAATCGAATCAAAGCATAAAAATCAATGAAACCACGCTAAACAAAAAGTAAAGGTATGTTTGAGTAAACTATAAAACCGAAACTAAAGCGGATAATGAGACGACATAAATAACCCTTGAATCGATCAACTTCTTCCCAATCTCATCCAAATCACTAAACAACACTGTTTAAACACTATTGCATTTAAAATACACATTAATGAATCAAAATGACAACTCTCGATCTATAGAATCATTTACTATGCACGGGTGAAATATTACTGGCAAGGTAGGAAAAACTACTCATATTCACTCAATATCTATCGAGAATCAAATTACACTTGTCCAACGAACGTAATCAGACGTTAAAGATAAACTCAATATTTGATCGATGAATATCAAGTCAAATAAATCTAACACGATCAAATGAATTAGATTTCCATGAATTCCCCTCAAAAGTATGTAATTATATATTTATGCGTAAAAGTATTCGTGAAAGTTTACAATAAAACATGGAAAATGATGTATGCATGCTAACTCATAAAACAACGATAGTTCTCGAATTGATAGTATTTGTTTGTTGGAAAACCTCTAATCCTATGCGGTTTCACTTTTCAACCTTTCTAAACACACTCCTGCACTAATTTAATCGAATCAAAGCATAATAATCAATGAAACCATGCTAAACAAAAAGTAAAGGCATGTTTGAGTAAACTATAAAACCAAAACTAAAGCGGATAATGAGACCACATAAATAACCCTTGAATCGATCAACTTCTTCCCAGTCTCATCCAAATCACTAAACAACACTTTTTAAACACTATTGCATTTAAAATGCACATTAATGAATCAAAATGACAACTGTCGATCCATAGAATCATTTACTGTGCACTAGTGAATATTACTAGCTATAAAGTAGGAAAAACTACTCGTATTCACTCAGTATCCATCGAGAATCAAATTACACTTGTCCAACGAACGTAATCAGACGTTAAAATTAAACTCAGTACATGATCGATGAATATCAAGTCAAATAAATCTACCACGATCAAATGAATTAGATTTCCATGAATTCCTCTCAAAATTATGTAATTATATATTTATGCATAAAAATATTCGTGAAAGTTTACAATAAAACATGGAAAATGATGTATGCATGCTAACTCATAAAACAACGATAGTTCTCGCATTGATAGTATTTGCTTGTTGGAAAAATCTCTAATCCTATGCGGTTTCACTTCTCAACCCATCTAAACACACTCCTGTACTAATTTAATTGAATCAAAGCATAATAATCAATGAAATCACGCTAAACAAAAAGTAAAGGCATGTTTGAGTAAACTATAAAACCGAAACTAAAGCGGATAATGAGACCACATAAATAACCTTTGAATCGATCAACTTCTTCCCAATCTCATCCAAATCACTAAACAACACTTTTTAAACACTATTGCATTTAAAATGCACATTAATGAATCAAAATGACAACTCTCGATCCATAGAATCATTTACTATGCGCTAGTGAATATTACTAGCTGTAAAGTAGGGAAAACTACTCGTATTCACTCAGTATCTATCGAGAATCAAATTACACTTGTCCAACGAACGTAATCAGATGTTAAAGATAAACTCAATATTTGATCGATGAAAATCAAGTCAAATAAATCTAACGCGATCAAATGAATTAGATTTCCATGAATTCCTCTCAAAATTATGTAATTATATATTTATGCATAAAAGTATTCGTGAAAGTTTACAATAAAACATGAAAAATGATGTATGCATGCTAACTCATAAAACAACGATAGTTCTCGCATAGATAGTATTTGTTTGAAGGAAAAACCTCTAATCCTATGCGGTTTCACTTCTCAACCCTTCTAAACACACTCCTGTACTAATTTAATCGAATCAAAGCATAATAATCAATGAAACCACGCTAAACAAAAAGTAAAGGCATGTTTGAGTAAACAATAAAACCGAAACTAAAGCGGATAATGAGACCACATAAATAACCCTTGAATCGATCAACTTCTTCCCAATCTCATACAAATCACTAAACAACACTTTTTAAACACTATTGCATTTAAAATGCACGTTAATGAATCAAAATGACAACTCTCGATTCATAGAATCATTTACTGTGCACTAGTGAAATATTACTAGCTGTAAAGTAGGAAAAACTACTCGTATTCACTCAGTATCTATCGAGAATCAAATTACACTTGTCCAACGAACGTAATCAGATGTTAAAGATAAACTCAATACATGATCGATGAATATCAAGTCAAATAAATCTACCATGATCAAATGAATTAGATTTCCACGAATTCCTCTCAAAATTATGTAATTATATATTTATGCATAAAAGTATTCGTGCAAGTTTACAATAAAATATGGAAAACGATGTATGCATGCTAACTCATAAAACAACGATAGTTCTCGCATTGATAGTATTTGTTTGTTGGAAAAACCTCTAATCCTATTCGGTTTCACTTTTCAACCCTTCTAAACACACTCCTGTACAAATTTAAACGAATCAAAGCATAATAATCCATGAAACCACGCTAAACAAAAAGTAAAGGCATGTTTGACTAAACTATAAAACCGAAACTAAAGCGGATAATGAGACCACATAAATAACCCTTGAATCGATCAACTTCTTCCCAGTCTCATCCAAATCACTAAACAACACTTTTTAAACACTATTGCATTTAAAATGCACATTAATGAATCAAAATGACAACTCTCGATCCATAGAATCATTTACTGTGCACTAGTGAATATTACTAGCTGTAAAGTACGAAAAACTACTCGTATTCACTCAGTATCTATCGAGAATCAAATTACAGTTGTCCAACAAACGTAATCAGACGTTAAAGATAAACTCAATATGTGATCGATGAACATCAAGTCAAATAAATCTAACACGATCAAATGAATTAGATTTCCATGAATTCCTCTCAAAATTATGTAATTATATATTTATGCATAAAAGTATTCGTGAAAGTTTACAATTAAACATGGAAAATGATTTATGCATGCTAACCCATAAAACAACGATAGTTCTCGCATTGATAGTATTTCTTTGTTGGAAAAACCTCTAATCCTATGCGGATTCACTTCTCAACCCTTCTAAACACACTCCTGTACTAATGTAATCAAATCAAAGCATAAAAATCAATGAAACCACGCTAAACAAAAAGTAAAGGCATGTTTGAGTAAACTATAAAACTGAAACTAAAGCGGATAATGAGACGACATAAATAACCCTTGAATCGATCAACTTCTTCCCAGTCTCATCCAAATCACTAAACAACACTTTTTAAACACTATTGCATTTAAAATGCACATTAATGAATCAAAATGACAACTCTCGATCCATAAAATCGTTAACTGTGCACTAGTAAAATATTACTAGCTGTAAAGTAGGAAAAACTACTCGTATTCACTCAGTATCTATCGAGAATCAAATTACACTTGTCCAACGAACGTAATCAGACGTTAAAGATAAACTCAATACATGATCGATGAATATCAAGTCAAATAAATCTACCATGATCAAATGAATTAGATTTCCATGAATTCCTCTCAAAATTATGTAATTATATATTTATGCATAAAAGTATTCGTGCAAGTTTACAATAAAATATGGAAAACGATGTATGCATGCTAACTCATAAAACAACGATAGTTCTCGCATTGATAGTATTTGTTTGTTGGAAAACCTCTAATCCTATGCGGTTTCACTTTTCAACCCTTCTAAACACACTCCTGTACTAATTTAATCGAATCAAAGCATAATAATCAATGAAACCACGCTAAACAAAAAGTAAAGGCATGTTTGAGTAAACTATAAAACCGAAACTAAAGCGGATAATGAGATCACATAAATAACCCTTGAATCGATCAACTTCTTCCCAGTCTCATCCAAATCACTAAACAACACTTTTTAAACACTATTGCATTTAAAATGCACATTAATGAATCAAAATGACAACTCTCGATCCATAAAATCGTTTACTGTGCACTAGTAAAATATTACTAGCTGTAAAGTAGGAAAAACTACTCGTATTCACTCAGTATCTATCGAGAATCAAATTACACTTGTCCAACGAACGTAATCAGACGTTAAAGATAAACTCAATACATGATCGATGAATATCAAGTCAAATAAATCTACCATGATCAAATAAATTAGATTTCCATGAATTCCTCTCAAAATTATGTAATTATATATTTATGCATAAAAGTATTCGTGCAAGTTTACAATAAAATATGGAAAACGATGTATGCATGCTAACTCATAAAAGAACGATAGTTCTCGCATTGATAGTATTTGTTTGTTGGAAAAACCTCTAATCCTATTCGGTTTCACTTTTCAACCCTTCTAAACACACTCCTGTACTAATTTAAACGAATCAAAGCATAATAATCAATGAAACCACGCTAAACAAAAAGTAAAGGCATGTTTGACTAAACTATAAAACCGAAACTAAAGCCGATAATGAGACGACATAAATAACCCTTGAATCGATCAACTTCTTCCCAGTCTCATCCAAATCACTAAACAACACTTTTTAAACACTATTGTATTTAAAATGCACATTAATGAATCAAAATGACAACTCTCGATCCATAAAATCGTTTACTGTGCACTAGTAAAATATTACTAGCTGTAAAGTAGGAAAAACTACTCGTATTCACTCAGTATCTATCGAGAATCAAATTACACTTGTCCAACGAACGTAATCAGACGTTAAAGATAAACTCAATACATGATCGATGAATATCAAGTCAAATAAATCTACCATGATCAAATGAATTAGATTTCCATGAATTCCTCTCAAAATTATGTAATTATATATTTATGCATAAAAGTATTCGTGCAAGTTTACAATAAAATATGGAAAACGATGTATGCATGCTAACTCATAAAACAACGATAGTTCTCGCATTGATAGTATTTGCTTGTTGGAAAACCTCTAATCCTATGCGGTTTCACTTTTCAACCCTTCTAAACACACTCCTGTACAAATTTAATCGAATCAAAGCATAATAATCAATGAAACCACGCTAAACAAAAAGTAAAGGCATGTTTGAGTAAACTATAAAACCCAAACTAAAGCGGATAATGAGATCACATAAATAACCCTTGAATCGATCAACTTCTTCCCAGTCTCATCCAAATCACTAAACAACACTTTTTAAACACTATTGCATTTAAAATGCACATTAATGAATCAAAATGACAACTCTCGATCCATAAAATTGTTTACTGTGCACCGGTGAAATATTACTGGCAAGGTAGGAAAAACTACTCATATTCACTCAATATCTATCGAGAATCAAATTACACTTGTCCAACGAACGTAATCAGACGTTAAAGATAAACTCAATATTTGATCGATGAATATCAAGTCAAATAAATCTAACACGATCAAATAAATTAGATTTCCATGAATTCCCCTCAAAATTATGTAATTATATATTTTTGCATAAAAATATTCGTGAAAGTTTACAATAAAACATGGAAAATAATGTATGCATGCTAACTCATAAAAAACGATAGCTCTCGCATTGATAGTATTTGCTTGTTGGAAAACCTCTAATCCTATGCGGTTTCACTTCTCAACCCTTCTAAATACACTCCTGTACTAATTTAATCGAAACTAAGCATAATAATAAATGAAATCACGCTAAACAAAAAGTAAAGGCATGTTTGAGTAACTACAAAAGCGAAACTAAAGCGGATAATGAGACCACATAAATAACCCTTGAATCGATCAACTTCTTCCCAATCTCATCCAAATCACTAAACAACACTTTTTAAACACTATTGCATTTAAAATGCATATTAATGAATCAAAATGACAACTCTCGATCCGTAGAATCATTTACTGTGTACTAGTGAATATTACTAGCTGTTAAGTAGGAAAAACTACTTATATTCACTCGGTATCTATCGAGAATCAAATTACACTTGTCCAACGAACGTAATTAGACGTTAAAGATAAACTCAATATGTGATCGATGAATATCAAGTCAAATAAATCTAACACGATCAAATGTATTAGATTTCCATGAATTCCCCTCAAAAGTATGTAATTATATATTTATGCATAAAAGTATTCGTGAAAGTTTACAATAAAACATGGAAAATGATGAATGCATGCTAACTCATAAAACAACGATAGTTCTCGCATTGATAGTATTTGTTTGTTGGAAAAACCTCTAATTCTATGCGGTTTCACTTCTCAACCCTTCTAAACACACTCCTGTACTAATGTAATCGAATCAAAGCATAATAATCAATGAAACCACGCTAAACAATATGTAAAGGCATGTTTGAATAAACTATAAAACCGAAACTAAAGCGGATAATGAGACCACATAAATAACCCTTGAATCGATCAACTTCTTCCCAATCTCATTCAAATCACTAAACAACACTGTTTAAACACTATTGCATTTAAAATACACATTAATGAATCAAAATGACAACTCTCGATCCATAGAATCATTTACTGTGCACTAGTGAAATATTACTAGCTGTAAGAAAACTACTCGTATTCACTCAATATCTATCGAGAATCAAATTACACTTGTCCAACGAACGTAATCAGACGTTAAAGATAACTCAATACATGATCGATGAATATCAAGTCAAATAAATCTACCATGATCAAATGAATTAGATTTCCATGAATTCCTCTCAAAATTATGTAATTATATATTTATGCATAAAAGTATTCGTGCAAGTTTACAATAAAATATGGAAAACGATGTATGCATGCTAACTCATAAAACAACGATAGTTCTCGCATTGATAGTATTTGTTTGTTGGAAAAACCTCTAATCCTATTCGGTTTCACTTTTCAACCCTTCTAAACACACTCCTGTACTAATTTAAACGAATCAAAGCATAATAATCAATGAAACCACGCTAAACAAAAAGTAAAGGCATGTTTGACTAAACTATAAAACCGAAACTAAAGCGGATAATGAGACCACATAAATAACCCTTGAATCGATCAACTTCTTCCCAGTCTCATCCAAATCACTAAACAACACTTTTTAAACACTATTGCATTTAAAATGCACATTAATGAATCAAAATGACAACTCTTGATCCATAGAATCATTTACTGTACACTAGTGAAATATTACAGGCTGTAAGGTAGGAAAAACTACTCGTATTCACTCAATATCTATCGAGAATCAAATTACACTTGTCCAACGAACGTAATCGGACGTTAAAGATAAACTCAATATGTGATCGATGAATATCAAGTCAAATAAATCTAACACGATCAAATGAATTAGATTTCCATGAATTCCCCTCAAAAGTATGTAATTATATATTTATGCATAAAAGTATTCGTGAAAGTTTACAATAAAACATGGAAAATGATGTATGCATGCTAACTCATAAAACAACGATAGTTCTCGCATTGATAGTATTTGTTTGTTGGAAAAACCTCTAATTCTGTGCGGTTTCACTTCTCAACCCTTCTAAACACACTCCTGTACTAATGTAATCGAATCAAAGCATAATAATCAATGAAACCACGCTAAACAATATGTAAAGGCATGTTTGAATAAACTATAAAACCGAAACTAAAGCGGATAATGAGACCACATAAATAACCCTTGAATCGATCAACTTCTTCCCAATCTCATCCAAATCACTAAACAACACTTTTTAAACACTATTGCATTTAAAATGCATATTAATGAATCAAAATGACAACTCTCGATCCGTAGAATCATTTACTGTGTACTAGTGAATATTACTAGCTGTTAAGTAGGAAAAACTACTTATATTCACTCGGTATCTATCGAGAATCAAATTACACTTGTCCAACGAACGTAATTAGACGTTAAAGATAAACTCAATATGTGATCGATGAATATCAAGTCAAATAAATCTACCATGATCAAATGAATTAGATTTCCATGAATTCCTCTCAAAATTATGTAATTATATATTTATGCATAAAAGTATTCGTGCAAGTTTACAATAAAATATGGAAAACGATGTATGCATGCTAACTCATAAAACAACGATAGTTCTCGCATTGATAGTATTTGTTTGTTGGAAAAACCTCTAATCCTATTCGGTTTCACTTTTCAACCCTTCTAAACACACTCCTGTACTAATTTAAACGAATCAAAGCATAATAATCAATGAAACCACGCTAAACAAAAAGTAAAGGCATGTTTGACTAAACTATAAAACCGAAACTAAAGCGGATAATGAGACCACATAAATAACCCTTGAATCGATCAACTTCTTCCCAGTCTCATCCAAATCACTAAACAACACTTTTTAAACACTATTGCATTTAAAATGCACATTAATGAATCAAAATGACAACTCTTGATCCATAGAATCATTTACTGTACACTAGTGAAATATTACAGGCTGTAAGGTAGGAAAAACTACTCGTATTCACTCAATATCTATCGAGAATCAAATTACACTTGTCCAACGAACGTAATCGGACTTTAAAGATAAACTCAATATGTGATCGATGAATATCAAGTCAAATAAATCTAACACGATCAAATGAATTAGATTTCCATGAATTCCCCTCAAAAGTATGTAATTATATATTTATGCATAAAAGTATTCGTGAAAGTTTACAATAAAACATGGAAAATGATGTATGCATGCTAACTCATAAAACAACGATAGTTCTCGCATTGATAGTATTTGTTTGTTGGAAAAACCTCTAATTCTATGCGGTTTCACTTCTCAACCCTTCTAAACACACTCCTGTACTAATGTAATCGAATCAAAGCATAATAATCAATGAAACCACGCTAAACAATATGTAAAGGCATGTTTGAATAAACTATAAAACCGAAACTAAAGCGGATAATGAGACCACATAAATAACCCTTGAATCGATCAACTTCTTCCCAATCTCATCCAAATCACTAAACAACACTGTTTAAACACTATTGCATTTAAAATACACATTAATGAATCAAAATGACAACTCTCGATCCATAGAATCATTTACTGTGCACTAGTGAAATATTACTAGCTGTAAGAAAACTACTCGTATTCACTCAATATCTATCGAGAATCAAATTACACTTGTCCAACGAACGTAATCAGACGTTAAAGATAACTCAATACATGATCGATGAATATCAAGTCAAATAAATCTACCATGATCAAATGAATTAGATTTCCATGAATTCCTCTCAAAATTATGTAATTATATATTTATGCATAAAAGTATTCGTGCAAGTTTACAATAAATATGGAAAACGATGTATGCATGCTAACTCATAAAACAACGATAGTTCTCGCATTGATAGTATTTGTTTGTTGGAAAAACCTCTAATCCTATTCGGTTTCACTTTTCAACCCTTCTAAACACACTCGTGTACTAATTTAAACGAATCAAAGCATAATAATCAATGAAACCACGCTAAACAAAAAGTAAAGGCATGTTTGACTAAACTATAAAACCGAAACTAAAGCGGATAATGAGACCACATAAATAACCCTTGAATCGATCAACTTCTTCCCAGTCTCATCCAAATCACTAAACAACACTTTTTAAACACTATTGCATTTAAAATGCACATTAATGAATCAAAATGACAACTCTCGATCCATAGAATCATTTACTGTGCACTAGTGAATATTACTAGCTGTAAAGTACGAAAAACTACTCGTATTAACTCAGTATCTATCGAGAATCAAATTACAGTTGTCCAACAAACGTAATCAGACGTTAAAGATAAACTCAATATGTGATCGATGAACATCAAGTCAAATAAATCTAACACGATCAAATGAATTAGATTTCCATGAATTCCTCTCAAAATTATGTAATCATATATTTATGCATAAAAGTATTCGTGAAAGTTTACAATAAAACATGGAAAATGATTTATGCATGCTAACCCATAAAACAACGATAGTTCTCGCATTAATAGTATTTCTTTGTTGGAAAAACCTCTTATCCTATGCGGATTCACTTCTCAACCCTTCTAAACACACTCCTGTACTAATGTAATCGAATCAAAGCATAAAAATCAATGAAACCACGCTAAACAAAAAGTAAAGGCATGTTTGAGTAAACTATAAAACCGAAACTAAAGCGGATAATGAGACGACATAAATAACCCTTGAATCGATCAACTTCTTCCCAATCTCATCCAAATCACTAAACAACACTGTTTAAACACTATTGCATTTAAAATACACATTAATGAATCAAAATGACAACTCTCGATCCATAGAATCATTTACTGTGCACCGGTGAAATATTACTGGCAAGGTAGGAAAAACTACTCATATTCACTCAATATCTATCGAGAATCAAATTACACTTGTCCAACGAACGTAATCAGACGTTAAAGATAAACTCAATATTTGATCGATGAATATCAAGTCAAATAAATCTAACACGATCAAATAAATTAGATTTCCATGAATTCCCCTCAAAATTATGTAATTATATATTTATGCATAAAAATATTCGTGAAAGTTTACAATAAAACATGGAAAATGATGTATGCATGCTAACTCATAAAAAACGATAGCTCTCGCATTGATAGTATTTGCTTGTTGGAAAACCTCTAATCCTATGCGGTTTCACTTCTCAACCCTTCTAAATACACTCCTGTACTAATTTAATCGAAACAAAGCATAATAATAAATGAAATCACGCTAAACAAAAAGTAAAGGCATGTTTGAGTAACTACAAAAGCGAAACTAAAGCGGATAATGAGACCACATAAATAACCCTTGAATCGATCAACTTCTTCCCAATCTCATCCAAATCACTAAACAACACTTTTTAAACACTATTGCATTTAAAATGCATATTAATGAATCAAAATGACAACTCTCGATCCGTAGAATCATTTACTGTGTACTAGTGAATATTACTAGCTGTTAAGTAGGAAAAACTACTTATATTCACTCGGTATCTATCGAGAATCAAATTACACTTGTCCAACGAACGTAATTAGACGTTAAAGATAAACTCAATATGTGATCGATGAATATCAAGTCAAATAAATCTAACACGATCAAATGAATTAGATTTCCATGAATTCCCCTCAAAAGTATGTAATTATATATTTATGCATAAAAGTATTCGTGAAAGTTTACAATAAAACATGGAAAATGATGTATGCATGCTAACTCATAAAACAACGATAGTTCTCGCATTGATAGTATTTGTTTGTTGGAAAAACCTCTAATTCTATGCGGTTTCACTTCTCAACCCTTCTAAACACACTCCTGTACTAATGTAATCGAATCAAAGCATAATAATCAATGAAACCACGCTAAACAATATGTAAAGGCATGTTTGAATAAACTATAAAACCGAAACTAAAGCGGATAATGAGACCACATAAATAACCCTTGAATCGATCAACTTCTTCCCAATCTCATCCAAATCACTAAACAACACTGTTTAAACACTATTGCATTTAAAATACACATTAATGAATCAAAATGACAACTCTCGATCCATAGAATCATTTACTGTGCACTAGTGAAATATTACTAGCTGTAAGAAAACTACTCGTATTCACTCAATATCTATCGAGAATCAAATTACACTTGTCCAACGAACGTAATCAGACGTTAAAGATAAACTCAATATGTGATCGATGAATATCAAGTCAAATAAATCTAACACGATCAAATGAATTAGATTTCCATGAATTCCCCTCAAAATTATGTAATTATATATTTATGCATAAAAATATTCATGAAAGTTTACAATAAAACATGGAAAATTATGTATGCATGCTAACTCATAAAACAACGATAGTTCTCGCATTGATAGTATTTGCTTGTTGGAAAAACCTCTAATCCTATGCGGTTTCACTTATCAACCCTTCTAAACACACTCCTGTACTAATTTAATCGAATCAAAGCATAATAATCAATGAAATCACGCTAAACAAAAAGTAAAGGCATGTTTGAGTAAACTATAAAACCGAAACTAAAGCGGATAATGAGACCACATAAATAACCCTTGAATCGATCAACTTCTTTCCAATCTCATCCAAATCACTAAACAACACTTTTTAAACACTAATGCATTTAAAATGCACATTAATGAATCAAAATGACAACTCTCGATCCATAGAATCATTTACTGTGCACAAGTGAATATTACTAGCTGTAAAGTAGGAAAAACTACTCGTATTCACTCAGTATCTATCGAGAATCAAATTACACTTGTCCAACGAACGTAATCAGACGTTAAAGATAAACTCAATATGTGATTGATGAATATCAAATCAAATAAATCTAACGCGATCAAATGAATTAGATTTCCATGAATTCCCCTCAAAATTATGTAATTATATATTTATGCATAAAAGTATTCGTGAAAGTTTACAATAAAACATGGAAAATGATGTATGCATGCTAACTCATAAAACAACGATACTCGCATCGATAGTATTTGTTTGTGTGAAAAACCTCTAGTCCTATGCGGTTTCACTTGTCAACCCTTCTAAACACACTCCTGTACTAATTTAATCGAATCAAAGCATAATAATCAATGAAACCACATTAAACAAAAAGTAAAGGCATGTTTGAGTAAACTATAAAACCGAAACTAAAGCGGATAACGAACCACATAAATAACCCTTGAATCGATCAACTTCTTCCCAGTCTCATCCAAATCACTAAACAACACTTTTTAAACACTATTGCATTTAAAATACACATTAATGAATCAAAATGACAACTCTCGATCCATAGAATCATTTACTGTGCACTAGTGAAATATTACTAGCTGTAAGGTAGGAAAAACTACTCGTATTCACTCAATATCTATCGAGAATCAAATTACACTTGTCCAACAAACGTAATCAGACGTTAAAGATAAACTCAATATGTGATCGATGAATATCAAGTCAAATCAATCTAACACGATCAAATGAATTAGATTTCCATGAATTCCCTACAAAATTATGTAATTATATATTTATGCATAAAAGTATTCGTGAAAGTTTACAATAAAACATGAAAAATGATGTATGCAAGCTAACTCATAAAACAATGATAGTTCTCGCATTGATAGTATTTGTTTGTTGGAAAAACCTCTAATCCTATGCGGTTTCACTTGTCAACCCTTCTAAACACACTACTGTACTAATTTAATCGAATCAAAGCATAATAATCAATGAAACCACATTAAACAAAAAGTAAAGGCATGTTTGAGTAAACTATAAAACTGAAACTAAAGCGGATAATGAGACCACATAAATAACCCTTGAATCGATCAACTTCTTCCCAGTCTCATCCAAATCACTAAACAACACTTTTTAACACACTATTGCATTTAAATACATTAATGAATCAAAATGACAACTCTCGATCATAGAATCATTTACTGTGCACTAGTGAAATATTACTAGCTGTAAGGTAGTAAAAACTACTCGTATTCACTCAATATCTATCGAGAATCAAATTACACTTGTCCAACGAACATAATCAGACGTTAAAGATAAACTCAATATGTGATCGATGAATATCAAGTCAAATCAATCTAACACGATCAAATGAATTAGATTTCCATGAATTCCCCACAAAATTATGTAATTGTATATTTATGCATAAAAGTATTCGTGAAAGTTTACAATAAAACATGGAAAATGATGTATGCATGCTAACTCATAAAACAACGATAGTTATCGCATTGATAGTATTTGTTTGTTGGAAAAACCTCTAATCCTAAGCGGTTTCACTTCTCAACCCTTCCAAACACACTCCTGTACTAATTTAATCGAATCAAAGCATAATAATCAATGAAACCACGCTAAACAAAAAGTAAAGGCATGTTTGAGTAAACTATAAAACCGAAACTAAAGCGGATAATGAGACCACATAAATAACCCTTGAATCGATCAACTTCTTCCCAATCTCATCCAAATCACTAAACAACACTTTTTAAACACTATTGCATTTAAAATGCACATTAATGACTGAAAATGACAACTCTCGATCCATAGAATTATTTACTGTGCACTAGTGAAATATTACTAGTAGAAAAAACTACTCGTATTCACTCAGTATCTATCGAGAACCAAATTACACTTGTCCAACGAACGTAATCAGATGTTAAAGATAAACTCAATATGTGATCGATGAATATCAAGTCAAATCAATATAACACGATCAAATTATTAGATTTCCATGAATTCCCCACAAAATTATGTAATTATATATTTATGCATAAAAATATTCGTGAAAGTTTACAATAAAACATGGAAAATGATGTATGCCAGCTAACTCATAAAACAACGATAGTTCTCGCATTGATAGTATTTGCTTGTTGGAAAAACCTCTAATCCTATGCGGTTTCACTTCTCAACCCTTCTAAACACACTCCTATACTAATTTAATCGAATCAAAGCATAATAGTCAATGAAATCACGCTAAACAAAAAGTAAAGGCATGTTTGAGTAAACTATAAAACCGAAACTAAAGCGGATAATGAGACCACATAAATAACCCTTGAATCGATCAACTTCTTCCCAATCTCATCCAAATCACTAAACAACACTTTTTAAACACTATTGCATTTAAAATGCACATTAATGACTGAAAATGACAACTCTCGATCCATAGAATTATTTACTGTGCACTAGTGAAATATTACTAGTGGGAAAAACTACTCGTATTCACTCAGTATCTATCGAGAATCAAATTACACTTGTCCAACGAACGTAATCAGATGTTAAAGATAAACTCAATATGTGATCGATTAATATCAAGTCAAATCAATCTAACACGATCAAATGAATTAGATTTCCATGAATTCCCCACAAAATTATGTAATTATATATTTATGCATAAAAGTATTCGTGAAAGTTTACAATAAAACATGGAAAATGATGTATGCATGCTAACTCATAAAACAACGATAGTTCTCGCATTGATAGTATTTGTTTGGTGGAAAAACCTCTAATCCTATGCGGTTTCACTTGTCAACCCTTCTAAACACATTCCTGTACTAATTTAATCGAATCAAAGCATAATAATCAATGAAACCACATTAAACAAAAAGTAAAGGCATGTTTGAGTAAACTATAAAACCGAAACTAAAGCGGATAACGAACCACATAAATAACCCTTGAATCGATCAACTTCTTCCCAGTCTCATCCAAATCACTAAACAACACTTTTTAAACACTATTGCATTTAAAATACACATTAATGAATCAAAATGACAACTCTCGATCCATAGAATCATTTACTGTGCACTAGTGAAATATTACTAGCTGTAAGGTAGGAAAAACACCTCGTATTCACTCAATATCTATCGAGAATCAAATTACACTTGTCCAACGAACGTAATCAGACGTTAAAGATAAACTCAATATGTGATCGATGAATATCAAGTCAAATCAATCTAACACGATCAAATGAATTAGATTTCCATGAATTCCCCACAAAATTATGTAATTATATATTTATGCATAAAAGTATTCGTGAAAGTTTACAATAAAACATGGAAAATGATGTATGAATGCTAACTCATAAAACAATGATAGTGATCGCATTGATAGTATTTGTTTGTTGGAAAAACCTCTAATCCTATGCGGTTTCACTTCTCAACCCTTCTAAACACACTCCTGTACTAATTTAATCGAATCAAAGCATAATAATCAATGACACCACGCTAAACAAAAAGTAAAGGCATGTTTGAGTAAACTATAAAACCGAAACTAAAGCGGATAATGAGACCACATAAATAACCCTTGAATCGATCAACTTCTTCCCAATCTCATCCAAATCACTAAACAACACTGTTTAAACACTATTGCATTTAAAATACACATTAATGAATCAAAATGACAACTCTCGATCCATAGAATCACTTACTGTGCACTAGTGAAATATTACTAGCTGTAAGGTAGGAAAAACTACTCGTATTCACTCAATATCTATCGAGAATCAAATTACACTTGTCCAACGAACGTAATCAGACGTTAAAGATAAACTCAATATGTGATCGATGAATATCAAGTCAAATAAATCTAACGCGATCAAATGAATTAGATTTCCATTAATTCCCCTCAAAATTATGTAATTATATATTTATGCATAAAAGTATTCGTGAAAGTTTACAATAAAACATGGAAAATGATGTATGCATGCTAACTCATAAAACAACGATAGTTCTCGCATTGATAGTATTTGTTTGCTAGAAAAACCTCTAATCCTATGCGGTTTCACTTGTCAACCCTTCTAAACACACTCCTGTACTAATTTAATCGAATCAAAGCATAATAATCAATGAAACCACATTAAATAAAAAGTAAAGGCATGTTTGAGTAAACTATAAAACCGAAACTAAAGCGGATAATGAGACCACATAAATAACCCTTGAATCGATCAACTTCTTCCCAGTCTCATCCAAATCACTAAACAACACTTTTTAAACACTATTGCATTTAAAATACACATTAATGAATCAAAATGACAACTCTGGATCCATAGAATCATTTACTGTGCACTAGTGAAATATTACTAGCTGTAAGGTAGGAAAAACTACTCGTATTCACTCATTATCTATCGAGAATCAAATTACACTTGTCAAACGAACGTAATTAGACGTTAAAGATAAACTCAATATGTGATCGATGAATATCAAGTCAAATAAATCTAACACGATCAAATGAATTAGATTTCCATGAATTCCCCTCAAAATTATGTAATTATATATTTATGCATAAAAATATTCGTGAAAGTTTACAATAAAACATGGAAAATGATGTATGCCTGCTAACTCATAAAACAATGATAGTTCTCGCATTGATAGTATTTGCTTGTTGGAAAAACCTCTAATCCTATGCGGTTCACTTCTCAACCCTTCTAAACACACTCCTATACTAATTTAATCGAATCAAAGCATAATAGTCAATGAAATCACGCTAAACAAAAAGTAAAGGCATGTTTGAGTAAACTATAAAACCGAAACTAAAGCGGATAATGAGACCACATAAATAACCCTTGAATCGATCAACTTCTTCCCAATCTCATCCAAATCACTAAACAACACTTTTTAAACACTATTGCATTTAAAATGCACATTAATGACTGAAAATGACAACTCTCGATCCATAGAATTATTTACTGTGCACTAGTGAAATATTACTAGTAGGAAAAACTACTCGTATTCACTCAGTATCTATCGAGAATCAAATTATACTTGCCCAATGAACCTAATTAGATGTTAAAGATAAACTCAATATGTGATGGATGAATATCAAGTCAAATCAATCTAACACGATCAAATGAATTATATTTCCATGAATTCCCCACAAAATTATGTAATTATATATTTATGCGTAAAAGTATTCGTGAAAGTTTACAATAAAACATGGAAAATGATGTATGCATGCTAACTCATAAAACAACGATAGTTCTCTCATTGATAGTATTTTCTTGTTGGAAAAACCTCTAATACTATGCGGTTTCACTTCTCAACCCTTCTAAATACACTCCTGTACTAATTTAATCGAATCAAAGCATAATAATCAATGAAATCACGCTAAACAAAAAGTAAAGGCATGTTTGAGTAAACTATAAAACCGAAACTAAAGCGGATAATGAGAACACATAAATAACCCTTGAATCGATCAACTTCTTCCCAATCTCATCCAAATCACTAAACAACACTTTTCAAACACTATTGCATTTAAAATGCACATTAATGAATCAAAATGACAACTCTCGATCCATAGAATCATTTACTGTGCACTAGTGAATATTACTAGCTGTAAAGTAGGAAAAACTACTCGTATTCACTCAGTATCTATCCAGAATCAAATTACACTTGTCCAACGAACGTAATCAGCCGTTAAAGATAAACTCAATATGTGATCGATGAATATCAAGTCAAATAAATCTTACACGATCAAATGAATTAGATTTCCATGAATTCCTCTCAAAATTATGTAATTATATATTTATGCATAAAAGTATTCGTGAAAGTTTACAATAAAACATGGAAAATGATGTATGCATGCTAACTCATAAAACAACGATAGTTCTCGCATTGATAATATTTGTTTGTTGGAAAAACCTCTAATCCTATGCGGTTTCACTTTTCAACCCTTCTAAACACACTCCTGTACTAATTTAATCGAATCAAAGCATAATAATCAATGAAACCACGCTAAACAAAAAGTAAAGGCATGTTTGAGTAAACTATAAAACCGAAACTAAAGCGGATAATGAGACTACATAAATAACCCTTGAATCGATCAACTTCTTCCCAGTCTCATCCAAATCACTAAACAACACTTTTTAAACACTATTGCATTTAAAATGCACATTAATGAATCAAAATGACAACTCTCGATCCATAGAATCATTTACTGTGCACTAGTGAAATATTACAGGCTGTAAGGTAGGAAAAACTACTCGTATTCACTCAATATCTATCGAGAATCAAATTACACTTGTCCAACGAACGTAATCGGATGTTAAAGATAAACTCAATTTGTGATCGATGAATATCAAGTCAAATCAATCTAACACGATCAAATGAATTAGATTTCCATGAATTCCTCACAAAATTATGTAATTATATATTTATGCATAAAAGTATTCGTGAAAGTTTACAATAAAACATGGAAAATAATGTATGCATGTTAACTCATAAAACAACAATAGTTCTCGCATTGATAGTATTTGTTTGTTGGAAAAACCTCTAATCCTATGCGGTTTCACTTTTCAACCCTTCTAAACACACTCCTGTACTAATTTAATCGAATCAAAGCATAATAATCAATGAAACCACGCAAAACAAAAAGTAAATGCATGTTTGAGTAAACTATAAAACCGAAACTAAAGCGGATAATGAGACCACATAAATAACCCTTGAATCGATCAACTTCTTCCCAGTCTCATCCAAATCACTAAACAACACTTTTTAAACACTATTGCATTTAAAATGCACATTAATGAATCAAAATGACAACTCTCGATCCATAGAATCATTTACTGTGCACTAGTGAAATATTACTAGCTGTGAAGTACGAAAAACTACTCGTATTCACTCAGTATCTATCGAGAATCAAATTACACTTGTCCAACGAACGTAATCAGAAGTTAAAGATAAACTCAATATGTGATCGATGAATATCAAGTCAAATAAATCTAACACGATCAAATGAATTAGATTTCCATGAATTCCCCTCAAAATTATGTAATTATATATTTATGCATAAAAGTATTCGTGAAAGTTTACAATAAAACATGGAAAATGATGTATGCATGCTAACTCATAAAACAACGATAGTTCTCGCATTGATAGTATTTGTTTGTTGGAAAAACCTCTAATCCTATGCGGTTTCACTTCTCAACCCTTCTAAACACACTCCTGTACTAATTTATTCGAATCAAAGCATAATAATCAATGAAACCACGCTAAACAAAAAGTAAAGGCATGTTTGAGTAAATTATAAAACCGAAACTAAAGCGGATAATGAGACCACATAAATAACCCTTGAATCGATCAACTTCTTCCAATCTCATCCAAATCACTAAACCACTTTTTAAACACTATTACATTTAAATCCACATTAATGAATCAAAATGACAACTCTCGATCCATAAATCATTTACTGTGCACTAGTGAAATATTACGGGCTGTAAGGTAGGAAACTACTCGTATTCACTCAATATCTATCGAGAATCAAATTACACTTGTCCAACGAACGTAATCGGACGTTAAAGATAAACTCAATATGTGATCGATGAATATCAAGTCAAATCAATCTAACACGATCAAATGAATTAGATTTCCATGAATTCCTCACAAAATTATGTAATTATATGTTTATGCATAAAAGTATTCGTGAAAGTTTACAATAAAACATGGAAAATAATGTATGCATGCTAACTCATAAAACAACAATAGTTCTCGCATTGATAGTATTTGTTTGTTGGAAAAACCTCTAATCCTATGCGGTTTCACTTTTCAACCCTTCTAAACACACTCCTGTACTAATTTAATCGAATCAAAGCATAATAATCAATGAAACCACGCAAAACAAAAAGTAAATGCATGTTTGAGTAAACTATAAAACCGAAACTAAAGCGGATAATGAGACCACATAAATAACCCTTGAATCGATCAACTTCTTCCCAGTCTCATCCAAATCACTAAACAACACTTTTTAAACACTATTGCATTTAAAATGCACATTAATGAATCAAAATGACTCTCGATCCATAGAATCATTTACTGTGCACTAGTGAAATATTACTAGCTGTAAAGTAGGAAAAACTACTCGTATTCACTCAGTATCTATCGAGAATCAAATTATACTTGTCCAACGAACGTAATCAGACGTTAAAGATAAACTCAATATGTGATCGATGAATATCAAGTCAAATAAATCTAACACGATCAAATGAATTAGATTTCCATGAATTCCCCTCAAAATTATGTAATTATATATTTATGCATAAAAGTATTCGTGAAAGTTTACAATAAAACATGAAAAATGATGTATGCATGCTAACTCATAAAACAACGATAGTTCTCGCATTGATAGTATTTGTTTGTTGGAAAAACCTCTAATCCTATGCGGTTTCACTTCTCAACCCTTCTAAACACACTCCTGTACTAATTTAATCGAATCAAAGCATAATAATCAATGAAACCACGCAAAACAAAAAGTAAATGCATGTTTGAGTAAACTATAAAACCGAAACTAAAGCGGATAATGAGACCACATAAATAACCCTTGAATCGATCAACTTCTTCCCAGTCTCATCCAAATCACTAAACAACACTTTTTAAACACTATTGCATTTAAAATGCACATTAATGAATCAAAATGACAACTCTCGATCCATAGAATCATTTACTGTGCACTAGTGAAATATTACTAGCTGTAAAGTAGGAAAACCTACTCGTATTCACTCATATCTATCGAGAATCAATTACACTTGTCCAACGAACGTAATCAGACGTTAAAGATAAACTCAATATGTGATCGATGAATATCAAGTCAAATAAATCTAACACGATCAAATGAATTAGATTTCCATGAATTCCCCTCAAAATTATGTAATTATATATTTATGCATAAAAGTATTCGTGAAAGTTTACAATAAAACATGGAAAATGATGTATGCATGCTAACTCATAAAACAACGATAGTTCTCGCATTGATAGTATTTGTTTGTTGGAAAAACCTCTAATCCTATGCGGTTTCACTTCTCAACCCTTCTAAACACACTCCTGTACTAATTTAATCGAATCAAAACATAATAATCAATGAAACCATGCAAAACAAAAAGTAAATGCATTTTTGAGTAAACTATAAAACCGAAACTAAAGCGGATAATGAGACCACATAAATAACTCTTGAATCGATCAACTTCTTCCCAGTCTCATCCAAATCACTAAACAACACTTTTTAAACACTATTGCATTTAAAATGCACATTAATGAATCAAAATGACAACTCTTGATCCATAGAATTATTTACTGTGCACTAGTGAAATATTACTAGCTGTAAAGTAGGAAAAACTACTCGTATTCACTCAATATCTATCGAGAATCAAATTACACTTGTCCAACGAACGTAACCAGACGTTAAAGATAAACTCAGCATATGATCGATGAATATCAAGTCAAATAAATCTACCACGATCAAATGAATTAGATTTCCATGAATTCCTCTCAAAATTATGTAATTATATATTTATGCATAAAAGTATTCGTGAAAGTTTACAATAAAACATGGAAAATGATGTATGCATGCTAACCCATAAAACAACGATAGTTCTCGCATTGATGGTATTTGTTTGTTGGAAAAACCTCTAATCCTATGCGGTTTCACTTCTCAACCCTTCTAAACACACTCCTGTACTAATTTAATCGAATCAAAGCATAATAATCAATGAAACCACGCTAAACAAAAAGTAAAGGCATGTTTGAGTAAATTATAAAACCGAAACTAAAGCGGATAATGAGACCACATAAATAACCCTTGAATCGATCAACTTCTTCCCAATCTCATCCAAATCACTAAACAACACTTTTTAAACACTATTGCATTTAAAATCCACATTAATGAATCAAAATGACAACTCTCGATCCATAGAATCATTTACTGTGCACTAGTTAAATATTACAGGCTGTAAGGTAGGAAAAACTACTCGTATTCACTCAATATCTATCGAGAAACAAATTACACTTGTCCAACGAACGTAATCGGACGTTAAAGATAAACTCAATATGTGATCGATGAATATCAAGTCAAATCAATCTAACACGATCAAATGAATTAGATTTCCATGAATTCCTCACAAAATTATGTAATTATATATTTATGCATAAAAGTATTCGTGAAAGTTTACAATAAACATGGAAAATGTATGCATGCTAACTCATAAAACAACAATAGTTCTCGCATTGATAGTATTTGTTTGTAGAAAACCTCTAATCCTATGCGGTTTCATTTTCAACCCTTCTAAACACACTCCTGTACTAATTTAATCGAATCAAAGCATAATAATCAATGAAACCACGCAAAACAAAAAGTAAATGCATGTTTGAGTAAACTATAAAACCGAAACTAAAGCGGATAATGAGACCACATAAATAACCCTTGAATAGATCAACTTCTTCCCAGTCTCATCCAAATCACTAAACAACACTTTTTAAACACTATTGCATTTAAAATGCACATTAATGAATCAAAATGACAACTCTCGATCAATAGAATCATTTACTGTGCATTAGTGAAATATTACTAGCTGTAAAGTAGGAAAAACTACTCGTATTCACTCAGTATCTATCGAGAATCAAATTACACTTGTCCAACGAACGTAATCAGACGTTAAAGATAAACTCAATATGTGATCGATGAATATCAAGTCAAATAAATCTAACACGATCAAATGAATTAGATTTCCATGAATTCCCCTCAAAATTATGTAATTATATATTTATGCATAAAAGTATTCGTGAAAGTTTACAATAAAACATGGAAAATGATGTATGCATGCTAACTCATAAAACAACGATAGTTCTCGCATTGATAGTATTTGTTTGTTGGAAAAACCTCTAATCCTATGCGGTTTCACTTCTCAACCCTTCTAAACACACTCCTGTACTAATTTAATCGAATCAAAGCATAATAATCAATGAAACCACGCAAAACAAAAAGTAAATGCATTTTTGAGTAAACTATAAAACCAAAACTAAAGCGGATAATGAGACCACATAAATAACCCTTGAATCGATCAACTTCTTCCCAGTCTCATCCAAATCACTAAACAACACTTTTTAAACACTATTGCATTTAAAATGCACATTAATGAATCAAAATGACAACTCTCGATCCATAGAATCATTTACTGTGCACTAGTGAAATATTACTAGCTGTAAAGTAGGAAAAACTACTCGTATTCACTCAGTATCTATCGAGAATCAAATTACACTTGTCCAACGAACGTAATCAGACGTTAAAGATAAACTCAATATGTGATCGATGAATATCAAGTCAAATAAATCTAACACGATCAAATGAATTAGATTTCCATGAATTCCCCTCAAAATTATGTAATTATATATTTATGCATAAAAGTATTCGTGAAAGTTTACAATAAAACATGGAAAATGATGTATGCATGCTAACTCTTAAAACAACGATAGTTCTCGCATTGATAGTATTTGTTTGTTGGAAAAACCTCTAATCCTATGCGGTTTCACTTCTCAACCCTTCTAAACACACTCCTGTACTAATTTAATCGAATCAAAGCATAATAATCAATGAAACCACGCAAAACAAAAAGTAAATGCATTTTTGAGTAAACTATAAAACCGAAACTAAAGCGGATAATGAGACCACATAAATAACTCTTGAATCGATCAACTTCTTCCCAGTCTCATCCAAATCACTAAACAACACTTTTTAAACACTATTGCATTTAAAATGCACATTAATGAATCAAAATGACAACTCTTGATCCATAGAATTATTTACTGTGCACTAGTGAAATATTACTGGCTGTAAAGTAGGAAAAACTACTCGTATTCACTCAATATCTATCGAGAATCAAATTACACTTGTCCAACGAACGTAATCAGACGTTAAAGATAAACTCAGCATATGATCGATGAATATCAAGTCAAATAAATCTACCACGATCAATGAATTAGATTTCCATGAATTCCTCTCAAATTATGTAATTATATATTTATGCATAAAAGTATTCGTGAAAGTTTACAATAAAACATGGAAAATGATGTATGCATGCTAACTCATAAAACAACGATAGTTCTCGCATTGATGGTATTTGTTTGTTGGAAAAACCTCTAATCCTATGCGGTTTCACTTCTCAACCCTTCTAAACACACTCCTGTACTAATTTAATCGAATCAAAGCATAATAATCAATGAAACCACGCTAAACAAAAAGTAAAGGCATGTTTGAGTAAATTATAAAACCGAAACTAAAGCGGATAATGAGACCACATAAATAACCCTTGAATCGATCAACTTCTTCCAATCTCATCCAATCACTAAACACCATTTTAAACACTATTGCATTTAAAATCCACATTAATGAATCAAAATGACAACTCTCGATCCATAGAATCATTTACTGTGCACTAGTGAAATATTACAGGCTCTAAGGGAGGAAAAACTACTCGTATTCACTCAATATCTATCGAGAATCAAATTACACTTGTCCAACGAACGTAATCGGACGTTAAAGATAAACTCAATATGTGATCGATGAATATCAAGTCAAATCAATCTAACACGATCAAATGAATGAGATTTCCATGAATTCCTCACAAAATTATGTAATTATATATTTATGCATAAAAGTATTCGTGAAAGTTTACAATAAAACATGGAAAATAATGTATGCATGCTAACTCATAAAACAACAATAGTTCTCGCATTGATAGTATTTGTTTGTTGGAAAAACCTCTAATCCTATGCGGTTTCACTTTTCAACCCTTCTAAACACACTCCTGTACTAATTTAATCGAATCAAAGCATAATAATCAATGAAACCACGCAAAACAAAAAGTAAATGCATGTTTGAGTAAACTATAAAACCGAAACTAAAGCGGATAATGAGACCACATAAATAACCCTTGAATAGATCAACTTCTTCCCAGTCTCATCCAAATCACTAAACAACACTTTTTAAACACTATTGCATTTAAAATGCACATTAATGAATCAAAATGACAACTCTCGATCCATAGAATCATTTACTGTGCACTAGTGAAATATTACTAGCTGTAAAGTAGGAAAAACTACTCGTATTCACTCAGTATCTATCGAGAATCAAATTACACTTGTCCAACGAACGTATCAGACGTTAAAGATAAACTCAATATGTGATCGATGAATATCAAGTCAAATAATCTAACACGATCAAATGAATTAGATTTCCATGAATTCCCCTCAAAATTATGTAATTATATATTTATGCATAAAAGTATTCGTGAAAGTTTACAATAAAACATGGAAAATGATGTATGCATGCTAACTCATAAAACAACGATAGTTCTCGCATTGATAGTATTTGTTTGTTGAAAAACCTCTAATCCTATGCGGTTTCACTTCTCAACCCTCTAAACACACTCCTGTACTAATTTAATCGAATCAAAGCATAATAATCAATGAAACCACGCAAACAAAAAGTAAATGCATTTTTGAGTAACTATAAAACCGAAACTAAAGCGGATAATGACCACATAAATAACTCTTGAATCGATCAACTTCTTCCCAGTCTCATCCAAATCACTAAACAACACTTTTTAAACACTATTGCATTTAAAATCCACATTAATGAATCAAAATGACAACTCTCGATCCATAGAATCATTTACTGTACACTAGTGAAATATTACAGGCTGTAAGGTAGGAAAAACTACTCGTATTCACTCAATATCTATCGAGAATCAAATTACACTTGTCCAACGAACGTAATCGGACGTTAAAGATAAACTCAATATGTGATCGATGAATATCAAGTCAAATCAATCTAACACGATCAAATGAATTAGATTTCCATGAATTCCTCACAAAATTATGTAATTATATATTTATGCATAAAAGTATTCGTAAAAGTTTACAATAAAACATGGAAAATAATGTATGCATGCTAACTCATAAAACAACGATAGTTCTCGCATTGATAGTATTTGTTTGTTGGAAAAACCTCTAATCCTATGCGGTTTCACTTTCACCCTTCTAAACACACTCCTGTACTAATTTAATCGAATCAAAGCATAATAATCAATGAAACCACGCAAACAAAAAGTAAATGCATGTTTGAGTAAACTATAAAACCGAAACTAAAGCGGATAATGAGACCACATAAATAACTCTTGAATCGATCAACTTCTTCCCAGTCTCATCCAAATCACTAAACAACACTTTTTAAACACTATTGCATTTAAAATGCACATTAATGAATCAAAATGACAACTCTTGATCCATAGAATATTTACTGTGCACTAGTGAAATATTATTACTGGCTGTAAAGTAGGAAAAACTACTCGTATTCACTCAATATCTATCGAGAATCAAATTACACTTGTCCAACGAACGTAATCAGACGTTAAAGATAAACACAACATATGATCGATGAATATCAAGTCAAATAAATCTACCACGATCAAATGAATTAGATTTCCATGAATTCCTCTCAAAATTATGTAATTATATATTTATGTATAAAAGTATTCGTGAAAGTTTACAATAAAACATGGAAAATGATGTATGCATGCTAACTCATAAACACGATAGTTCTCGCATTGATGGTATTTGTTGTTGGAAAAACCTCTAATCCTATGGGTTTCACTTCTCAACCCTTCTAAACACACTCCTGTACTATTTAATCGAATCAAAGCATAATAATCAATGAACCACGCTAAACAAAAAGTAAAGGCATGTTTGAGTAAATTATAAAACCGAAACTAAAGCGGATAATGAGACCACATAAATAACCCTTGAATCGATCAACTTCTTCCCAATCTCATCCAAATCACTAAACAACACTTTTTAAACACTATTGCATTTAAAATCCACATTAATGAATCAAAATGACAACTCTCGATCCATAGAATCATTTACTGTGCACTAGTGAAATATTACAGGCTGTAAGGTAGGAAAAACTACTCGTATTCACTCAATATCTATCGAGAATCAAATTACACTTGTCCAACGAACGTAATCGGACGTTAAAGATAAACTCAATATGTGATCGATGAATATCAAGTCAAATCAATCTAACACGATCAAATGAATTAGATTTCCATGAATTCCTCACAAAATTATGTAATTATATATTTATGCATAAAAGTATTCGTGAAAGTGTACAATAAAACATGGAAAATAATGTATGCATGCTAACTCATAAAACAACAATAGTTCTCGCATTGATAGTATTGTTTGTTGAAAACCTCTAATCCTATGCGGTTTCACTCTTCACCCTTCTAAACCACTCCTGTACTAATTTAATCGAATCAAAGCATATAATCAATGAACCACGCTAAACAAAAAGTAAAGGCATGTTTGAGTAAATTATAAAACCGAAACTAAAGCGGATAATGAGACCACATAAATAACCCTTGAATCGATCAACTTCTTCCGAGTCTCATCCAAATCACTAAACAACACTTTTTAAACACTATTGCATTTAAAATGCACATTAATGAATCAAAATGACAACTCTCGATTCATAGAATTATTTACTGTGCACTAGTGAAATATTACTGGCTGTAAAGTAGGAAAAACTACTCGTATTCACTCAATATCTATCGAGAATCAAATTACACTTGTCCAACGAACGTAATCAGACGTTAAAGATAAACTCAGTATATGATCGATGAATATCAAGTCAATAAATCTACCACGATCAATATTAATTTCCATGAATTCCTTTCAAAATTATGTAATTATATTTTATGCATAAAAGTATTCGTGAAAGTTTACAATAAAACATGAAAATGATGTATGCAGCTAACTCATAAAACAACGATAGTTCTCGCATTGATAGTATTTGTTTGCTGGAAAACCTCTAATCTTATGCGGTTTCACTTCTCACCCTTCTAACACACACTCCTGTACTAATTTAATCGAATCAAAGCATAATAATCAATGAAACCACGCAAAACAAAAAGTAAATGCATGTTTGAGTAAACTATAAAACCGAAACTAAAGCGGATAATGAGACCACATAAATAACCCTTGAATCGATCAACTTCTTCCCAGTCTCATCCAAATCACTAAACAACACTTTTTAAACACTATTGCATTTAAAATGCACATTAATGAATCAAAATGACAACTCTCGATTCATAGAATTATTTACTGTGCACTAGTGAAATATTACTGGCTGTAAAGTAGGAAAAACTACTCGTATTCACTCAGTATCTATCGAGAATCAAATTACACTTGTCCAACGAACGTAATCAGACGTTAAGATAACTCAGTATATGATCGAATGAATATCAAGTCAAATAATCTAACCACGATCAAATTAATTAGATTTCCATGAATTCCTTTCAAAATTATGTAATTATATATTTATGCATAAAAGTATTCGTGAAAGTTTACAATAAAACATGAAAATGATGTATGCATGCTACCATAAAACAACGATAGTTCTCGCATTGATAGTATTTTTTTGCTGGAAAAACCTCTAATCTTATGCGGTTTCACTCTCACCCTTCTAAACACACTCCTGTACTAATTTAATCGAATCAAAGCATAATAATCAATGAAACCACGCAAAACAAAAAGTAATGCATGTTTGAGTAAACTATAAAACCGAAACTAAAGCGGATATGAACCACATAAATAACCCTTGAATCGATCAACTTCTCCCAATCTCATCCAAATCACTAAACAACACTTTTTAAACACTATTGCATTTAAAATGCACATTAATGAATCAAAATGACAACTCTCGATTCATAGAATTATTTACTGTGCACTAGTGAAATATTACTGGCTGTAAAGTAGGAAAAACTACTCGTATTCACTCAGTATCTATCGAGAATCAAATTACACTTGTCCAACGAACGTAATCAGACGTTAAAGATAAACTCAGTATATGATCGATGAATATCAAGTCAAATGAATCTACCACGATCAAATTAATTAGATTTCCATGAATTCCTTTCAAAATTATGTAATTATATATTTATGCATAAAAGTATTCGTGAAAGTTTACAATAAAACATGAAAAATGATGTATGCATGCTAACTCATAAAACAACGATAGTTCTCGCATTGATAGTATTTGTTTGTTGGAAAAACCTCTAATCCTATGCGGTTTCACTTCTCAACCCTTCTAAACACACTCCTGTACTAATTTAATCGAATCAAAGCATAATAATCAATGAAACCACGCTAAACAAAAAGTAAAGGCATGTTTGAGTAAATTATAAAACCGAAACTAAAGCGGATAATGAGACCACATAAATAACCCTTGAATCGATCAACTTCTTCCCAATCTCATCCAAATCACTAAACAACCCTTTTTAAACACTATTGCATTTAAAATCCACATTAATGAATCAAAATGACAACTCTCGATCCATAGAATCATTTACTGTGCACTAGTGAAATATTACTGGCTGTAAGGTAGGAAAAACTACTCGTATTCACTCAATATCTATCGAGAATCAAATTACACTTGTCCAACGAACGTAATCGGACGTTAAAGATAAACTCAATATGTGATCGATGAATATCAAGTCAAATCAATCTAACACGATTAAATGAATTAGATTTCCATGAATTCCTCACAAAATTATGTAATTATATATTTATGCATAAAAGTATTCATGAAAGTTTACAATAAAACATGGAAAATAATGTATGCATGCTAACTCATAAAACAACGATAGTTCTCGCATTGATAGTATTTGTTTGTTGGAAAAACCTCTAATCCTATGCGGTTTCACTTTTCAACCCTTCTAAACACACTCGTGTACTAATTTAATCGAATCAAAGCATAATAATCAATGAAACCATGCAAAACAAAAAGTAAATGCATGTTTGAGTAAACTATAAAACCGAAACTAAAGCGGATAATGAGACCACATAAATAACCCTTGAATCGATCAACTTCTTCCAATCTCATCCAAATCACTAAACAAAACACTTTTAAACACTATTGCATTTAAAATGCACATTAATGAATCAAAATGACAACTCTCGATCCATAGAATCATTTACTGTGCACTAGTGAAATATTACTGTTGTAAAGTAGGAAAAACTACTCGTATTCACTCAATATCTATCGAGAATCAAATTACACTTGTCCAACGAACGTAATCAGACGTTAAAGATAAACTCAATATATCGATGAATATCAAGTCAAATCATCTACACGATCAAATTAATTAGATTTCCATGAATTCCCCTCAAAATTGTGTAATTATATATTTATGCATAAAAGTATTCGTGAAAGTTTACAATAAAACATGAAAAATGATGTATGCATGCTAACTCATAAAACAACGATAGTTCTCGCATTGATAGTATTTGTTTGTTGGAAAAACCTCTAATCCTATGCGGTTTCACTACTCAAGGATTCGAAACACACTCCTGTACTAATTTAATCAAATCAAAGCATAATAATCAATTAAACTACGCTAAACAAAAACTAAAGGCATGTTTGAGTAAACTATAAAACCAAAACTAAAGCGGATAATGATAACACATAAATAACCCTTCAATCGATCAACTTCTTCCCAATCTCATCCAAAACACTAAACAACACTGTTTAAACACTATTGCATTTATAATGCACATTAATAAATCAAAATGACAACTCTCGATCCATAGGATCATTTACTGTGCACAAGTGAAATATTACTAGTTGTAAAGTAGGAAAAACTACTCGTATTCACTCAATATGTACCTAGAATCAAATTACACTTGTCCAACGAACGTAATCAGACGATAAAGATAAACTCAATATGTGATCAATGAATATCAAGTCAAATCAATCTAACACCATCAAATGAATTAGATTTCCATGAATTCCCCTCAAAATTATGTAATTATATATTTATGCATCAAAGTATTCATGAAAGTTTACAATAAAACATGGGAAATGAAGTCTGTATACAAACTCATAAAACAAAGATAGTTCTCGCATTAATAGTTTTTGTTTAATGTAAAAACCTCTAATCCTATGCGGTTTCACTTCTCAAGACTTGTAAACACACTCATGTACGAATTTAATCGAATCAAAGCATAATAATCAATGAAACCACGCTAAACAAAAAGTAAAGGCATGTTTGAGTAAACTATAAAACCGAAACTAAAGCGTATAATGAGACCACATAAATAACCCTTCAATCGATCAACATCTTTCCAATCTCATCCAAAACACTAAACAAACTGTTTAAACACTCTTGCATTAAAATGCATATTAATGAATCAAAATACAACTCTCAATCCATAGAATCATTTATTATGCACTAGTGAATATTACTAGTTGTAAAGTGAGAAAACTCCTCGTATTCACTCAATATGTACCGAGAATCAAATTACACTTGTCCAACGAACGTAATCAGACGTTAAAGATAAAACTCAATATGTGATCAATGAATATCAAGTCAAATCAATCTAACACGATCAAATGAATTAGATTTCCATGAATTCCCCCCAAAATTATGTAATTATATATTTATGCATCAAAGTATTCATGAAAGTTTACAATAACCAGGGAAATGATGTTTGTGTACAAACTCATAAAACAACGATAGTTCTCGCATTGATAGTTTTCGTTGTTGTAAACCTCTAATCCTATGCGGTTTCACTTCTCAAGCCTTCTAAACACACTCCTGTACTAATTTAAAGAATCAAAGCATAATAATCAATGAAACCATGCTAAACAAAAAGTAAGAGATGTTTGAGTAAACTATAAAACCGAAACTAAAGGTATAATGAGACCACATAAATAACCCTTCAATCGATCAACATCTTTCCAATCTCATCCAAACACTAAACATAATGTTTAAACACTTAAACACTCTTGCATTTAAATGCACATTAATGAATCAAAATGACAACTCTCGATCCATAGAATTTTACAGTGCACTAGTGAATTATTACTTGTTGTAAAGTAGCAAAACTACTCGTATTCACTCAATATGTACCGAAATCAAATTACACTTGTCTAATGAACGTAATAGACGTTAAAGATAAGCTTAATATGTGATCAATGAATATCAAGTCAAATCAATTTAACACGATCAAATGAATTAGATTTCCATGAATTCCCCTCAAAATATGTATTATATTTTGTGCAACAAAGTATTCGTGAAATTTACAATAAAACATGGGAAATGATGTACGTATACAAACTCATAAAACAACATAGTTCTCACATTGATAGTTATTGCTTTTATAGAAACCTCTAATCCTATAGGTTTTCACTACTCAAGGATTCCAAACACACTCCTGTACTAATTTAATCGAATCAAAGCATAATAATCAATGAAACTACGCTAAACAAAAAGTAAAGGCATGTTTGAGTAAACTATAAAACCGAAACTAAAGCGGATAATGATAACACATAAATAACCCTTCAATCGATCAACTTCTTCCAATCTCATCCAAAACACTAAACAAACTGTTTAAACACATTGCATTTATAATGCATTAATGAATCAAAATACAACTCTCGATCCATAGAATCATTTACTGTGCACAGTGAAATATTACTAGTTGTAAAGTGAGAAAAACTACTCGTATTCACTCAATATATCGAGAATCAAATTACACTTGTCCAACGAACGTAATCAGACGTAAAGATAAACTCAATATGTGATCAATGAATATCAAGTCAATCAATCTAACACGATCAAATGAATTAGATTTCCATGAATTCCCCTCAAAATTATGTAATTATATATTATGCATCAAAGTATTCATGAAAGTTTACAATAAAACATGGGAAATGATGTCTGTATACAAACTCATAAAACAACGATAGTCTCGCATTGATAGTTTTCGTTTGTTGTAAAACCTCTAATCCTATGCGTTTCACTTCTCAAGCCTTCTAAACACACTCCTGTACTAATTTCATAGAATCAAAGCATAATAATCAATGAAACCATGCTAAACAAAAGTAAAGGGATGTTTGAGTAAACTATAAAACCGAAACTAAAGGGTACTGAGACCACATAATAACCCTTCAATCGATCAACATCTTTCCAATCTCATCCAAAACACTAAACAACAATGTTTAAACTTAAACATTCTGCATTTAAAATGCACATTAATGAATCAAAATGACAACTCTCGATCCATAGAATTATTACAGTGCACTAGTGAATTATTATTGTTGTAAAGTAGCAAAAACTACTCGTATTCACACAATATGTACCGAAAATCAAATTACACTTGTCTAATGAACGTAATTAGACGTTAAAGATAAGCTTAATATGTGATCAATGAATATCAAGTCAAATCAATTTAACACGATCAAATGAATTAGATTTCCATGAATTCCCCTCAAAATTATGTAATTATATGTTTGTGCAACAAAGTATTCGTGAAATTTTACAATAAAACATGGGAAATGATGTATGTATACAAACTCATAAAACAACGATAGTTCTCACATTGATAGTTATTGCTTGTTATAGAAACCTCTAATCCTATGAGGTTTCACTACTCAAGGATTCCAAACACACTCCTGTACTAATTTAATCGAATCAAAGCATAATAATCAATTAAACTACGCTAAACAAAAAGTAAAGGCATGTTTGAGTAAACTATAAAACCGAAACTAAAGCGGATAATGATAACACATAAATTACCCTTGAATCGATCAACTTCTTCCGAATCTCATCCAAAACACTAAACAACACTGTTTAAACACTATTGCATTTATAATGCACATTAGTGAATCAAAATGACAACTCTCGATCCATAGAATCATTTACTGTGCACAAGGGAAATATTACTAGTTGTAAAGTAGGAAAAACTACTCGTATTCACTCAATATGTACCGAGAATCAAATTACACTTGTCCAACGAACGTAATCCGACAATAAAGATAAACTCAATATGTGATCAATGAATATCAAGTCCAATCAATCTAACACGATCAAATGAATTAGATTTCCATGAATTCCTCTCAAAATTATGTAATTATATATTTATGCATCAAAAGTATTCATGAAAGTTTACAATAAAACATGGGAAACGAAGTCTGTATACAAACTCATAAATCAAAGATAGTTCTCGCATTAATAGTTTTTGTTTAATGTAAAAACCTCTAATCCTATGCGGTTTCACTTCTCAAGACTTGTAAACACACTCATGTACGAATTTAATCGAATCAAAGCATAATAATCAATGAAACCACACTAAACAAAAAGTAAAGGCATGTTTGAGTAAACTATAAAAACGAAACTAAAGCGTACAATGAGACCACATAAATAACCCATCAATCGATCAACATCTTTCCAATCTCATCCAAAACACTAAACAACACTGTTTAAACACTCTTGCATTTAAAATGCATATTAATGAATAAAAATAACAACTCTCAATCCATAGAATCATTTATTGTGCACTAGTGAAATATTACTAATTGTAAAGTGAGAAAAACTACTCGTATTCACCAATATGTACCGAGAATCAAATTACACTTGTCCAACGAACGTAATCAGACGTTAAAGATAAAACTCATTATGTGATCAATGATATCAAGTCAAATCAATCTAACACGATCAAATGAATTATATTTCCATGAATTCCCCCCAAAATTATGTAATTATATATTTATGCATTAAAGTATTCATGAAAGTTTACAATAAAACCTGGGAAATGATGTCTGTGTACAAACTCATAAAACAACGATAGTTCTCGCATTGATAGTTTTCGTTTGTTGTAAAACCTCTAATCCTATGCGGTTTCACTTCTCAAGCCTTCTAAACAACTCCGGTACTAATTTAATAGAATCAAAACATAATAATCAATGAAACCACGCTAAACAAAAAGTAAAGGCATGTTTGAGTAAACTATAAAACCGAAACTAAAGGTACAATGAGACCACATAAATAACCCTTCAATCGATCAACATCTTTCCAACTCATCCAAAACACTAAAAACAATATTTAAACTTAAACACTCTTGCGTTTAAAATGCACATTAATGAATCAAAATGACAACTCTCGATCCATAATTATTTACAGTGCACTAGTGAATTATTACTTGTTGTAAGTAGCAAAAACTACTCGTATTCACACAATATGTACGAAAATCAAATTACACTTGTCTAATGAACGTAATTAGACGTTAAAGATAAGCTTAATATGTGATCAATGAATATCAAGTCAAATCATTTAACACGATCAAATGAATTAGATTTCCATGAATTCCCCTCAAATTATGTAATTATATGTTTGTGCAACAAAGTATTCGTGAAATTTTACAATAAACATGGGAAATGATGTATGTATACAAACTCATAAAACAACGATAGTTCTCACATTGATAGTTATGCTTGTTGTAGAAACCTCTAATCCTATGAGGTTTCACTACTCAAGGATTCCAAACACACTCCATACTAATTTAATCGAATCAAAGCATAATAATCAATTAAACTACGCTTAACAAAAAGTAAAGGCATGTTTGAGTAAACTATAAAACCGAAACTAAAGCGGATAATGATAACACATAAATAACCCTTCAATCGATCAACTTCTTCCCAATCTCATCCAAAACACTAAACAACACAGTTTAAATACTATTGCATTTATAATGCACATTAATGAATCAAGATGACAACTCTCGATCCATAAAATCATTTACTGTGCACAAGTGAAATATTACTAGTTGTAAAGTTGGAAAAACTACTCGTATTCTCTCAATATATACCGAGAATCAAATTACACTTGTCCAACGAACGTAATCAGACGATAAAGATAAACTCAATATGTGATCAATGAATATCAAGTCAAATCAATCTAACACGATCAAATGAATTAGATTTCCATGAATTCCCCTCAAAATTATGTAATTATATATTTATGCATCAAAGTATTCATGAAAGTTTACAATAAAACATGGGAAATGAAGTCTGTATACAAATTCATAAAACAAAGATAGTTCTCACATTAATAGTTTTTGTTTAATGTAAACCCTCTAATCCTATGCGGTTTCACTTCTCAAGACTTGTAAACACACTCATGTACGATTTAATCGAATCAAAGCATAATAATCAATGAAACACGCTAAACAAAAAGTAAAGGCATGTTTGAGTAAACTATAAACCGAAACTAAAGCGTACAATGAGACCACATAAATAACCCTTCAATCGATCAACATCTTTCCAATCTCATCCAAAACACTAAACAACACTGTTTAAACACTCTTGCATTTAAAATGCATATTAATGAATCAAAATAACAACTCTCAATCCATAGAATCATTTATTGTGCACTAGTGAAATATTACTAGTTGTAAAGTGAGAAAAACTCCTCGTATTCACTCAATATGTACCGAGAATCAAATTACACTTGTCCAACGAACGTAATCAGAAGTTAAAGATAAAACTCAATATGTGATCAATGAATATCAAGTCAAATCAATCTAAATGAATTAGATTTCCATGAATTCCCCCCAAAATTATGTAATTATATATTTATGCATCAAAGTATTCATGAAAGTTTACAATAAAACCTGGGAAATGATGTCTGTGTACAAACTCATAAAACAACGATAGTTCTCGCATTGATAGTTTTCGTTTGTTGTAAAACCTCTAATCCTATGCGGTTTCACTTCTCAAGCGTTCTAAACACACTCCTGTACTAATTTAATAGAATCAAAGCATAATAATCAATGAAACCATGCTAAACAAAAAGTAAAGGCATGTTTGAGTAAAATATAAAACTGAAACTAAAGCGGATAATGATAACACATAAATAACCCTTCAATCGATCAACTTCTTTCCAATCTCATCCAAAACACTAAACAACGCTGTTTAAACACTACTGCATTTATAATGCACATTAATGAATCAAAATGACAACTCTCGATCCATAAAATCATTTACTTTGCACAAGTGAAATATTACTAGTTGTAAAGTAGAAAAACTACTCGTATTCACTAATATGTACCGAGAATCAAATTACACTTGTCCAACGAACGTAATCAGACGTTAAAGATAAACTCAATATGTGATCAATGAATATCAAGTCAAATCAATCTAACACGATCAAATGAATGATTTCCATGAATTCCCCTCAAAATATGTAATTATATATTTATGCATCAAAGTATTCATGAAAGTTTACAATAAAACTGGGAAATGATGTATGTGTACAAACTCAAAAACAACGATAGTTCTCGCATTGATAGTTTTTCGTTTGTTTAAACCTCTAATCCTATGCGGTTTCACTTCTCAAGCGTTCTAAACACACTCCTGTACTAATTTAATAGAATCAAAGCATAATAATCAATGAAACCATGCTAAACAAAAAGTAAAGGCATGTTTGAGTAAAATATAAAACTGAAACTAAAGCGGATAATGATAACACATAAATAACCCTTCAATCGATCAACTTCTTTCCAATCTCATCCAAAACACTAAACAACGCTGTTTAAACACTACTGCATTTATAATGCACATTAATGAATCAAAATGACAACTCTCGATCCATAAAATCATTTACTTTGCACAAGTGAAATATTAATAGTTGTAAAGTACGAAAAACTACTCGTATTCACTCAATATATACCGAGAATCAAATTACACTTGTCCAACGAACGTAATCAGACGATAAAGATAAACTCAATATGTGATCAATGAATATCAAGTCAAATCAATCTAACACGATCAAATGAATTAGATTTCCATGAATTCCCCTCAAAATTATGTAATTATATATTTATGCATCAAAGTATTCATGAAAGTTTACAATAAAACATGGGAAATGAAGTCTGTATACAAATTCATAAAACAAAGATAGTTCTCACATTAATAGTTTTTGTTTAATGTTAAACCTCTAATCCTATGCGGTTTCACTTCTCAAGACTTGTAAACACACTCATGTACGAATTTAATCGAATCAAAGCATAATAATCAATGAAACCACGCTAAACAAAAAGTAAAGACATGTTTGAGTAAACTATAAAACCGAAACTAAAGCGTACAATGAGACCACATAAATAACCCTTCAATCGATCAACATCTTTCCAATCTCATCCAAAACACTAAACAACACTGTTTAAACACTCTTGCATTTAAAATGCATATTAATGAATCAAAATAACAACTCTCAATCCATAGAATCATTTATTGTGCACTAGTGAAATATTACTAGTTGTAAAGTGAGAAAAACTCCTCGTATTCACTCAATATGTACCGAGAATCAAATTACACTTGTCCAACGAACGTAATCAGACGTTAAAGATAAAACTCAATATGTGATCAATGAATATCAAGTCAAATCAATCTAACACGATCAAATGAATTAGATTTCCATGAATTCCCCCCAAATTATGTAATTATATATTTATGCATCAAAGTATTCATGAAAGTTTACAATAAACCTGGGAAATGATGTATGTGTACAAACTCATAAAACAACGATAGTTCGCATTGATAGTTTTCGTTGTTGTAAACCTCTAATCCTATGCGGTTTCACTTCTCAAGCTTCTAAACACACTCCTGTACTAATTTAATAGAATCAAAGCATAATAATCAATGAAACCATGCTAAACAAAAGTAAAGGCATGTTTGAGTAAACTATAAAACCGAAACTAAAGGGACAATGAGACCACATAAATAACCTTCAATCGATCAACATCTTCCAATCTCATCCAAAACACTAAACAACATGTTTAAACTTAAACACTCTGCGTTTAAAATGCACATTAATGAATCAAAATGACAACTCTCGATCCATAGAATTATTTAGTGCACTAGTGAATTATTACTAGTTGTAAAGTAGAAAAACTACTCGTATTCACACAATATGTACCGAAATCAAATTACACTTGTCCAATGAACGTAATTAGACGTTAAAGATAAGCTTAATATGTGATCAATGAATATCAAGTCAAATCAATTAACACGATCAAATAATTAGATTTCATGAATTCCCCTCAAATTATGTAATTATATGTTGTGCATCAAAGTATTCATGAAATTTACAATAAAACATGGGAAATGATGTATGTATACAAACTCATAAAACAACGATAGTTCTCACATTGATAGTTATTGCTTGTTATAGAAACCTCTAATCCTATGAGGTTTCACTACTCAAGGATTCCAAACACACTCATGTACTAATTTAATCGAATCAAAGCATAATAATCATTAAACTACGCTAAACAAAAGTAAAGGCATGTTTGAGTAAACTATAAAACCGAAACTAAAGCGGATAATGAGACCACATAAATAACCCTTCAATCGATCAACTTCTTCCAATCTCATCCAAAACACTAAACAACACTGTTTAAACACTCTTGCATTTAAAATGCACATAATGAATCAAATAACAACTCACTCTCATCCTAGAATCATTTACTGTGCACTAGTGAAATATTACTAGTTGTAAAGTGAAAAAACTCCTCGTATTCACTCAATATGTACCGAGAATCAAATTACACTTGTCCAACGAACGTAATCAGACGTTAAAGAAAAACTCAATATGTGATCAATGAATATCAAGTCAAATCAATCTAACACGATCAAATGAATTAGATTTCCATGAATTCCCCCCAAAATTATGTAATTATATATTTATGCATCAAAGTATTCATGAAAGTTTACAATAAAACATGGGAAATGATGTATGTATACAAACTCATAAAACAACGATAGTTCTCGCATTGATAGTTTTTGTTGTTGTAAAACCTCTAATCCTATGCGGTTTCACTTCTCAAGCTTCTAAACACACTCCTGTACTAATTTAATCGAATCAAAGCATAATAATCAATGAACCACGCTAAACAAAAAGTAAAGGCATGTTTGAGTAAAATATAAAACCGAAACTAAAGCGTATAATGAGAACACATAAATAACCCTTCAATCGATCAACTTCTTCCAATCTCATCCAAACACTAAACAACACTGTTTAAACACTACTGCATTTATAATGCACATTAATGAATCAAAATGACAACTCTCGATCCATAGAATCATTTACTTTGCACAAGTGAAATATTACTAGTTGTAAAGTAGGAAAAAACTCGTATTCACTCAATATGTACCGAGAATCAAATTACACTTGTCCAACGAACGTAATCAGACGTAAAGATAAACTCAATATGTGATCAATGAATATCAAGTCAAATCAATCTAACACGATCAAATGAATTAGATTTCCATGAATTCCCAAAATTATGTAATTATATATTTATGCATCAAAGTATTCATGAAAGTTTACAATAAAATGGGAAATGAAGTCTGTATACAAACTCATAAAACAAAGATAGTTCTCGCATTAATAGTAATCGATCACATCTTTCCAATCTCATCCAAAACACTAAACAACACTGTTTTAAACACTCTCGCATTTAAAATGCATATTAATGAATCAAAATACAACCCTCAATCCATAGAATCATTATTGTGCACTAGTGAAATATTACTAGTTGTAAAGTGAGAAAAACTCCTCGTATTCACTCAATATGTACCGAGAATCAAATTACACTTGTCCACGAACGTAATCAGACGTTAAAGATAAACTCAATATGTGATCAATGAATATCAAGTCAAATCAATCTAAATGAATTAGATTATTCCATGAATTCCCCCCAAAATTATGTAATTATATATTTATGCATCAAAGTATTCATGAAAGTTTACAATAAACCTGGGAAATGATGTCTGTGTACAAACTCATAAAACAACGATAGTTCTCGCATTGATAGTTTTCGTTTGTTGTAAAACCTCTAATCCTATGCGGTTTCACTTCTCAAGCGTTCTAAACACACTCCTGTACTAATTTAATAGAATCAAAGCATAATAATCAATGAAACCATGCTAAACAAAAAGTAAAGGCATGTTTGAGTAAACTATAAACTGAAACTAAAGCGATAATGAAACACATAAATAACCCTTCAATCGATCAACTTCTTTCCAATCTCATCCAAAACACTAAACAACACTGTTTAAACACTACTTGCATTTATAATGCACATTAATGAATCAAAATGACAACTCTCTCGATCCATAAATCATTTACTTTGCACAAGTGAAATATTACTAGTTGTAAAGTGAAAAACTACTCGTATTCACTCAATATGTACCGAGAATCAAATTACACTTGTCCAACGAACGTAATCAGACGATAAAGATAAACTCATATGTGATCAATGAATATCAAGTCAAATCAATCTAACACGATCAAATGAATTAGATTTCCATGAATTCCCCTCAAAATTATGTAATTATATATTTATGCATCAAAGTATTCATGAAAATTTACAATAAAACATGGGAAATGATCTGTATACAAACTCATAAAACAAGATAGTTCTCCCATTAATAGTTTTTGTTTAATTTAAACCTCTAATCCTATGCGGTTTCACTTCTCAAGACTTGTAAACACACTCATGTACGAATTTAATCGAATCAAAGCATAATAATCAATGAAACCACGCTAAACAAAAAGTAAAGACATGTTTGAGTAAACTATAAAACCGAAACTAAAGCGTACAATGAGACCACATAAATAACCCTTCAATCGATCAACATCTTTCCAATCTCATCCAAAACACTAAACAACACTGTTTAAACACTCTTGCATTTAAAATGCATATTAATGAATCAAAATAACAACTCTCAATCCATAGAATCATTTATTGTGCACTAGTGAAATATTACTAGTTGTAAAGTGAGAAAAACTCCTCGTATTCACTCAATATGTACCGAGAATCAAATTACACTTGTCCAACGAACGTAATCAGACGTTAAAGATAAAACTCAATATGTGATCAATGAATATCAAGTCAAATCAATCTAACATGATCAAATGAATTAGATTTCCATGAATTCCCCCCAAAATTATGTAATTATATATTTATGCATCAAAGTATTCATGAAAGTTTACAATAAAACCTGGGAAATGATGTCTGTGTACAAACTCATAAAACAACGATAGTCCTCGCATTGATAGTTTTTGTTTATTGTAAAACCTCTAATCCTATGCGGTTTCACTTCTCAAGCGTTCTAAACACACTCCTGTACTAATTTAATAGAATCAAAGCATAATAATCAATGAAACCATACTAAACAAAAAGTAAAGGCATGTTTGAGTAAACTATAAACCGAAACTAAAGCGATAATGATAACACATAAATAACCCTTCAATCGATCAACTTCTTTCCAATCTCATCCAAAACACTAAACAACGCTGTTTAAACACTACTGCATTTATAATGCACATTAATGAATCAAAATGACAACTCTCGATCCATAAAATCATTTACTGTGCACAAGTGAAATATTAATAGTTGTAAAGTACGAAAAACTACTCGTATTCACTCAATATATACCGAGAATCAAATTACACTTGTCCAACGAACGTAATCAGACGATAAAGATAAACTCTATATGTGATCAATGAATATCAAGTCAAATCAATCTAACACGATCAAATTAATTAGATTTCCATATGAATTCCCCTCAAAATTATGTAATTATATATTTATGAATCAAAGTATTCATGAAAGTTTACAATAAAACATGGGAAATGAAGTCTGTATACAAATTCATAAAACAAAGATAGTTCTCGCATTAATAGTTTTTGTTTAATGTTAAACCTCTAATCCTATGCGGTTTAACTTCTCAAGACTTGTAAACACACTCATGTACGAATTTAATCGAATCAAAGCATAATAATCAATGAAACCACGCTAAACAAAAAGTAAAGACATGTTTGAGTAAACTATAAAACCGAAACTAAAGTGTACAATGAGACCACATAAATAACCCTTCAATCGATCAACATCTTTCCAATCTCATCCAAAACACTAAACAATACTGTTTAAACACTCTTGCATTTAAAATGCATATTAATGAATCAAAATAACAACTCTCAATCCATAGAATCATTTATTGTGCACTAGTGAAATATTACTAGTTGTAAAGTGAGAAAAACTCCTCGTATTCACTCAATATGTACCGAGAATCAAATTACACTTGTCCAACGAACGTAATCAGAAGTTAAAGATAAAACTCAATATGTGATCAATGAATATCAAGTCAAATCAATCTAAATGAATTAGATTTCCATGAATTCCCCCCAAATTATGTTATATATTTATGCATCAAAGTATTCATGAAAGTTTACATAAAACCTGGGAAATGATGTATGTGTACAAACTCATAAAACAACGATAGTTCTCGCATTGATAGTTTTTCGTTTGTTGTAAAACCTCTAATCCTATGCGGTTTCACTTCTCAAGCGTTCTAAACACACTCCTGTACTAATTCATAGAATCAAAGCATAATAATCAATGAAACCATGCTAAACAAAAAGTAAAGGCATGTTTGAGTAAACTATAAAAGAAACTAAAGCGGATAATGATAACACATAAATAACCCTTCAATCGATCAACTCTTTCCAATCTCATCCAAAACACTAAACACACTGTTTAAAACTACTGCATTTATATGCACATTATGAATCAAATGACAACTCTCGATCCATAAAATCATTTACGTGCACAAGTGAAATATTACTAGTTGTAAAGTACGAAAAACTACTCGTATTCACTCAATATATACCGAGAATCAAATTACACTTGTCCAACGAACGTAATCAGACGATAAAGATAAACTCATATGTGATCAATGATATCAAGTCAAATCAATCTAACACGATCAAATGAATTAGATTTCCATGAATTCCCCTCAAAATTATGTAATTATATATTTATGCATCAAAGTATTCAAGAAAGTTTACAATAAAACATGGGAAATGAAGTCTGTATACAAATTCATAAAACAAAGATAGTTCTCGCATTAATAGTTTTTGTTTAATGTTAAACCTCTAATCCTATGCGGTTTAACTTCTCAAGACTTGTAAACACACTCATGTACGAATTTAATCGAATCAAAGCATAATAATCAATGAAACCACGCTAAACAAAAGTAAGACATTTTGAGTAAACTATAAACCGAAACTAAAGCGTACAATGAGACCACATAAATAACCCTTCAATCGATCAACATCTTTCCAATCTCATCCAAAACACTAAACAACACTGTTTAAACACTCTTGCATTTAAAATGCATATTAATGAATCAAAATAACAACTCTCAATCCATAGAATCATTTATTGTGCACTAGTGAAATATTACTAGTTGTAAAGTGAGAAAAACTCCTCGTATTCACTCAATATGTACCGAGAATCAAATTACACTTGTCCAACGAACGTAATCAGACGTTAAAGATAAAACTCAATATGTGATCAATGAATATCAAGTCAAATCAATCTAACACGATCAAATGAATTAGATTTCCATGAATTCCCCCCAAAATTATGTAATTATATATTTATGCATCAAAGTATTCATGAAAGTTTACAATAAAACCTGGGAAATGATGTCTGTGTACAAACTCATAAAACAACGATAGTTCTCGCATTGATAGTTTTCGTTTGTTGTAAAACCTCTAATCCTATGCGGTTTCACTTCTCAAGCCTTCTAAACACACTCCTGTACTAATTTAATAGAATCAAAGCATAATAATCAATGAAACCATGCTAAACAAAAAGTAAAGGCATGTTTGAGTAAACTATAAAACCGAAACTAAAGGGTACAATGAGACCACATAAATAACCCTTCAATCGATCAACATCTTTCCAATCTCATCCAAAACACTAAACAACAATTTTAAACTTAACACTCTTGCATTTTAAATGCACATTAATGAATCAAAATGACAACTCTCGATCCATAGAATTATTTACTATGCACTAGTGAATATTACTTGTTGTAAAGTAGAAAAACTACTCGTATTCACACAATATGTACCGAAAATCAAATTACACTTGTCTAATGACGTAATTAGACGTTAAAGATAAGCTTAATATGTGATCAATGAATATCAAGTCAAATCAATTAACACGATCAAATGATTAGATTTCCATGAATTCCCCTCAAATTATGTAATTATATGTTTGTGCAACAAAGTATTCGTGAATTTTACAATAAAACATGGGAAATGATGTATGTATACAACTCATAAAAACAACGATAGTTCTCACATTGATAGTTATTGCTTGTTATAGAAACCTCTAATCCTATGAGGTTTCACTACTCAGGATTCCAAACACACTCCTGTACTAATTTAATCGAATCAAAGCATAATAATCAATTAAACTACGCTAAACAAAAGTAAAGGCATGTTTGAGTAAACTATAAAACCGAAACTAAAGCGTATAATGATAACACATAAATACCCTTCAATCGATCAACTTCTTCCCATCTCATCCAAAACACTAAACAACACTGTTTAAACACTATTGCTTTTATAATGCACATTAATGAATCAAAATGACAACTCTCGATCCATAGAATCATTTACTGTGCACAGTGAAATATACTAGTTGTAAAGTAGGAAAACTACTCGTATTCACTCAATATGTACCGAGAATCAAATTACACTTGTCCAACGAACGTAATCAGACGATAAAGATAAACTCAATATGTGATCAATGAATATCAAGTCAATCAATCTAACACGATCAATTAATTAGATTTCATGAATTCCCCTCAAAATTATGTAATTATATATTTATGCATCAAAGTATTCATGAAAGTTTACAATAAAACATGGGAATGAAGTCTGTATACAAACTCATAAACAAGATAGTTCTCGCATTAATAGTTTTTTGTTTAATGTAAAAACCTCTAATCCTATGCGGTTTCACTTCTCAAACCCTTCTAAACACACTCCTGTACTAATTTAATCGAATCAAAGCATAATAATCAATGAAACCACGCTAAACAAAAAGTAAAGGCATGTTTGAGTAAACTATAAAACCGAAACTAAAGCGGATAATGAGACCACATAAATACCCTTCATCGATCAACTTCTTCCAATCTCATCCAAACACTAACAACACTTTTTAAACACTATTGCATTTAAAATGCACATTAATGAATCAAAATGACAACTCTCGATCCACAGAATTATTTACAGTGCACTAGTGAAATATTACTGGCTGTAAAGTAGAAAAAACTACTCGTATTCACTCACTATCTATCGAGAATCAAATTACACTTGTCCAACGAACGTAATCAGACGTTAAAGATAAACTCAATATATGATCGATGAATGTCAAGTAAGATAAATCTACCATGATCAAATGAATTAGATTTCCATGAATTCCCCTCAAAATTATGTAATTATATATTTATGCATTAAAGTATTCATGAAAGTTTACAATAAAACATCAAAAATGAAGTCTGTATACAAACTCATAAATCAAACATAGTTCTCGCATTAATAGTTTTTGTTTAACGTAAAAACCTCTAATCCTATGCGGTTTCACTTCTCAAGACTTGTAAACACACTCATGTACGAATTTAATCGAATCAAATCATAATAATCAATGAAACCACGCTAAACAAAAGTAAAGGCATGTTTGAGTAAACTATAAAACCGAAACTAAAGCGGATAATGAGACCACATAAATAACCCTTCAATCGATCAACTCTTCCCATTCTCATCCAAAACACTAAACAATACTTTTTTAACACTATTGCATTAAAATGCACATTAATGAATCAAATGACAACTCTCGATCCATAAATTATTTACTGTGCACTAGTAAATATTACTGGTTGTAAAGTAGGAAAACTACTCGTATTCACTCACTATATGTACCGGAATCAATTACACTTGTCCAACAAACGTAATCAGACGTTAAAGATAAACTCAATATATGATCAATGAATATCAAGTCAAATCAATCTAACACGATCAAATGAATTAGATTTCCATGAATTCCCCTCAAATTATGTAATTATATATTTATGCATCAAAGTATTCATGAAGTTTTACAATAAACATCGGAAATGAAGTCTGTATACAAACTCATAAACAACGATAGTTCTCGCATAATAGTTTTTTGTTTAATGTAAAAACCTAATCCTATGAGGTTTCACTTCTCAAGACTTGTAAACACACTCCTGTACTAATTTAATCGAATCAAAGCTAATAATCAATGAAACCACGCTAAACAAAAAGTAAAGGCATGTTTGAGTAAACTATAAAACCGAAACTAAAGCGGATAATGATACATAAATAACCCTTCAATCGATCAACTTCTTCCCAATCTCATCCAAACACTAAACAACACTTTTTAAAACACTATTGCATTTAAAATGCACATTAATGAATCAAAATGACAACTCTCGATCCATAGAATCATTTACTGTGCACAAGTGAAATATTACTAGTTGTAAAGTAGGAAAACCTATTCGTATTCACTCAATATGTACCGAGAATCAAATTACACTTGTCCAACGAACGTAATCAGACGATAAAGATAAACTCAATATGTGATCAATGAATATCAAGTCAAATCAATCTAACACGATCAAATGAATTAGATTTCCATGAATTCCCCTCAAAATTATGTAATTATATATTTATGCATCAAAGTATTCATGAAAGTTTACAATAAAACATGGGAAATGAAGTCTGTATACAAACTCATAAAACAAAGATAGTTCTCGCATTAATAGTTTTTGTTTAATGTAAAAACCTCTAATCCTATGCGGTTTCACTTCTCAAGACTTGTAAACACACTCATGTACGAATTTAATCGAATCAAAGCATAATAATCAATGAAACCACGCTAAACAAAAAGTAAAGGCATGTTTGAGTAAACTATAAAACCGAAACTAAAGCGTACAATGAGACCACATAAATAACCCTTCAATCGATCAACATCTTTCCAATCTCATCCAAAACACTAAACAACACTGTTTAAACACTCTTGCATTTAAAATGCATATTAATGAATCAAATTAACAACTCTCAAATCATAGAATCATTTATTGTGCACTAGTGAAATATTACTAGTTGTAAAGTGAGAAAAACTCCTCGTATTCACTCAATATATACCGAGAATCAAATTACACTTGTCCAACGAACGTAATCAGACGTTAAAGATAAAACTCAATATGTGATCAATGAATTAGATTTCCATGCATTCCCCTCAAAATTATGTAATTATGTATTTATGCATCAAAGTATTCATGAAAGTTTACAATAAAACTTGGGAAATGATGTCTGTGTACAAACTCATAAAACAACGATAGTTCTCGCATTGATAGTTTTCGTTTGTTGTAAAACCTCTAATCCTATGCGGTTTCACTTCTCAAGCCTTCTAAACACACTCCTGTACTAAGTTAATAGAATCAAAGCATAATAATCAATGAAACCACGCTAAACAAAAAGTAAAGGCATGTTTGAGTAAACTATAAAACCGAAACTAAAGGGTACAATGAGACCACATAAATAACCCTTCAATCGATCAACATCTTTCCAATCTCATCCAAAACACTAAACAACAATGTTTAAACTTAAACACTCTTGCGTTTAAAATGCACATTAATGAATCAAAATGACAACTCTCGATCCATAGAATTATTTACAGTGCACTAGTGAATTATTACTTGTTGTAAAGTAGCAAAAACTACTCGTATTCACACAATATGTACCGAAAATCAAATTACACTTGTCTAATGAACGTAATTAGACGTTAAAGATAAGCTTAATATGTGATCAATGAATATCAAGTCAAATCAATTTAACACGATCAAATGAATTAGATTTCCATGAATTCCCCTCAAAATTATGTAATTATATGTTTGTGCAACAAAGTATTCGTGAAATTTTACAATAAAACATGGGAAATGATGTATGTATACAAACTCATAAAACAACGATAGTTCTCACATTGATAGTTATTGCTTGTTATAGAAACCTCTAATCCTATGAGGTTTCACTACTCAAGGATTCCAAACACACTCCTGTACTAATTTAATCGAATCAAAGCATAATAATCAATTAACCTACGCTAAACAAAAAGTAAAGGCATGTTTGAGTAAACTATAAAACCGAAACTAAAGCGGATAATGATACCATAAATAACCCTTCAATCGATCAACTTCTTCCCAATCTCATCCAAAACACTAAAAACACTGTTTAAACACTATTGCATTTATAATGCACATTAATGAATCAAAATGACAACTCTCAATCCATAGAATCATTTACTGTGCACAAGTGAAATATTACTAGTTGTAAAGTAGGAAAACTACTCGTATTCACTCAATATGTACCGAGAATCAAATTACACTTGTCCAACGAACGTAATCAGACGATAAATAAACTCATATGTGATCAATGAATATCAAGTCAAATCAATCTAACACGATCAAATGAATTAGATTTCCATGAATTCCCCTCAAAATTATGTAATTATATATTTATGCATCAAAGTATTCATGAAAGTTTACAATAAAACATGGGAAATGAAGTCTGTATACAACTCATAAAACAAAGATAGTTCTCGCATTAATAGTTTTTGTTTAATGTAAACCTCTAATCCTATGCGGTTTCACTTCTCAAGACTTGTAAACACACTCATGTACTAATTTAATCGAATCAAAGCATAATAATCAATGAAACCACGCTAAACAAAAAGTAAAGGCATGTTTGAGTAAACTATAAAACCGAAACTAAAGCGTACAATGAGACCACATAAATACCCTTCAATCGATCAACATCTTTCCATCTCATCCAAAACACTAAACAACACTGTTTAAACACTCTTGCATTTAAAATGCATATTAATGAATCAAATAACAACTCTCAATCCATAGAATCATTTATTGTGCACTAGTGAAATATTACTAGTTGTAAGTGAGAAAAACTCCTCGTATTCACTCAATATGTACCGAGAATCAAATTACACTTGTCCAACGAACGTAATCAGACGTTAAAGATAACTCAATATGTGATCAATGAATATCAAGTCAAATCAATCTAACACGATCAAATGAATTAGTTTCCATGAATTCCCCCCAAAATTATGTAATTATATATTTATGCATCAAAGTATTCATGAAAGTTTACAATAAAACCTGGGAAATGATGTCTGTGTACAAACTCATAAAACAACGATAGTTCTCGCATTGATAGTTTTTCGTTTGTTGTAAAACCTCTAATCCTATGCGGTTTCACTTCTCAAGCTTCTAAACACACTCCTGTACTAATTAATAGAATCAAAGCATAATAATCAATGAAACCATGCTAAACAAAAAGTAAAGGCATGTTTGAGTAAACTATAAAACCGAAACTAAAGGGTACAATGAGACCACATAAATAACCCTTCAATCGATCAACATCTTTCCAATCTCATCCAAAACACTAAACAACAACGTTTAAACTTAAACACTCTTGCGTTTAAAATGCACATTAATGAATCAAAATGACAACTCTCGATCCATAGAATTATTTACAGTGCACTAGTGAATTATTACTTGTTGTAAAGTAGCAAAAACTACTCGTATTCACACAATATGTACCGAAAATCAAATTACACTTGTGTAATGAACGTAATTAGACGTTAACGATAAGCTTAATATGTGATCAATGAATATCAAGTCAAATCAATTTAACACGATCAAATGAATTAGATTTCCATGAATTCCCCTCAAAATTATGTAATTATATGTTTGTGCAACAAAGTATTCGTGAAATTTTACAATAAAACATGGGAAATGATGTATGTATACAAACTCATAAAACAACGATAGTTCTCACATTGATAGTTATTGCTTGTTATAGAAACCTCTAATCCTATGAGGTTTCACTACTCAAGGATTCCAACACACTCGTACTAATTTAATCGAATCAAAGCATAATAATCAATTAAACTACGCTAAACAAAAGTAAAGGCATGTTTGAGTAAACTATAAAACCGAAACTAAAGCGGATAATGATACACATAAATAACCCTTCAATCGATCAACTTCTTCCCAATCTCATCCAAAACACTAAACAACACTGTTTAAACACTATTGCATTTATAATGCACATTAATGAATCAAATGACAACTCTCGATCCATAGAATCATTTACTGTGCACAAGTGAAATATTACTAGTTGTAAAGAAAAAACTACTCGTATTCACTCAATATGTACCGAGAATCAAATTACACTTGTCCAAGAACGTAATCAGACGTTAAAAATAACTTAATATGTGATCAATGATATCAAGTCAAATCAATTAACACGATCAAATGAATTAGATTTCCATGAATTCCCCTCAAATTATGTAATTATATGTTTGTGCATCAAAGTATTCATGAAATTTTACAATAAACAGGGAAATGATGTCTGTATACAAACTCATAAAACAACGATAGTTCTCGCATTGATAGTTTTTGTTTATTGTAGAAACCTCTAATCCTATCGGTTTCACTTCTCAAGCTTCCAAACACACTCATGTACTAATTTAATCGAATCAAAGCATAATAATCATGAAACACGCTAAACAAAAAGTAAGGCATGTTTGAGTAAACTATAAAACCGAAACTAAAGCGGACAATGATAAACATAAATAACCCTTCAATCGATCAACATCTTTCCCAATCTCATCCAAAACACTAAACACACTGTTTAAACACTCTTGCATTTAAATGCCATTAATGAATCAAAATGACAACTCTCGATCCATAGAATCATTTACTTGTGCACAAGTGAAATATTACTAGTTGTAAAGTAGGAAAAACTACTCGTATTCACTCAATATGTACCGAGAATCAAATTACAGTTGTCCAACGAACGTAATCAGACGTAAAGATAAAACAATATGTGATCAATGAATATCAAGTCAAATCAATCTAACACAATCAAATGAATTAGATTTCCATGAATTCCCCAAAATTATGTAATTATATATTTATGCATCAAAGTATTCATGAAAGTTTACAATAAAACTGGAAATGAAGTCTGTATACAAACTCATAAAACAACGATAGTTCTTGCATTAATAGTTTTTGTTTTTGTAAAAACCTCTAATCCTATGCGGTTTCACTTCTCAAGCCTTGTAACACACTCCTGTACGAATTTAATCGAATCAAAGCATAATAATCAATGAAACCACGCTAAACAAAAGTAAAGGCATGTTTGAGTAAACTATAAAACCGAAACTAAAGCGTACAATGAGACCACATAAATAACCCTTCAATCGATCATCATCTTTCCAATCTCATCCAAACACTAAACAACACTGTTTAAACACTCTTGCATTTAAAATGCATATTAATGAATCAAAATAACACTCTCAATCCATAAATCATTTATTGTGCACTAGTGAAATATTACTAGTTGTAAAGTGAGAAAACTCCTCGTATTCATTCAATATACCGAGAAATCAATTACACTTGTCCAACGAACGTAATTAGACGTTAAAGATAAACTCAATATGTGATCAATGAATATCAAGTCAAATCAATCTAACACGATCAAATGAATTAGATTTCCATGAATTCCCCCCAAAATTATGTAATTATATATTTATGCATCAAAGTATTCATGAAAGTTTACAATAAAACCTGGGAATGATGTCTGTGTACAAACTCATAAAACAACGATAGTTCTCGCATTGATAGTTTTTGTTTGTTGAAACCTCTAATCCTATGCGGTTTCACTTCTCAAGCCTTCTAACACACTCCTGTACTAATTTAATAGAATCAAAGCATAATAATCAATGAAACCATGCTAAACAAAAGTAAAGGCATGTTTGAGTAAACTATAAACCGAAACTAAAGGGTACAATGAGACCACATAAATACCCTTCAATCGATCAACTCTTTCCAATCTCATCCAAAACCTAAACAACACTGTTTAAACACTATTGCATTTAAATGCACATTAATGAATCAAATGACACTCTCGATCCATAGAATCATTTACTGTGCACAGTGAATATTACTAGTTGTAAAGTAGGAAAAACTATTCGTATTCACTCAATATGTACCGAGAATCAAATTACACTTGTCCAACGAACGTAATCAGACGATAAAGATAAATTCAATACGTGATCAATGAATATCAAGTCAAATCAATCTAACACGATCAAATGAATTAGATTCCCATGAACTCCCCCCAAAATTATGTAATTATATATTTATGCATCAAAGTATTCATGAAAGTTTACAATAAAACATGGGAAATGAAGTCTGTATACAAACTCATAAAACAAAGATAGTTCTTGCATTAATAGTTTTTGTTTAATGTAAAAACCTCTAATAATATGCGGTTTCACTTCTCAAGACTTGTAAACACACTCATGTACGAATTTCATCGAATCAAAGCATAATAATCAATGAAACCACGCTAAACAAAATGTAAAGGCATGTTTGAGTAAACTATAAAACCGAAACTAAAGCGTACAATGAGACCACATAAATAACCCTTCAATCGATCATCATCTTTCCAATCTCATTCAAAACACTAAACAACACTGTTTAAACACTCTTGCATTTAAAATGCATATTAATGAATCAAAATAACAACTCTCAATCCATAAAATCATTTATTGTGCACTAGTGAAATATTACTAGTTGTAAAGTGAGAAAAACTCCTCGTATTCATTCAATATGTACCGAGAATCAAATTACACTTGTCCAACGAACGTAATTAGACGTTAAAGATAAAACTCAATATGTGATCAATGAATATCAAGTCAAATCAATCTAACACGATCAAATGAATTAGATTTCCATGAATTCCCCCCAAAATTATGTAATTATATATTTATGCATCAAAGTAATCATGAAAGTTTACAATAAAACCTGGGAAATGATGTCTGTGTACAAACTCATAAAACAACGATAGTTCTCGCATATTTTCGTTTTGTTGTTGTAACCTCTAATCCTATGCGGTTTCACTTCTCAAGACTTGTAAACCACTCCTGTACTAATTAATAGAATCAAAGCATAATAATCAATGAAACCATGCTAACAAAAAGTAAAGGCATGTTTGAGTAAACTATAAAACCGAAACTAAAGGGTACAATGAGACCACATAAATAACCTTCAATCGATCAACATCTTTCCAATCTCATCCAAAACACTAAACAACACTGTTTAAACACTATTGCATTTAAAATGCACATTAATGAATCAAAATGACAACTCTCGATCCATAGAATCATTTACTGTGCACTAGTGAAATATTACTAGTTGTAAAGTAGGAAAACTACTCGTATTCACTCAATATGTACCGAGAATCAAATTACACTTGTCCAACGAACGTAATCAGACGTTAAAGATAAATTCAATATGTGATCAATGAATATCAAGTCAATCAATCTAACACGATCAAATGAATTAGATTCCATGAATCCCCAAAATTATGTAATTATATATTTATGCATCAAAGTATTCATGAAAGTTTACAATAAAACATGGAAATGATGTCTGTATACAAACTCATAAAACAACGATAGTTCTCGCATTGATAGTTTTTGTTTGTTAAAAACCTCTAATCCTATGACGGTTTCACTTCTCAAGACTTTAAACACACTCCTGTACTAATTTAATCGAATCAAAGCATAATAATCAATGAAACCACGCTAAACAAAAAGTAAAGGCATGTTTGAGTAAACTATAAAACCGAAACTAAAGCGTACAATGAGACCACATAAATAACCCTTCAATCGATCAACATCTTTCCAATCTCATCCAAACACTAACAACACTGTTTAAACACTCTTGCATTTAAAATGCATATTAATGATTCAAATAACACTCTCATCCATAGAATCATTTATTGTGCACTAGTGAAATATTACTAGTTGTAAAGTGAGAAAAACTACTCGTATTCACTCAATATGTACCGAGAATCAAATTACACTTGTCCAACGAACGTAATCAGACGTTAAAGATAAAACTCAATATGTGATCAATGAATATCAAGTCAAATCAATCTAACACGATCAAATGAATTAGATTTCCATGAATTCCCCCCCAAATTATGTAATTATATATTTATGCATCAAAGTATTCATGAAAGTTACAATAAAACACATGGGAAATGAAGTCTGTATACAAACTCATAAACACGATAGTTCTCGCATTAATAGTTTTTGTTTGTGTAAAAACCTCTAATCCTATGCGGTTTCACTTCTCAAGACTTCTAACCACTCATGTAGAATTTAATCGAATCAAAGCATAATATCAATGAAACCACGCTAAACAAAAAGTAAGGCATGTTTGAGTAAACTATAAAACCGAAACTAAAGCGTACAATGAGACCACATAATAACCCTTCAATCGATCAACATCTTTCCAATCTCATCCAAACACTAAACAACACTGTTTAAACTTAACACTCTTGCATTTAAAATGCACATTAATGAATCAAAATGACAACTCTCGATCCATAGAATATTTCAGTGCACTAGTGAATTATTACTTGTTGTAAAGTAGAAAAACTACTCGTATTCACACAATATGTACCAAAATCAATTACACTTGTCTAATGAACGTAATTAGACGTTAAAGATAAGCTTAATATGTGATCAAAATATCAAGTCAATCAATTTAACAGATCAAATGAATTAGATTTCCATGAATTCCCTCAAAATTATGTAATTATATGTTTATGCAACAAAGTATTCGTGAAATTTTACAATAAACATGGGAAACAACGATAGTTCTCACATTGATAGTTATTGCTTGTTATTGCAACCTCTAATCCTATGAGGTTTCACTACTCAAGGATTCCAAACACACTCCTGTACTAATTTAATCGAATCAAAGCATAATAATCAATTAAACACGCTAAACAAAAAAGTAAGGCATGTTTGAGTAAACTATAAGACCGAAACTAAAGCGGATAATGATAACACATAATAACCCTTCAATCGATCACTTCTTTCCCAATCTCATCCAAAACACTAAACACACTGTTTAAACACTATTGCATTTATAAATGCACATTAATAAATCAAAATGACAACTCTCGATCCATAGAATCATTTACTGTGCACAAGTGAAATATTACTAGTTGTAAAGTAGAAAAACTACTCGTATTCACTCAATATGTACCGAGAATCAAATTACACTTGTCCAACGAACGTAATCAACGATAAAGATAAACTCATATGTGATCAATGATATCAAGTCAAATCAATCTAACACGATCAAATGAATTAGATTTCCATGATTCCCTCTCAAAATTATGTAATTATATATTTATGCATCAAAGTATTCATGAAAGTTTACAATAAAACATGGGAAATGAGTCTGTATACAAACTCATAAAACAAAGATAGTTCTCGCATTAGTAGTTTTTGTTTATGTAAAAAACCTAATCCTATGCGGTTTCACTTCTCAAGACTTGTAAACACACTCATGTACGAATTTAATCGAATCAAAGCATAATAATCAATGAAACACGCTAAACAAAAAGTAAAGACATGTTTGAGTAAACTATAAACCGAAACTAAAGCGTACAATGGACCACATAAATAACCCTTCAATCGATCAACATCTTTCCAATCTCATCCAAAACACTAAACAACACTGTTTAAACACTCTTGCATTTAAAATGCATATTAATGATTCAAAATAACAACTCCAATCCATAGAATCATTTATTGTGCACTAGTGAAATATTACTAGTTGTAAGTGAGAAAAATCTCGTATTCACTCATATGTACCGAGAATCAAATTACACTTGTCCAACGAACGTAATAAGACGTTAAAGAGATAAACTCAATTATGATCAATGAATATCAAGTCAAATCAATCTAACACGATCAAATGAATTAGATTTCCATGAATTCCCCTCCAAATTATGTAATTATATTTTGTGCATCAAAGTATTCATGAAAGTTTACAATAAAACATGGGAAATGATGTCTGCATACAACTCATAAAACAAGATAGTTCTCGCATTAATAGTTTTTGTTTAATGTACAACCTCTATTCCTATGCGGTTTTCACTTCTCAAGACTTCCAACACACTCCTGTACAATTTAATCGAATCAAGCATAATAATCAATGAAACCACGCTAAACAAAAAGTAAAGGCATGTTTGAGTAAACTATAAAACCGAAACTAAAGCGTACAATGAGACCACATAAATAACCCTTCAATCGATCAACATCTTTCCAATCTCATCCAAAACACTAAACAATTGTTTAACTTAAACACTCATGCGTTTAAAATGCACATTAATGAATCAAAATGACAACTCTCGATCCATAGAATTAGTTTACAGTGCACTAGTGTTATTACTTGTTGTAAAGTAGCAAAAACTACTCGTATTCACACAATATGTACCGAAAATCAAATTACACTTGTCTAATGAACGTAATTAGACGTTAAAGATAAGCTTAATATGTGATCAATGAATATCAAGTCAAATCAATTTAACAGGATCAAATGAATTAGATTTCCATGAATTCCCTCAAAATTATGTAATTATATGTTTGTGCAACAAACTATTCGTGAAATTTTACAATAAAACATGGGAAATGATGTATGTATACAAACTCATAAAACAACGATAGTTCTCACATTGATAGTTATTGCTTGTTATTGCAAACCTCTAATCCTATGAGGTTTCACTACTCAAGATTCCAACACACTCCTGTACTAATTTAATCGAATCAAAGCATAATAATCAATTAATATGCTAAACAAAAAGTAAAGGCATGTTTGAGTAAACTATAAGACCGAAACTAAAGCGACAATGATAACACATAAATAACCCTTCAATCGATCAACTTCTTCCCATCTCATCCAAAACACTAAACAACACTGTTTAAACACTATTGCACTTATAATGCACATTATGAATCAAAATGACAACTCTCGATCCATAGAATCATTTACTGTGCACAAGTGAAATATTATAGTTGTAAAGAGGAAAAACTACTCGTATTCACTCAATATGTACAGAATCAAATTACACTTGTCCAACGAACGTATAAGACGTTAAAGATAAACTCAATATGTGATCAATGATATCAAGTCAAATCAATCTAACACGATCAAATGAATTAGATTTCCATGAATTCCCCTCAAAATTATGTAATTATATATTTATGCATCAAAGTATTCATGAAAGTTTACAATAAACATGTGAAATAAGTCTGTATACAAACTCATAAAACAAAGATAGTTCTCGCATTATAGTTTTGTTTAATGTAAAACCTCTAATCCTATGCGGTTTCACTTCTCAAGACTTGTAAACACACTCATGTACGAATTTAATCGATCAAAGCATAATAATCAATGAACCACGCTAAACAAAAGTAAGGCATGTTTGAGTAAACTATAAAACCGAAACTAAAGCGTATAATGAGACCACATAAATAACTCTTCAATCGATCAACATCTTTCCAATCTCATCCAAAACACTAAACAACATTGTTTAAACTTAAACACTCTTGCGTTTAAAATGCACATTAATGAATCAAAATGACAACTCTCGATCCATAGAATTATTTACAGTGCACTAGTGAATTATTACTTGTTGTAAAGTAGCAAAAACTACTCGTATTCACACAATATGTACCGAAAATCAAATTACACTTGTCTAATGAACGTAATTAGACATTAAAGATAAGCTTAATATGTGATCAATGAATATCAAGTCAAATCAATTTAACACGATCAAATGAATTAGATTTCATGAATTCCCTCAAAATTATGTAATTATATGTTTGTGCAACAAAGTATTCGTGAAATTTTACAATAAAACATGGGAAATGATGTATGTATACAAACTCATAAAACAACGATAGTTCTCACATTGATAGTTATTGCTTGTTATTGCAACCTCTAATCCTATGAGGTTTCACTACTCAAGGATTCCAAACACACTCCTGTACTTATTTAATCGAATCAAAGCATAATAATCAATTAAACTATGCTAAACAAAAAGTAAAGGCATGTTTGTGTAAACTATAAGACCGAAACTAAAGCGGATAATGATAACACATAAGTAACCCTTCAATCGATCAACTTCTTCCCAATCTCATCCAAAACACTAAACAACACTGTTTAAACACTATTGCATTTATAATGCATATTAATGAATCAAAATGACAACTCTCGATCCATAGAATCATTTACTGTGCACAAGTGAAATATTACTAGTTGTAAAGTAGGAAAAACTACTCGTATTCACTCAATATGTACCGAGAATCAAATTACACTTGTCCAACGAACGTAATAAGACGATAAAGATAAACTCAATATGTGATCAATGAATATCATGTCAAATCAATCTAACACGATCAAATGAATTAGATTTCCATGAATTCCCCTCAAAATTATGTAATTATATATTTATGCATCAAAGTATTCATGAAAGTTTACAATAAAACATGGGAAATGAATTCTGTATACAAACTCATAAAACAAAGATAGTTCTCGCATTAATAGTTTTTGTTTAATGTAAAAACCTCTAATCCTATGCGGTTTCACTTCTCAAGACTTGTAAACACACTCATGTACGAATTTAATCGAATCAAAGCATAATAATCAATGAAACCACGCTAAACAAAAAGTAAAGGCATGTTTGAGTAAACTATAAAACCGAAACTAAAGCGTACAATGAGACCACATAAATAACTCTTCAATCGATCAAACAATACTGTTTAAAAACTCTTGCATTCAAAATGCATATTAATGAATCAAAATAACAACTCTCAATCCATAGAATCATTTATTGTGCACTAGTGAAATATTACTAGTTGTAAAGTGAGAAAAACTCCTCGTATTCACTCAATATGTACCGAGAATCAAATTACACTTGTCCAACGAACGTAATCAGACGTTAAAGATAAAACTCAATATGTGATCAATGAATATCAAGTTAAATCAATATAACACGATCAAATGAATTAGATTTCCATGAATTCCCCAAAAATTATGTAATTATATATTTATGCATCAAAGTATTCATGAAAGTTTACAATAAAACCTGGGAAATGATGTCTGTGTACAAACTCATAAAACAACGATAGTTCTCGCATTGATAGTTTTCGTTTGTTATAAAACCTCTAATCCTATGCGGTTTCACTTCTCAAGCCTTCTAAACACACTCCTGTACTAATTTAATAGAATCAAAACATAATAATCAATGAAACCACGCTAAACAAAGTAATCATGTTTTTAGTAAACTATAAACGGAAACTAAAGGGTACAATGAGACCACATATATAACCCTTCAATCGATCAACATCTTTCCAATCTCATCCAAAACACTAAACAACAATGTTTAAACTAAACACTCTTGCGTTTAAAATGCATTTAATGAATCAAAATGACAACTCTCGATCCATAGAATTATTTACAGTGCACTAGTGAATTATTACTAGTTGTAAAGTAGGAAAAACTACTCGTATTCACTCAATATGTACCGAGAATCAAATTACACTTGTCCAACGAACGTAATCAGACGTTAAGATAAAACTCAATATGTGATCAATGAATATCAAGTCAAATCAATCTAACACGATCAAATCAATTAGATTTCCATGAATTCCCTTCAAAATTATGTAATTATATTTTATGCATCAAAGTATTCATGATAGTTTACAATAAACATGGGAAATGAGTCTGTATACAAACTCATAAACAAAGATAGTTCTCACATTAATAGTTTTTGTTTGTAATGAAAAAACTTCTAATCTTATGCGGTTTCACTTCTCAAGACTGGTAAACACTCCTGTACGAATTTAATCGATTAAAGCATAATAATCAATGAACCACGCAAAACAAAACTAAATGCATGTTTGAGTAAACTATAAAACCGAAACTAAAGCGTACAATGAGACCACATAAATAACCCTTCAATCGATCACATCTTTCCAATCTCATCCAAAACACTAAACAACACTGTTTAAACACTCTTGCATTTAAAATGCATATTAATGAATCAAAATAACAACTCTCAATCCATAGAATCATTTATGTGCACTAGTGAAATATTACTAGTTGTAAAGTGAAAAACTCCTCGTATTCGCTCAATATGTACCGAGAATGAAATTACACTTGTCTAACGAACGTAATCAGACGTTAAAGATAAAACTCATATGTGATCAATAAATATCAAGTCAAATCAATCTAACACGATCAATGAATTAGATTTCCATGAATTCCCCCCAAAATTATGTAATTATATATTTATGCATCAAAGTATTAATGAAAGTTTACAATAAACATAAGAAATGATTCTGTATACAACTCATAAAACAACGATAGTTCTCGCATTGATAGTTTTTCGTTTGTTGTAAAACCTCTAATCCTATGCGGTTTCACTTCTCAACCTTCTAAACACACTCCTGTACTAATTTAATAGAATCAAAGCATAATAATCAATGAAACCATGCTAAACAAAAAGTAAAGGCATGTTTGAGTAAACTGTAAAACGGAAACTAAAGGTACAATGAGACCACATAAATAACCATTCAATCGATCAACATCTTTCCAATCTCATCCAAAACACTAAACAACAATGTTTAAACTTAAACACTCTTGCGTTTAAAATGCATTTTAATGAATCAAAATAACAACTCTCGATCCATAGAATTATTTACAGTACTAGTGAATTATTACTAGTTGTAAAGTAGGAAAACTACTCGTATTCACTCAATATGTCCGAGAATCAAATTACACTTGTCCAACGAACGTAATCAGACGATAAAGATAAACTCAATATGTGATCAATGAATATCAAGTCAAATCAATCTAACACGATCAAATGAATTAGATTTCCATGAATTCCCCTCAAAATAATGTAATTATATATTTATGCATCAAAGTATTCATGATAGTTTATAATAAAACATGGGAAATGAAGTCTGTATACAAACTCATAAAACAAAGATAGTTCTCGCATTAATAGTTTTTGTTTAATGAAAAAACCTCTAATCTTATGCGGTTTCACTTCTCAAGACTGGTAAACACACTCATGTACGAATTTAATCGAATTAAAGCATAATAATCAATGAAACCACGCAAATCAAAAAGTAAAGGCATGTTTGAGTAAACTATAAAACCGAAACTAAAGCGTACAATGAGACCACATAAATTACCCTTCAATCGATCAACATCTTTCCAATCTCATCCAAAACACTAAACAACACTGTTTAAACACTCTTGCATTTAAAATGCATATTAATGAATCAAAATAACAACTCTCAATCCATAGAATCATTTATTGTGCACTAGTGAAATATTACTAGTTGTAAAGTGAGATAAACTTCTCGTATTCGCTCAATATGTACCGAGAATGAAATTACACTTGTCCAACGAACGTAATCAGACGTTAAAGATAAAACTCAATATGTGATCAATGAATATCAAGTCAAATCAATCTAACACGATCAAATGAATTAGATTTCCATGAATTCCCCCAAAATTATGTAATTATATATTTATGCATCAAAGTATTCATGAAAGTTTACAATAAAACCTGAGAAATGATGTCCTACAAACTCATAAACAACGATAGTTCTCGCATTGATAGTTTTCGTTTGTTGTAAAACCTCTAATCCTATGCGGTTTCACTTCTCAAGCCTTCTAAACACACTCCTGTACTAATTTAATAGAATCAAAACACATAATGAACAACCACGCTAAACAAAAAGTAAATGCATGTTTGAGTAAACTGTAAAACGGAAACTAAAGGGTACAATGAGACCACATAAATAACCCTTCAATCGATCAACATCTTTCCAATCTCATCCAAAACACTAAACAACAATGTTTAAACTTAAACACTCTTGCGTTTAAAATGCATTTTAATGAATCAAAATAACAACTCTCGATCCATAGAATTATTTACAGTGCACTAGTGAATTATTACTAGTTGTAAAGTAGGAAAAACTACTCGTATTCACTCAATATGTACCGAGAATCAAATTACACTTGTCCAACGAACGTAATCAGACGATAAAGATAAACTCAATATGTGATCAATGAATATCAAGTCAAATCAATCTAACACGATCAAATGAATTAGATTTCCATGAATTCCCCTCAAAATTATGTAATTATATATTTATGCATCAAAGTATTCATGATAGTTTATAATAAAACATGGGAAATGAAGTCTGTATACAAACTCATAAAACAAAGATATTCTCGCATTAATAGTTTGTTTAATGAAAAAACCTCTAATCTTATGCGGTTTCACTTCTCAAGACTGGTAAACACACTCCTGTACGAATTTAATCGATTAAAGCATAATAATCAATGAAACCACGCAAACAAAAAGTAAAGGCATGTTTGAGTAAACTATAAAACCGAAACTAAAGCGTACAATGAAACCACATAAATTACCCTTCAATCGATCACATCTTTCCAATCTCATCCAAAACACTAAACAACACTGTTTAAACACTCTTGCATTTAAAATGCACATTAATGAATCAAATAACAACTCTCTCCATAGAATCATTTATTGTGCACTAGTGAAATATTACTAGTTGTAAAGTGGAAAAACTCCTCGTATTCGCTCAATATGTACCGAGAATGAAATTACACTTGTCCAACGAACGTAATGAGACGTTAAAGATAAACTCATATGTGATCAATGAATATTAAGTCAAATCAATCTAACACGATCAATGAATTAGATTTCCATGAATTCCCCCAAAAATTATGTAACTATATATTTATGCATCAAAGTATTCATGAAAGTTTACAATAAAACCTGGGAAATGATGTCTGTACAAACTCATAAAACAAATAGTTCTCGCATTGATAGTTTTTGTTTGTTGTAAAACCTCTAATCCTATGCGGTTTCACTTCTCAAGCCTTCTAAACACACTCCTGTACTAATTTAATAGAATCAAAGCATAATAATCAATGAAAATATGCTAAACAAAAGTAAAGGCATGTTTGAGTAAACTATAAAACCAAAACTAAGGGTACAATGAGACCACATAAATACCCTTCAATCGATCAACATCTTTCCAATCTCATCCAAAACACTAAACAACAATGTTTAAACTAACACTCTTGCGTTTAAAATGCCATTAATGAATCAAAATGACAACTCTCTATCCATAGAATTATTTACAGTGGACTAGTGAATTATTACTTGTTGTAAAGCAGGAAAACTACTCGTATTCACACAATATGTACCGAAATCAAATTACACTTGTCCAATGAACGTAATCAGACGTTAAAGATAAACTAATATGTGATCAATGAATATCAAGTCAAATCAATCTAACACGATCAAATGAATTAGATTTCCATGAATTCCCCTCAAAATTTTGTAATTATATGTTTGTGCAACAAAGTATTCATGAAATTTACAATAAACCTGGGAAATGATGTATGTATACAACTCATAAAACAACGATATTTTTGCATTGATAGTTTTGCTTGTTATAGAAACCTCTAATCCTATGAGGTTTCACTACTCAACGATTCAAACACACTCCTGTACTAATTTAATCGAATCAAAGCATAATAATCATTAAATACGCTAAACAAAAAGTAAAGGCATGTTTGAGTAAACTATAAAACCGAAACTAAAGCGTAATGATACCACATAAATAACCCTTCAATCGATCAATTCTTCCCAATCTCATCCAAAATACTAAACACACTGTTTAAACACTATTGCATTTATAATGCACATTAATGAATCAAAATGACAACTCTCGATCCATAGAATCATTTACTGTGCACAAGTGAAATATTACTAGTTGTAAAGTAGGAAAAACTACTCGTATTCACTCAATATGTACCGAGAATCAAATTACAGTTGTCCACGAACGTAATCAGACGATAAAGATAACTCAATATGTGATCAATGAATATCAAGTCAAATCAATCTACACAATCAATGAATTAGATTTCCATGAATTCCCCTCAAACTTATGTAATTATATATTTATGCATAAAGTATTCATGAAAGTTTACAATAAAACATGGGAATGAAGTCTGTATACAAACTCATAAAACAAAGATAGTTCTCGCATTAATAGTTTTTGTTTAATGTAAAAACCTCTAATCCTATGCGGTTTCACTTCTCAAGACTGGTAAACACACTCATGTACGAATTTAATCGAATCAAAGCATAATAATCAATGAAACCACGCTAACAAAAAGTAAAGGCATGTTTGAGTAAACTATAAAACCGAAACTAAAGCGTACAATGAGACCACATCAATTACCCTTCAATCGATCAACTCTTTCAATCTCATCCAAACACTAAACACACTGTTTAAACACTCTTGCATTAAATGCATATTAATGAATCAAAATAACAACTCTCAATCCATAGAATCATTTATTGTGCACTAGTGAAATTTACTAGTTGTAAAGTGAGAAAACTCCTCGTATTCGCTCAATATGTACCGAGAATGAAATTACACTTGTCCAACGAACGTAATCAGACGTTAAAGATAAAACTCAGTATGTGATCAATGAATATCAAGTCAAATCAATCTAACATGATCAAATGAATAGATTTCCATGAATTACCCCCAAATTATGTAATTATATATTTATGCATCAAAGTATTCATGAAAGTTTACAATAAAACCTGAGAAATGATGTCTGTACAAACTCAAAACAACGATAGTTCTCGCATTGATAGTTTTTGTTTGTTTGTAAAACCTCTAATCCTATGCGGTTTCACTTCTCAAGCCTTCTAACACACTCCTGTACTAATTTAATAGAATCAAAGCATAATAATCAATGAAATATGCTAAACAAAAAGTAAAGGCATGTTTGAGTAAACTATAAACCAAAACTAAAGGGTACAATGAGACCACATAAATAACCCTTCAATCGATCAACATTTTTCCAATCTCATCCAAAACACTAAACAACAATGTTTAAACTTAAACTCTTGCATTTTTAAAATGCACATTAATGAATCAAAACGACAACTCTCGATCCATAGAATTATTTACAGTGCACTAGTGAATTATTACTTGTTGTAAAGTAGGAAAAACTACTCGTATTCACACAATATGTACCGAAAATCAAATTACACTTGTCTAATGAACGTAATTAGACGTTAAAGATAAGCTTAATATGTGATCAATGAATATCAAGTCAAATCAATTTAACACGATCAAATGAATTAGATTTCCATGAATTCCCCTCAAAATTTTGTAATTATATGTTTGTGCAACAAAGTATTCATGAAATTTTACAATAAAACATGGGAAATGATGTATGTATACAAACTCATAAAACAACGATATTTCTGACATTGATAGTTATTGCTTGTTATAGAAACCTCTAATCCTATGAGGTTTAACTACTCAAGGATTCCAAACACACTCCTGTACTAATTTAATCGAATCAAAGTGTGACATCCGGTAATTTTCCGTTACCAAACTCCGTTAGTTCCGTTAGGCGTTGTATACATGTGTCGTGAGCACACACTAGTTGTCACTAAACGTTGGTGACCTAAAAAATAACTAATATTGGTTTAACTAATGTTAACTTGAATGATTATAATCTTGATAACTATTATGTTGTTATGTGAAGCAAGGCGGTAAGGGTTGTTCTTTTAAGTTATGAATTTCGCCTTAGCATGTGACTATGTGAATTATAAAATGCTTATGGATGATTATAACTATTTGTTTTGTATGTTATTAGTTGGTTTACTAATTTTAACAATAAGACATGAAAAGGATTTAAAAGTGTTAAAAGTTAGTTTTGCAATTTATAATAGTTGAAAGGGGTTAAAGGGGAATTACTTACCATATTTAAACAAAAAATGTAACCCTAGCCCCCATTCCACCCTCTTGGCCGTAACCCCCACCCCATCCTCTCTATTTGCGATTTTTTGATCAAGAACAACAATACTCATCGATTTTGCTTAGTTTTGAGTACTACAACGTGTTAGCAAGAGCCATACTCGATCATTACACGATTAAAGGTAAGATTTTGATTGTTTTTTTCATAGTTTTTGATTCAAGAACATGCCTAGTTCAATTGACATGATTAAAGTCAAATTGATGTAGTTTAATGATGTTTTGATGTTAGTTGAATTGTGTGATGTTAGTTTTATGTGTATTACGCAAGAAATTCATGGATTTGAATGGTTGTTCATGCCTTGCTATAAGTGGAAACTTTTGTTCATGAGAATTAGGGATTTGATGAATTATGAATGTTTAGGGTGCTTAAAGGATTCCTATGATCTTGATTAACTACAAAGTTGATGAATTTATGAATGAATTAGTTGATAGATGGAATTTGGTCATGACTTCCCAAAAGGGAAACTTATTGATATGAATCATTGGATTTTGTGAATTGGACATGTTTATGATACTAGGATCATGCTAGATACTTATTGATGATTTCTAAGGTATGGAATGTGTAAATTGGATCATGTGAATGTTGGATGAATTGCTTGAGAATCTAGGTTCCATAGGATATGGTGTGATGTTAGTTAAGAGTAGAGAATTGGGAATCATGTATGGGATTGTAATAGATCATTATGATGTACGTTAATTGGTATGAATTGTGTTGGTTAATGTGATAATGATCGTCATACACGCGTGCGAATCTGAGGCCCCTACTTAGTATGATTGGCAGGGTTTAGGATGTGAAGTCGTGAGTGGCTTCACAGGGCATGTAGTGCATGATTAGATTCAATGTATGAATTGCTAGTTGTGATATAATTATGAAATGATGTTGGGTTTAGATTTGCAAGTGTTGTATGATGAAATATGCTATATGAAGATCTATGTGGGTATGATGATGTTGAAAGAATCTAAGTTTGACGATGTGATCTATGAGAAAAGCTTACAAGGTAATAATGTATTATGAGATGTTAAACTTGATAAAACAAGAATTTAATTAACAAGTCACCAACGGGTCAAACGGGTCAACTAGGTCAAATGTGTCATTTTGGTTTCAAAACCCTAGGGTTGATGTGTTGATGAGCACTTAGGGTTGTTATGTTTCTCTGGTTGCACGTACTTATGTACTCACATGTTCTAGGTAACCTTTGAAGGGTTGTCTTTCCATACATCATCAGTTCCCTCTTGTCATTATCCTTGCACATCAGGTGAGTTCATGCCCCACTATTTTATAAACTCTCTTATGGGGGAGGTAGCATACTTGTTCACAAACGTTATATTATTATTATAAGTTGTGTATGTTTTAACATGGTGTATAATACCTTGAAAGTCCTCACACTTTCGGATCGTTAATAATGGTAACTAGCGGGAAATCTTGGGTAGTACTACTGGTTTGACAACCCCACCTGTGCGACTCCAGTCAAACGGGTGCAATATTGTCCTAAACACAAACATCGTTACGACCTGGTAAGTCGTGACGGAGGCAACAAACGCAACACAGTCAGCTTCGATCGCGAAATCACTATTGTTATTACTTATGAATATAGACTAGCTATCTATTTCAATGCACTTCTTATGTTATGCAAATTATTATTGTTTATGTTAAATGCAAACTCTTGAACTCATCGACCATTGTGTTGACATTTTTAGTATGCTATTCTCAGGTCGTTAATTCAGGTTGCCATAGGAGCACAACACGGGTCCAGCATGCATTCTAAGACTTCATCTTAAGTCATGACATTTGAATTTTATTTATGGGATTTAAATAATGGGTTGGCGCGTGTTTTGCCAAATTTTACATTTACATACTTTGGGTTTGTCTTATTTCCAAAACGCTTCCGCATGGTTTTAAAACTTGAACTTTGATTGGTTTATTTTTAAATGTGGCATATAGTGTCGTTCTGAGTAACTAGTGACTGAGATCCTGGTTTGTTCACACGCCTCGCGGTAAAACTCCGCACGTGGATTTTGAGGGTGTGACACAAAGCATAATAATCAATTAAACTATGCTAAACAAAAACTAAAGGCATGTTTGCGTAAACTATAAAACCGAAACTAAAGCAGATAATGATAACACATAAATAACCCTTCAATCGATCAACTTCTTCCCAATCTCATCCAAAACACTAAACAACACTGTTTAAACACTATTGCATTTATAATGCACATTAATGAATCAAAATGACAACTCTCGATCCATAGAATCATTTACTGTGCACAAGTGAAATATTACTAGTTGTAAAGTAGGAAAAACTACTCGTATTCACTCAATATGTACCGAGAATCAAATTACACTTGTACAACGAACGTAATCAGACGATAAAGATAAAGTCAATATGTGATCAATGAATATCAAGTCAAATCAATCTTACACGATCAAATGAATTAGATTTCCATGAATTCCCCTCAAAATTATGTAATTATATATTTATGCATCAAAGTATTCATGAAACTTTACAATAAAACATGGGAAATGAAGCCTTTATACAAACTCATAAAACAAAGATAGTTCTCGCATTAATAGTTTTTGTTTAATGTAAAAACCTCTAATCCTATGCGGTTTCCCTTCTCAAGACTGGTAAACACACTCACGTACGAATTTAATCGAATCAAAGCATAATAATCAATGAAACCTCGCTAAACAAAAAGTAAAGGCATGTTTGAGTAAACTATAAAACCGAAACTAAAGCGTACAATGAGACCACATAAATAACCCTTCAATCGATCAACATCTTTCCAATCTCATCCAAAACACTAAACAACACTGTTTAAACACTCTTGCATTTAAAATGCATATTAATGAATCAAAATAACAACTCTCAATTCATAGAATCATTTATTGTGCACTAGTGAAATATTACTAGTTGTAAAGTGAGAAAAACTACTCGTATTCGCTCAATATGTACCGAGAATGAAATTACACTTGTCCAACGAACGTAATCAGACGTTAAAGATAAAAGTCAATATGTGATCATTGAATATCAAGTCAAATCAATCTAACACGATCAAATGAATTAGATTTCCATGAATTCCCCCCAAAATTATGTAATTATATATTTATGCATCAAAGTATTCATGAAAGTTTACAATAAAACCTGGGAAATGATGTCTGTGTACAAACTCATAAAACAACGATAGTTCTTGCATTGATAGTTGTCGTTTGTTGTAAAACCTCTAATCCTATGCGGTTTCACTTCTCAAGCCTTCTAAACACACTCCTGTACAAATTTAATAGAATCAAAGCATAATAATCAATGAAAACATGCTAAACAAAAAGTAAAGGCATGTTTGAGTAAACTATAAAACCGAAACTAAAGGGTACAATGAGACCACATAAATAACCCTTTAATCCATCAACATCTTTCCAATCTCATCCAAAACACTAAACAACATTGTTTAAACTTAAACACTCTTGCGTATAAAATGCACATTAATGAATCAAAATGACAACTCTCGATCCATAGAATTATTTACAGTGCACTAGTGAATTATTACTTGTTGTAAAGTAGGAAAAACTACTCGTATTCACACAATATGTACCGAAAATCAAATTACACTTGTTTAATGAACGTAATTAGACGTTAAAGATAAGCTTAATATGTGATCAATGAATATCAAGTCAAATCAATTTAACACGATCAAATTAATTAGATTTCCATGAATTCCCCTCAAAATTATGTAATTATATGTTTGTGCAACAAAGAATGAGTGAAATTTTACAATAAAACATGGGAAATGATGTATGTATACAAACTCATAAAACAACGATAGTTCTCACATTGATAGTTATTGCTTGTTATAGAAACCTCTAATCCTATGAGGTTTTACTACTCAAGGATTCCAAACACACTCCTGTACAAATTTAATAGAATCAAAGCATAATAATCAATGAAACCATGCTAAACAAAAAGTAAAGGCATGTTTGAGTAAACTATAAAACCGAAACTAAAGAGGATAATGATAACACATAAGTAACCCTTCAATCGATCAAATTCTTCCCAATCTCATCCAAAACACTAAACAACACTGTTTAAACACTATTGCATTTATAATGCACATTAATGAATCAAAATGACAACTCTCGATCCATAGAATCATTTACTGTGCACAAGTGAAATATTACTAGTTGTAAAGTAGGAAAAACTACTCGTATTCAGTCAATATGTACCGAGAATCAAATTACACTTGTCCAACGAACGTAATCAGACGATAAAGATAAACTCAATATGTGATCAATGAATATCAAGTCAAATCAATCTAACACGATCAAATGAATTAGATTTCCATGAATCCCCTCAAAATTATGTAATTATATATTTATGCATCAAAGTATTCATGAAAGTTTACAATAAAACATGGGAAATGAAGTCTGTATACAAACTCAAAAACAAAGATAGTTCTCACATTAATAGTTTTTGTTTAATGTAAAAACCTAATCCTATGCGGTTTCCCTTCTCAAGACCGGTAAACACACTCATGTACGAATTTAATCGAATCAAAGCATAATAATCAATGAAACACGCTAAAACAAAGTAAAGGCATGTTTGAGTAACTATAAAACCGAAACTAAAGCGTACAATAGACCACATAAATTACCCTTCAATCGATCAACATCTTTCCAATCTCATCCAAAACACTAAACAATACTGTTTAAACACTCTTGCACTTAAAATGCATATTAATGAATCAAAATAACAACTCTTAATCCATAGAATCATTTATTGTGCACTAGTGAAATATTACTAGTTGTAAAGTGAGAAAAACTCCTCGTATTCGCTCAACATGTACCGAGAATGAAATTACAGTTCTCCAACGAGCGTAATCAGACGTTAAAGATAAAAGTCAATATGTGATCATTGAATATCAAGTCAAATCAATCTAACACGATCAAATGAATTAGATTTCCATGAATTCCCCCAAAATTATGTAATTATATATTTATGCATCAAAGTATTCATGAAAGTTTACAATAAAACCTGGGAAATGATGTCTGTGTACAAACTCATAAAACAATGATAGTTCTCGCATTGATAGTTTTCGTTTGTTGTAAAACCTCTAATCCTATGCGGTTTCACTTCTCAAGCCTTCTAAATACACTCCTGTACAAATTTAATAGAATCAAAACATAATAATCAATGAAAACATGCTAAACAAAAAGTAAAGGCATGTTTGAGTAAACTATAAAACCGAAACTAAAGGGTACAATGAGACCACATAAATAACCCTTCAATCGATCAACATCTTTCCAATCTCATCCAAAACACTAAACAACAATGTTTAAACTTAAACACTCTTGCGTTTAAAATGCACATTAATGAATCAAAATGACAACTCTCGATCCATAGAATTATTTACAGTGCACTAGTGAATTATTACTTGTTGTAAAGTAGGAAAAACTACTCGTATTCACACAATATGTACCGAAATGAAATTACACTTGTCTAATGAACGTAATTAGACGTTAAAGATAAGCTTAATATGTGATCAATGAATATCAAGTCAAATCAATTTAACACGATCAAATTAATTAGATTTCCATGAATTCCCCTCAAAATTATGTAATTATATGTTTGTGCAACAAAGAATGCGTGAAATTTTACAATAAAACATGGGAAATGATGTATGTATACAAACTCATAAAACAACGATAGTTCTCACATTGATAGTTATTGCTTGTTATAGAAACCTATAATCCTATGAGGTTTCACTACTCAAGGATTCCAAACACACTCCTGTACTAATTTAATCGAATCAAAGCATAATAATCAATTAAACTACGCTAAACAAAAAGTAAAGGCATGTTTGAGTAAACTATAAAACCGAAACTAAAGCGGATAATGATAACACATAAATAACCCTTCAATCGATCAAATTCTTCCCAATCTCATCCAAAACACTAAACAACACTGTTTAAACACTATTGCATTTATAATGCACATTAATGAATCAAAATGACAACTCTCGATCCATAGAATCATTTACTATGCACAAGTGAAATATTACTAGTTGTAAAGTAGGAAAAACTACTCGTATTCACTCAATATGTACCGAGAATCAAATTACACTTGTCCAACGAACGTAATCAGACCATAAAGATAAACTCAATATGTGATCAATGAATATCAAGTCAAATCAATCTAACACAATCAAATGAATTAGATTTCCATGAATTCCCCTCAAAATTATGTAATTATATATTTATGCATCAAAGTATTCATGAAAGTTTACAATAAAACATGGGAAATGAAGTCTGTATACAAACTCATAAAACAAAGATAGTTCTCGCATTAATAGTTTTTGTTTAATGTAAAAACCTCTAATCCTATGAGGTTTTACTTCTCAAGACTTGTAAACACACTCATGTATGAATTTAATCGAATCAAAGCATAATAATCAATGAAACCACGCTAAACAAAAAGTAAAGGCATGTTTGAGTAAACTATAAAACCGAAACTAAAGCGTACAATGAGACCACATAAATAACCCTTCAATCGATCAACATCTTTCCAACCTCATCCAAAACTATAAACACTGATTAAACACTCTTGCATTTAAAATACATATTAATGAATCAAAATAACAACTCTCAATCCATGGAATCATTTATTATGCACTAGTGAAATATTACGAGTTGTAAAGTGAGAAAAACTCCTCGTATTCACTTAATATGTACCGAGAATCAGATTACACTTGTCCAACGAACGTAATCAGACGTTAAAGATAAAACTCAATATGTGATCATTGAATATCAAGTCAAATCAATCTAACACGATCAAATGAATTAGATTTCCATGAATTCCCCCCAAAATTATGTAATTATATATTTATGCATCAAAGTATTCATGAAAGTTTACAATAAAACCTGGGAAATGATGTCTGTGTACAAACTCATAAAACAACGATAGTTCTAGCATTGATAGTTTCGTTTGTTGTAAAACCTCTAATCCTATGCGGTTTCACTTCTCAAGCCTTCTAAACACACTCCTGTACTAATTTAATAGAATCAAAGCATAATAATCAATGAAACCACGCTAAACAAAAAGTAAAGGCATGTTTGAGTAAACTATAAAACCGAAACTAAAGGGTACAATGAGACCACATAAATAACCCTTCAATCGATCAACATCTTTCCATCTCATCCAAACACTAAACAACAATGTTTAAACTTAAACACTCTTGCATTTAAAATGCACATTAATGAATCAAAATGACAACTCTCGATCCATAGAATTATTTACAGTGCACTAATGAATTATTACTTGTTGTAAAGTAGGAAAAACTACTCGTATTCACACAATATGTACCGAATATCAAATTACACTTGTCTAATGAAGTAATTAGACGTTAAAGAAGGTTAATATGTGATCGATGAATATCAAGACAAATCAATTTAACACGATCAAATAAATTAGATTTCCATGAATTCCCCTCAAAATTTTGTAATTATATGTTTGTGCAACAAAGTATTCGTGAAATTTTACAATAAAACATGGGAAATTATGTATGTATACAAACTTATAAAACAACGATAGTTCTCACATTGATAGTTATTGCTTGTTATAGAAACCTCTAATCCTATGAGGTTTTACTACTCAAGGATTCCAAACACACTCCTGTACTAATTTAATCGAATCAAAGCATAATATTCAATGAAACCACGCTAAACAAAAAGTAAAGGCATGTTTGAGTAAACTATAAAACCAAAACTAAAGCGTACAATGAGACCACATAAATAACCCTTCAATCGATCAACATCTTTCCAACCTCATCCAAAACACTAAACAACACTGTTTAAACACTCTTGCATTTAAAATATATATTAATAAATCAAAATAACAACTCTCAATCCATGGAATCATTTATTGTGCACTAGTGAAATATTACTAGCTGTAAAGTGAGAAAAACTCCTCGTATTCACTCAATATGTACCGAGAATCAAATTACACTTGTCCAACGAACATAATCAGACGTTAAAGATAAAACTCAATATGTGATCATTGAATATCAAGTCAAATCAATCTAACACGATCAAATGAATTAGATTTCCATGAATTTCCCCCCAAAATTATGTAATTATATATTTATGCATTAAAGTATTCATGAAAGTTTACAATAAAACCTGGGAAATGATGTCTGTGTACAAACTCATAAAACAACGATAGTTCTAGCATTGATAGTTTTCGTTTGTTGTAAAACCTCTAATCCTATGCGGTTTCACTTCTCAAGCCTTCTAAACACACTCCTGTACTAATTTAATAGAATCAAAGCATAATAATCAATGAAATCACGCTAATCAAAAAGTAAAGGCATGTTTGAGTAAACTATAAAACCGAAACTAAAGGGTACAATGAGACCACATAAATAACTCTTCAATCGGTCAACATCTTTCCAATCTCATCCAAAACACTAAACAACAATGTTTAAACTTAGACACTCTTGCATTTAAAATGCACATTAATGAATCAAAATGACAACTCTCGATCCATAGAATTATTTACAGTGCACTAGTGAATTATTACTTGTTGTAAAGTAGGAAAAACTACTCGTATTCACACAATATGTACCGAATATCAAATTACACTTGTCTAATGAAAGTAATTAGACGTTAAAGATAAGGTTAATATGTGATCGATGAATATCAAGTCAAATCAATTTAACACGATCAAATAAATTAGATTTCCATGAATTCCCCTCAAAATTTTGTAATTATATGTTTGTGCAACAAAGTATTCGTGAAATTTTACAATAAAACATGGGAAATGATGTATGTATACAAACTCATAAAACAACGATAGTTCTCACATTGATAGTTATTGCTTGTTATAGAAACCTCTAATCCTATGAGGTTTTACTACTCAAGGATTCCAAACACACTCCTGTACTAATTTAATCGAATCAAAGCATAATAATCAATGAAACCACGCTAAACAAAAAGTAAAGGCATGTTTGAGTAAACTATAAAACCGAAACTAAAGCGTACAATGAGACCACATAAATAACCCTTCAATCGATCAACATCTTTCCAACCTCATCCAAAACACTAAACAACATTGTTTAAACACTCTTGCATTTAAAATACATATTAATAAATCAAAATAACAATTCTCAATCCATGGAATCATTTATTGTGCACTAGTGAAATATTACTAACTGTAAAGTGAGAAAAACTCCTCGTATTCACTCAATATGTACCGAGAATCAAATTACACTTGTCCAACGAACGTAATCAGACGTTAAAGATAAAACTCAATATGTGATCATTGAATATCAAGTCAAATCAATCTAACACGATCAAATGAATTAGATTTCCATGAATTCCCCCCAAAATTATGTAATTATATATTTATGCATTAAAGTATTCATGAAAGTTTACAATAAAACCTGGGAAATGATGTCTGTGTACAAACTCATAAAACAACGATAGTTCTAGCATTGATAGTTTTCATTTGTTGTAAAACCTCTAATCCTATGCGGTTTCACTTCTCAAGCCTTCTAAACACACTCTTGTACTAATTAAATAGAATCAAAGCATAATAATCAATGAAACCACGCTAAACAAAAAGTAAAGGCATGTTTGAGTAAACTATAAAACCGAAACTAAAGGGTACAATGAGACCACATAAATAACCCTTCAATCGATCAACATCTTTCCAATCTCATCCAAAAAACTAAACAACAATGTTTAAACTTAAACACTCTTGCATTTAAAATGCACATTAATGAATCAAAATGACAACTCTCGATCCATAGAATTATTTATAGTGCACTAGTGAATTATTACTTGTTGTAAAGTAGGAAAAACTACTCGTATTCACACAATATGTACCGAATATCAAATTACACTTGTCTAATGAAAGTAATTAGACGTTAAAGATAATGTTAATATGTGATCGATGAATATCAAGACAAATCAATTTAACACGATCAAATAAATTAGATTTCCATGAATTCCCCTCAAAATTTTGTAATTATATGTTTGTGCAACAAAGTATTCGTGAAATTTTACAATAAAACATGGGAAATGATGTATGTATACAAACTCATAAAACAACGATAGTTCTCACATTGATAGTTATTGCTTGTTATAGAAACCTCTAATCCTATGAGGTTTTACTACTCAAGGATTCCAAACACACTCCTGTACTAATTTAATCGAATCAAAGTATAATAATCAATTAAACTATGCTAAACAAAAACTAAAGGCATGTTTGAGTAAACTATAAAACCAAACTAAAGCGGATAATGATAACACATATAACCCTTCAATCGATCAACTTCTTCCAATCTCATCCAAAACACTAAACAACACTGTTTAAACACTATTGTATTTATAATGCACATGAATGAAAAAATGACTACTCTCGATCCATAGAATCATTTACTGTGCACAGTGAAATATTACTTTTGTAAAGTAGGAAAAACTACTCGTATTCACTCAATATGTACCGAGAATCAAATTACACTTGTCCAACGAACGTAATCAGACGATAAAGATAAACTCAATATGTGATCAATGAATATCAAGTCAAATCAATCTAACATGATAAAATGAATTAGATTTCCATTAATTCCCCTCAAAATTATGTAATTATATATTTTTGCATCAAAGTATTCATGAAAGTTTACAATAAAACATGGGAAATGAAGCCTGTATACGAACTCATAAAACAAAGATAGTTCTTGCATTAATAGTTTTTGTTTAATGTAAAAACCTCTAATCCTATGCGGTTTCACTTCTCAAGACACGTAAACACACTCATGTATGAATTTAATCGAATCAAAGCATAATAATCAATGAAACCACGCTAAACAAAAGTAAAGACATGTTTGAGTAAACTATAAAACCGAAACTAAAGCGTACAATGAGACCACATAAATAACCCTTCAATCGATCAACATCTTTCCAACCTCATCCAAAACACTAAACAACACTGTTTAAACACTCTTGCATTTAAAATACATATTAATGAATCAAAATAACAACTCTCAATCCATAGAATCATTTATTGTGCACTAGTGAAATATTACTAGTTGTAAAGTGAGAAAAACTCCTCGTATTCACTCAATATGTACCGAGAATCAAATTGCACTTGTCCAACGAACGTAATCAGACATGAAGGATAAAATTCAATATGTGATCAATCAATATCAAGTCAAATCAATCTAACACGATCAAATGAATTAGATTTCCATGAATTCCCCCCAAAATTATGTAATTATATATTTATGCATCAAAGTATTCATGAAAGTTTACAATAAAACCTGGAAAATGATGTCTGTGTACAAACTCATAAAACAACGATAGTTCTCGCATTGATAGTTTTCGTTTGTTGTAAAACCTCAAATCCTTTGCGGTTTCACTTCTCAAGCCTTCTAAACACACTCCTGTACTAATTTAATAGAATCAAGGCATAATAATCAATGAAACCACGCTAAACAAAAAGTAAAGGCATGTTTGTGTAAACTATAAAACCGAAACTAAAGGGTACAATGAGACCACATAAATAACCCTTCAATCGATCTACATCTTTCCAATCTCATCCAAAACACTAAACAACAATGTTTAAACTTAAACACTCTTGCCTTTAAAATGCACATTAATAAATCAAAATGACAACTCTCGATCCATAGAATTATTTACAGTGCACTAGTGAATTATTACTTGTTGTAAAGTAGGAAAAACTACTCGTATTCACACAATATGTACCGAAAATCAAATTACACTTGTCTAATGAACGTAATTAGACGTTAAAGATAAGCTTAATATGTGATCGATGAATATCAAGTCAAATCAATTTAACACGATCAAATAAATTAGATTTCCATGAATTCCCCTCAAAATTTTGTAATTATATGTTTGTGCAACAAAGTATTCGTGAAATTTTACAATAAAACATGGGAAATGATGTATGTATACAAACTCATAAAACAACGATAGTTCTCACATTGATAGTTATTGCTTGTTATAGAAACCTCTAATCCTATGAGGTTTTACTACTCAAGGATTCCAAACACACTCCTGTACTAATTTAATCGAATCAAAGTATAATAATCAATTAAACTATGCTAAACAAAAACTAAAGGCATGTTTGAGTATACTATAAAACCAAAACTAAAGCGGATAATGATAACACATAAATAACCCTTCAATCGATCAACTTCTTCCCAATCTCATCCAAAACACTAAACAACACTGTTTAAACACTATTGCATTTATAATGCACATTAATGAATAAAAATGACTACTCTCGATCCATAGAATCATTTACTGTGCACAAGTGAAATATTACTAGTTGTAAAGTAGGAAAAACTACTCGTATTCACTCAATATGTACCGAGAATCAAATTACACTTGTCCAACGAACGTAATCAGACGATAAAGATAAACTCAATATGTGATCAATGAATATCAAGTCAAATCAATCTAACATGATAAAATGAATTAGATTTCCATTAATTCCCCTCAAAATTATGTAATTATATATTTTTGCATCAAAGTATTCATGAAAGTTTACAATAAAACATGGGAAATGAAGCCTGTATACGAACTCATAAAACAAAGATAGTTCTTGCATTAATAGTTTTTGTTTAATGTAAAAACCTCTAATCCTATGCGGTTTCACTTCTCAAGACACGTAAACACACTCATGTATGAATTTAATCGAATCAAAGCATAATAATCAATGAAACCACACTAAACAAAAAGTAAAGACATGTTTGAGTAAACTATAAAACCGAAACTAAAGCGTACAATGAGACCACATAAATAACCCTTCAATCGATCAACATCTTTCCAACCTCATCCAAAACACTAAACAACACTGTTTAAACACTCTTGCATTTAAAATACATATTAATGAATCAAAATAACAACTCTCAATCCATAGAATCATTTATTGTGCACTAGTGAAATATTACTAGTTGTAAAGTGAGAAAAACTCCTCGTATTCACTCAATATGTACCGAGAATCAAATTGCACTTGTCCAACGAACGTAATCAGACATGAAGGATAAAATTCAATATGTGATCAATCAATATCAAGTCAAATCAATCTAAAACGATCAAATGAATTAGATTTCCATGAATTCCCCCCAAAATTATGTAATTATATATTTATGCATCAAAGTATTCATGAAAGTTTACAATAAAACCTGGGAAATGATGTCTGTGTACAAACTCATAAAACAACGATAGTTCTCGCATTGATAGTTTTCGTTTGTTGTAAAACCTCAAATCCTTTGCGGTTTCACTTCTCAAGCCTTCTAAACACACTCCTGTACTAATTTAATAGAATCAAGGCATAATAATCAATGAAACCACGCTAAACAAAAAGTAAAGGCATGTTTGAGTAAACTATAAAACCGAAACTAAAGGGTACAATGAGACCACATAAATAACCCTTCAATCGATCAACATCTTTCCAATCTCATCCAAAACACTAAACAACAATGTTTAAACTTAAACACTCTTGCCTTTAAAATGCACATTAATAAATCAAAATGACAACTCTCGATCCATAGAATTATTTACAGTGCACTAGTGAATTATTACTTGTTGTAAAGTAGGAAAACTACTCGTATTCACACAATATGTACCGAAAATCAAATTACACTTGTCTAATGAAGTAATTAGACGTTAAAGATAAGCTTAATATGTGATCAATGAATATCAAGTCAAATCAATTTAACACGATCAAATAAATTAGATTTCCATGAATTCCCCTCAAAATTATGTAATTATATGTTTGTGCAACAAAGTATTCGTGAAATTTTACAATAAAACATGGGAAATGATGTATGTATACAAACTCATAAAACAACGATAGTTCTCACATTGATAGTTATTGCTTGTTATAGAAACCTCTAATCCTATGAGGTTTCACTACTCAAGGATTCCAAACACACTCCTGTACTAATTTAATCGAATCAAAGCATAATAATCAATTAAACTACGCTAAACAAAAAGTAAAGGCATGTTTGAGTAAACTACAAAACCGAAACTAAAGCGTACAATGAGACCACATAAATAACCCTTCAATCGATCAACTTCTTCCCAATCTCATCCAAAACACTAAACAACACTGTTTAAACACTATTGTATTTATAATGCACATTAATGAATCAAAATGACAACTCTCGATCCATAGAATCATTTACTGTGCACAAGTGAAATATTACTAGTTGTAAAGTAGGAAATACTACTCGTATTCACTCAATATGTACCGAGAATCAAATTACACTTGTCCAACGAACGTAATCATACGATAAAGATAAACTCAATATGTGATCAATGAATATCAAGTCAAATCAATCTAACACGATCAAATGAATTAGATTTCCATGAATTCCCTTCAAAATTATGTGATTATATATTTATGCATCAAAGTATTCATGATAGTTTACAATAAAACATGGGAAATGCAGTCTGTATACAAACTCATAAAACAAAGATAGTTCTCGCATTAATAGTTTTTGTTTAATGTAAAAACCTCTAATCTTATGCGGTTTCACTTCTCAAGACAGGTAAACACACTCATGTACGAATTTAATCGAATCAAAGCATAATAATCAATGAAACCATGCAAAACAAAAAGTAAAGGCATGTTTGAGTAAACTATAAAACCGAAACTAAAGCGTACAATGAGACCACATCAATTACCCTTCAATCGATCAACATCTTTCCAATCTCATCCAAAACACTAAACAACACTGTTTAAACACTCTTGCATTTAAAATGCATATTAATGAATCAAAATTACAACTCTCAATCCATAGAATCATTTATTGTGCACTAGTGAAATATTACTAGTTGTAAAGTGAGAAAAACTCCTCGTATTCGCTCAATATGTGCCGAGAATGAAATTACACTTGTCCAACGAACGTAATCAGACGTTAAAGATAAAACTCAATATGTGATCAATGAATATCAAGTCAAATCAATCTAACACGATCAAATGAATTAGATTTCCATGAATTCCCCCCAAAATTATGTAATTATATATTTATGCATCAAAGTATTCATGAAAGTTTACAATAAAAGCTGCGAAATGATGTCTGTGTACAAACTCATAAAACAACGATAGTTCTCGCATTGATAGTTTTCGTTTGTTGTAAAACCTCTAATCCTATGCGGTTTCACTTCTCAAGCCTTCTAAACACACTCCTGTACTAATTTAATAGAATCAAAGCATAATAATCAATGAAAACATGCTAAACAAAAAGTAAAGGCATGTTTGAGTAAACTATAAAACCAAAACTAAAGGGTACAATGAGACCACATAAATAACCCTTCAATCGATCAACATCTTTCCAATCTCATCCAAAACACTAAACGACAATGTTTAAACTTAAACACTCTTGCGTTTAAAATGCACATTAATGAATCAAAATGACAACTCTCGATCCATAGAATTATTTACAGTGCACTAGTGAATTATTACTTGTTGTAAAGTAGGAAAAACTACTCGTATTCACACAATATGTACCGAAAATCAAACTACACTTGTCTAATGAACGTAATTAGACGTTAAAGATAAGCTTAATATGTGATCAATGAATATCAAGTCAAATCAATTTAACACGATCAAATGAATTAGATTTCCATGAATTCCCCTCAAAATTTTGTAATTATATGTTTGTGCAACAAAGTATTCATGAAATTTTACAATAAAACATAGGAAATGATGTATGTATACAAACTCATAAAACAACGATATTTCTGACTTTGATAGTTATTGCTTGTTATAGATACCTCTAATCCTATGAGGTTTCACTACTCAAGGATTCAAAACACACTCCTGTACTAATTTAATCGAATCAAAGCATAATAATCAATTAAACTACGCTAAACAAAAAGTAAAGGCATGTTTGAGTAAACTATAAAACCGAAACTAAAGCGGATAATGATAACACATAAATAACCCTTCAATCGATCAAATTCTTCCCAATCTCATCCAAAACACTAAACAACACTGTTTAAACACTATTGCATTTATAGTGCACATTAATGAATCAAAATGACAACTCTCGATCCATAGAATCATTTACTGTCCACAAGTGAAATATTACTAGTTGTAAAGTAGGAAAAACTACTCGTATTCACTCAATATGTACCGAGAATCAAATTACACTTGTCCAACGAACGTAATCAGACGCTAAAGATAAACTCAATATGTGATCAATGAATATCAAGTCAAATCAATCTAACACGATCAAATGAATTAGATTTCCATGAATTCCCCTCAAAATTATGTAATTATATATTTATGCATCAAAGTATTCATGATAGTTTACAATAAAACATGGGAAATGAAGTCTGTATACAAACTCATAAAACAAAGATAGTTCTCGCATTAATAGTTTTTGTTTAATGTAAAACCTCTAATCTTATGCGGTTTCACTTCTCAAGACAGGTAAACACACTCATGTACGAATTTAATCGAATCAAAGCATAATAATCAATGAAACCACGCAAAACAAAAAGTAAAGGCATGTTTGAGTAAACTATAAAACCGAAACTAAAGCCTACAATGAGACCATATAAATTACCCTTCAATCGATCAACATCTTTCCAATCTCATCCAAAACACTAAACAACACTGTTTAAACACTCTTGCATTTAAAATGCATATTAATGAATCAAAATTACAACTCTCAATCCATAGAATCATTTATTGTGCACTAGTGAAATATTACTAGTTGTAAAGTGAGAAAAACTCCTCGTATTCGCTCAATATGTACCGAGAATGAAATTACACTTGTCCAACGAACGTAATCAGACGTTAAAGATAAAACTCAATATGTGATCAATGAATATCAAGTCAAATCAATCTAACACGATCAAATGAATTAGATTTCCATGAATTCCCCCCAAAATTATGTAATTATATATTTATGCATCAAAGTATTCATGAAAGTTTACAATAAAAGCTGCGAAATGATGTCTGTGTACAAACTCATAAAACAACGATAGTTCTCGCATTGATAGTTTTCGTTTGTTGTAAAACCTCTAATCCTATGCGGTTTCACTTCTCAAGCCTTCTAAACACACTCCTGTACTAATTTAATAGAATCAAAGCATAATAATCAATGAAAATATGCTAAACAAAAAGTAAAGGCATGTTTGAGTAAACTATAAAACCGAAACTAAAGGGTACAATGAGACCACATAAATAACCCTTCAATCGATCAACATCTTTCCAATCTCATCCAAAACACTAAACGACAATGTTTAAACTTAAACACTCTTGCGTTTAAAATGCACATTAATGAATCAAAATGACAACTCTCGATCCATAGAATTATTTACAGTGCACTAGTGAATTATTACTTGTTGTCAAGTAGGAAAAACTACTCGTATTCACACAATATGTACCGAAAATCAAATTACACTTGTCTAATGAACGTAATTAGACGTTAAAGATAAGCTTAATATGTGATCAATGAATATCAAGTCAAATCAATTTAACACGATCAAATGAATTAGATTTCCATGAATTCCCCTCAAAATTTTGTAATTATATGTTTGTGCAACAAAGTATTCATGAAATTTTACAATAAAACATGGGAAATGATGTATGTATACAAACTCATAAAACAACGATATTTCTGACATTGATAGTTATTGCTTGTTATAGAAACCTCTAATCCTATGAGGTTTCACTACTCAAGGATTCAAAACACACTCCTGTACTAATTTAATCGAATCAAAGCATAATAATCAATTAAACTACGCTAAACAAAAAGTAAAGGCATGTTTGAGTAAACTATAAAACCGAAACTAAAGCGGATAATGATAACACATAAATAACCCTTCAATCGATCAAATTCTTCCCAATCTCATCCAAAACACTAAACAACACTGTTTAAACACTATTGCATTTATAATGCACATTAATGAATCAAAATGACAACTCTCGATCCATAGAATCATTTACTGTGCACAAGTGAAATATTACTAGTTGTAAAGTAGGAAAAACTACTCGTATTCACTCAATATGTACCGAGAATCAAATTACACTTGTCCAACAAACGTAATCAGACGATAAAGATAAACTCAATATGTGATCAATGAATATCAAGTCAAATCAATCTAACACGATCAATGAATTAGATTTCCATGAATTCCCCTCAAAATTATGTAATTATATATTTATGCATCAAAGTATTCATGAAAGTTTACAATAAAACATGGGAAATGAAGTCTGTATACAAACTCATAAAACAAAGATAGTTCTCGCATTAATAGTTTTTGTTTAATGTAAAAACCTCTAATCCTGTGCGGTTTCACTTCTCAAGACTGGTAAACACACTCATGTATGAATTTAATGGAATCAAAGCATAATAATCAATGAAACCACGCTAATCAAAAAGTAAAGGCATGTTTGAGTAAACTATAAAACCGAAACTAAAGCGTACAATGAGACCACATAAATTACCCTTCAATCGATCAACATCTTTCCAATCTCATCCAAAACACTAAACAACACTGTTTAAACACTCTTGCATTTAAAATGCATATTAATGAATCAAAATTACAACTCTCAATCCATAGAATCATTTATTGTGCACTAGTGAAATATTACTAGTTGTAAAGTGAGAAAAACTCCTCGTATTCGCTCAATATGTACCGAGAATGAAATTACACTTGTCCAACGAACATAATCAGACGTTAAAGATAAAACTCAATATGTGATCAATGAATATCAAGTCAAATCAATCTAACACGATCAAATGAATTAGATTTCCATGAATTCCCCCCAAAATTATGTAATTATATATTTATGCATCAAAGTATTCATGAAAGTTTACAATAAAAGCTGCGAAATGATGTCTGTGTACAAACTCATAAAACAACGATAGTTCTCGCATTGATAGTTTTCGTTTGTTGTAAAACCTCTAATCCTATGCGGTTTCACTTCTCAAGCCTTCTAAACACACTCCTGTACTAATTTAATAGAATCAAAGCATAATAATCAATGAAAATATGCTAAACAAAAAGTAAAGGCATGTTTGAGTAAACTATAAAACCGAAACTAAAGGGTACAATGAGACCACATAAATAACCCTTCAATCGATCAACATCTTTCCAATCTCATCCAAAACACTAAACACAATGTTTAAACTTAAACACTCTTGCGTTTAAAATGCACATTAATGAATCAAAATGACAACTCTCGATCCATAGAATTATTTACAGTGCACTAGTGAATTATTACTTTGTAAAGTAGGAAAAACTACTCGTATTCACACAATATGTACCGAAAATCAAATTACACTTGTCTAATGAACGTAATTAGACGTTAAAGATAAGCTTAATATGTGATCAATGAATATCAAGTCAAATCAATTTAACACGATCAAATGAATTAGATTTCCATGAATTCCCCTCAAAATTTGTAATTATATGTTTGTGCAACAAAGTATTCATGAAATTTTACAATAAAACATGGGAAATGATGTATGTATACAAACTCATAAAACAACGATATTTCTGACATTGATAGTTATTGCTTGTTATAGAAACCTCTAATCCTATGAGGTTTCACTACTCAAGGATTCAAAACACTCCTGTACTAATTTAATCGAATCAAAGCATAATAATCAATTAAACTACGCTAAACAAAAGTAAAGGCATGTTTGAGTAAACTATAAAACCGAAACTAAAGCGGATAATGATAACACATAAATAACCCTTCAATCGATCAAATTCTTCCCAATCTCATCCAAAACACTAAACAACACTGTTTAAACACTATTGCATTTATAATGCACATTAATGAATCAAAATGACAACTCTCGATCCATAGAATCATTTACTGTGCACAAGTGAAATATTACTAGTTGTAAAGTAGGAAAAACTACTCGTATTCACTCAATATGTACCGAGAATCAAATTACAGTTGTCCAACGAACGTAATCAGACGATAAATATAAACTCAATATGTGATCAATGAATATCAAGTCAAATCAATCTAACACAATCAATGAATTAGATTTCCATGAATTCCCCTCAAACTTATGTAATTATATATTTATGCATAAAAGTATTCATGAAAGTTTACAATAAAACATGGGAAATGAAGTCTGTATACAAACTCATAAAACAAAGATAGTTCTCGCATTAATAGTTTTTGTTTAATGTAAAAACCTCTAATCCTGTGCGGTTTCACTTCTCAAGACTGGTAAACACACTCATGTATGAATTTAATCGAATCAAAGCATAATAATCAATGAAACCACGCTAAACAAAAAGTAAAGGCATGTTTGAGTAAACTATAAAACCGAAACTAAAGCGTACAATGAGACCACATAAATTACCCTTCAATCGATCAACATCTTTCCAATCTCATCCAAAACACTAAACAACACTGTTTAAACACTCTTGCATTTAAAATGCATATTAATGAATCAAAATAACAACTCTCAATCCATAGAATCATTTATTGTGCACTAGTGAAATATTACTAGTTGTAAAGTGAGAAAAACTCCTCGTATTCGCTCAATATGTACCGAGAATGAAATTACACTTGTCCAACGAACGTAATCAGACGTTAAAGATAAAACTCAATATGTGATCAATAAATATCAAGTCAAATCAATCTAACACGATCAAATGAATTAGATTTCCATTAATTCCCCCCAAAATTATGTAATTATATATTTATGCATCAAAGTATTCATGAAAGTTTACAATAAAACCTGAGAAATGATGTCTGTACAAACTCATAAAACAACGATAGTTCTCGCATTGATAGTTTTTGTTTGTTGTAAAACCTCTAATCCTATGCGGTTTCACTTCTCAAGCCTTCTAAACACACTCCTGTACTAATTTAAAAGAATCAAAGCATAATAATCAATGAAAATATGCTAAACAAAAAGTAAAGGCATGTCTGAGTAAACTATAAAACCGAAACTAAAGGGTACAATGAAACCACATAAATAACCCTTCAATCGATCAACATCTTTCCAATCTCATCCAAAACACTAAACAACAATATTTAAACTTAAACACTCTTGCGTTTAAAATGCAAATTAATGAATCAAAATGACAACTCTCGATCCATAGAATTATTTACAGTGCACTAGTGAATTATTACTTGTTGTAAAGTAGGAAAAACTACTCGTATTTACACAATATATACCGAAAATCAAATTACACTTGTCTAATGAACGTAATTAGACGTTAAAGATAAGCTTAATATGTGATCATTGAATATCAAGTCAAATCAATTTAACACGATCAAATGAATTAGATTTCCATGAATTCCCCTCAAAATTTTGTAATTATATGTTTGTGCAACAAAGTACTCATGAAATTTTACAATAAAACATGGGAAATGTTGTATGTATACAAACTCATAAAACAACGATATTTCTGACATTGATAGTTATTGCTTGTTATAGAAACCTCTAATCCTATGAGGTTTCACTACTCAAGGATTCCGAACACACTCCCGTACTAATTTAATCGAATCAAAGCATAATAATCAATTAAACTACGCTAAACAAAAAGTAAAGGCATGTTTGAGTAAACTATAAAACCGAAACAAAAGCGGATAATGATAACACATAAATAACCCTTCAATCGATCAAATTCTTCCCAATCTCATCCAAAACACTAAACAACACTGTTTAAACACTATTGCATTTATAATGCACATTAATGAATCAAAATGACAACTCTCGATCCATAGAATCATTTACTGTGCACAAGTGAAATATTACTAGTTGTAAAGTAGGAAAAACTACTCGTAGTCACTCAATATGTACCGAGAATCAAATTACACTTGTCCAACAAACGTAATCAGACGATAAAGATAAACTCAATATGTGATCAATGAATATCAAGTCAAATCAATCTAACACGATCAATGAATTAGATTTCCATGAATTCCCCTCAAAATTATGTAATTATATATTTATGTATCAAAGTATTCATGAAAGTTTACAATAAAACATGGGAAATGAAGTCTGTATACAAACTCATAAAACAAAGATAGTTCTCGCATTAATAGTTTTTGTTTAATGTAAAAACCTCTAATCCTGTGCGGTTTCACTTCTCAAGACTGGTAAACACACTCATGTACAAATTTAATCGAATCAAATCATAATAATCAATGAAACCACGCTAAACAAAAAGTAAAGGCATGTTTGAGTAAACTATAAAACCGAAACTAAAGCGTACAATGAGACCACATAAATTACCCTTCAATCGATCAACATCTTTCCAATCTCATCCAAAACACTAAACAACACTGTTTAAACACTCTTGCATTTAAAATGCATATTAATGAATCAAAATAACAACTCTCAATCCATAGAATCATTTATTGGGCACTAGTGAAATATTACTAGTTGTAAAGTGAGAAAAACTCCTCGTATTCGCTCAATATGTACCGAGAATGAAATTACACTTGTCCAACGAACGTAATCAGACGTTAAAGATAAAACTCAATATGTGATCAATAAATATCAAGTCAAATCAATCTAACACGATCAAATGAATTAGATTTCCATGAATTCCCCCCAAAATTATGTAATTATATATTTATGCATCAAAGTATTCATGAAAGTTTACAATAAAACATGGGAAATGAAGTCTGTATACAAACTCATAAAACAAAGATAGTTCTCGCATTAATAGTTTTTGTTTAATGTAAAAACCTCTAATCCTGTGCGGTTTCACTTCTCAAGACTGGTAAACACACTCATGTATGAATTTAATTGAATCAAAGCATAATAATCAATGAAACCACGCTAAACAAAAAGTAAAGGCATGTTTGAGTAAACTATAAAACCGAAACTAAAGCATACAATGAGACCACATAAATTACCCTTCAATCGATCAACATCTTTCCAATCTCATCCAAAACACTAAACAACACTGTTTAAACACTCTTGCATTTAAAATGCATATTAATGAATCAAAATAACAACTCTCAATCCATAGAATCATTTATTGTGCACTAGTGAAATATTACTAGTTGTAAAGTGAGAAAACTCCTCGTATTCGCTCAATATGTACCGAGAATGAAATTACACTTGTCCAACGAACGTAATCAGACGTTAAAGATAAAACTCAATATGTGATCAATAAATATCAAGTCAAATCAATCTAACACGATCAAATGAATTAGATTTCCATTAATTCCCCCCAAAATTATGTAATTATATATTTATGCATCAAAGTATTCATGAAAGTTTACAATAAACCTGGAAATGATGTCTGTACAAACTCATAAAACAACGATAGTTTTCGCATTGATAGTTTTCGTTTGTTGTAAAACCTCTAATCCTATGCGGTTTCACTTCTCAAGCCTTCTAAACACACTCCTGTACTAATTTAAAAGAATCAAAGCATAATAATCAATGAAAATATGCTAAACAAAAAGTAAAGGCATGTCTGAGTAAACTATAAAACCGAAACTAAAGGGTACAATGAAACCACATAAATAACCCTTCAATCGATCAACATCTTTCCAATCTCATCCAAAACACTAAACAATAATGTTTAAACTTAAACACTCTTGCGTTTAAAATGCACATTAATGAATCAAAATGACAACTCTCGATCCATATAATTATTTACAGTGCACTAGTGAATTATTACTTGTTGTAAAGTAGGAAAAACTACTCGTATTCACACAATATGTACCGAAAATCAAATTACACTTGTCTAATGAACGTAATTAGACGTTAAAGATAAGCTTAATATGTGATCAATGAATATCAAGTCAAATCAATTTAACACGATCAAATGAATTAGATTTCCATGAATTCCCCTCAAAATTTTGTAATTATATGTTTGTGCAACAAAGTATTCATGAAATTTTACAATAAAACATGGGAAATGATGTATGTATACAAATTCATAAAGCAACGATATTTCTGACATTGATAGTTATTGCTTGTTATAGAAACCTCTAATCCTATGAGGTTTCACTACTCAAGGATTCCAAACACACTCCTGTACTAATTTAATCGAATCAAAGCATAATAATCAATTAAACTACGCTAAACAAAAAGTAAAGGCATGTTTGAGTAAACTATAAAACCGAAACTAAAGCGGATAATGATAACACATAAATAACCCTTCAATCGATCAAATTCTTCCCAATCTCATCCAAAACACTAAACAACACTGTTTAAACACTATTGCATTTATAATGCACATTAATGAATCAAAATGACAACTGTCAATCCATAGAATCATTTATTGTGCACTAGTGAAATATTACTAGTTGTAAAGTGAGAAAAACTCCTCGTATTCGCTCAATATGTACCGAGAATGAAATAACACTTGTCCAACGAACGTAATCTGACGTTAAAGATAAAACTCAATATGTGATCAATGAATATCAAGTCAAATCAATCTAACATGATCAAATGAATTAGATTTCCATGAATTCCCCCCAAAATTATGTAATTATATATTTATGCATCAAAGTATTCATGAAAGTTTACAATAAAATCTGGGAAATGATGTCTGTGTACAAACTCATAAAACAACGATAGTTCTCGCATTAATAGTTTTTGTTTAATGTAAAAACCTCTAATCCTGTGCGGTTTCACTTCTCAAGACTGGTAAACACACTCATGTACGAATTTAATCGAATCAAAGCATAATAATCAATGAAACCACGCTAAACAAAAAGTAAAGGCATGTTTGAGTGAACTATAAAACCGAAACTAAAGCGTACAATGAGACCACATAAATTACCCTTCAATCGATCAACATCTTTCCAATCTCATCCAAAACACTAAACGACACCGTTTAAACACTCTTGCATTTAAAATGCATATTAATGAATCAAAATAACAACTCTCAATCCATAGAATCATTTATTGTGCACTAGTGAAATATTACAAGTTGTAAAGTGAGAAAAACTCCTCGTATTCGCTCAATATGTACCGAGAATGAAATTACACTTGTCCAACGAACGTAATCAGACGTTAAAGATAAAACTCAATATGTGATCAATAAATATCAAGTCAAATCAATCTAACACGATCAAATGAATTAGATTTCCATGAATTCCCCCCAAAATTATGTAATTATATATTTATGCATCAAAGTATTCATAAAAGTTTACAATAAAACCTGAGAAATGATGTCTGTACAAACTCATAAAACAACGATAGTTCTCGCATTGATAGTTTTCGTTTGTTGTAAAACCTCTAATCCTATGCGGTTTCACTTCTCAAGCCTTCTAAACACACTCCTGTACTAATTTAAAAGAATCAAAGCATAATAATCAATGAAAATATGCTAAACAAAAAGTAAAGGCATGTTTGAGTAAACTATAAAACCGAAACTAAAGGGTACAATGAGACCACATAAATAACCCTTCAATCGATCAACATCTTTCCAATCTCATCCAAAACACTAAACAACAATGTTTAAACTTAAACACTCTTGCGTTTAAAATGCACATTAATGAATCAAAATGACAACTCTCGATCCATATAATTATTTACAGTGCACTAGTGAATTATTACTTGTTGTAAAGTAGGAAAAACTACTCGTATTCACACAATATGTACCGAAAATCAAATTACACTTGTCTAATGAACGTAATTAGACGTTAAAGATAAGCTTAATATGTGATCAATGAATATCAAGTCAAATCAATTTAACACGATCAAATGAATTAGATTTCCACGAATTCCCCTCAAAATTTTGTAATTATATGTTTGTGCAACAAAGTATTCATGAAATTTTACAATAAAACATGGGAAATGATGTATGTATACAAACTCATAAAACAACGATATTTCTGACATTGATAGTTATTGCTTGTTATAGAAACCTCTAATCCTATGAGGTTTCACTACTCAAGGATTCCAAACACACTCCTGTACTAATTTAATCGAATCAAAGCATAATAATCAATTAAACTACGCTAAACAAAAAGTAAAGGCATGTTTGAGTAAACTATAAAACCGAAACTAAAGCGGATAATGATAACACATAAATAACCCTTCAATCGATCAAATTCTTCCCAATCTCATCCAAAACACTAAACAACACTGTTTAAACACTATTGCATTTATAATGCACATTAATGAATCAAAATGACAACTCTCGATCCATAGAATCATTTACTGTGCACAAGTGAAATATTACTAGTTGTAAAGTAGGAAAAACTACTCGTATTCACTCAATATGTACCGGGAATCAAATTACACTTGTCCAACGAACGTAATCAGACGATAAAGATAAACTCAATATGTGATCAATGAATATCAAGTCAAATCAATCTAACACGATCATTGAATTAGATTTCCATGAATTCCCCTCAAAATTATGTAATTATATATTTATGCATCAAAGTATTCATGAAAGTTTACAATAAAACATGGGAAATGAAGTCTGTATACAAACTCATAAAACAAAGATAGTTCTCTCATTAATAGTTTTTGTTTAATGTAAAAACCTCTAATCCTATGCGGTTTCACTTCTCAACACTGGTAAACACACTCATGTACGAATTTAATCGAATCAAAGCATAATAATCAATGAAACCACGCTAAACAAAAAGTAAAGGCATGTTTGAGTAAACTATAAAACCGAAACTAAAGCGGATAATGATAACACATAAATAACCCTTCAATCGATCAAATTCTTCCCAATCTCATCCAAAACACTAAACAACACTGTTTAAACACTATTGCATTTATAATGCACATTAATGAATCAAAATGACAACTCTCAATCCATAGAATCATTTATTGTGCACTAGTGAAATATTACTAGTTGTAAAGTGAGAAAAACTCCTCGTATTCGCTCAATATGTACCGAGAATGAAATAACACTTGTCCAACGAACGTAATCTGACGTTAAAGATAAAACTCAATATGTGATCAATGAATATCAAGTCAAATCAATCTAACATGATCAAATGAATTAGATTTCCATGAATTCCCCCCAAAATTATGTAATTATATATTTATGCATCAAAGTATTCATGAAAGTTTACAATAAAATCTGGGAAATGATGTCTGTGTTCAAACTCATAAAACAACGATAGTTCTCGCATTGATAGTTTTCGTTTGTTGTAAAACCTCTAATCCTATGCGGTTTCACTTCTCAAGCCTTCTAAACACACTCCTGTACTAATTTAATAGAATCAAAGCATAATAATCAATGAAAACATGCTAAACAAAAAGTAAAGGCATGTTTGAGCGAACTATAAAACCGAAACTAAAGGGTACAATGAGACCACATAAATAACCCTTCAATCGATCAACATCTTTCCAATCTCATCCAAAACACTAAACGATAATGTTTAAACTTAAACACTCTTGCGTTTAAAATGCACATTAATGAATCAAAATGACAACTCTCGATCCATAGAATTATTTACAGTGCACTAGTGAATTATTACTTGTTGTAAAGTAGGAAAAACTACTCGTATTCACACAATATGTACCGAAAATCAAATTACACTTGTCTAATGAACGTAATTAGACGTTAAAGATAAGCTTAATATGTGATCAATGAATATCAAGTCAAATCAATTTAACACGATCAAATGAATTAGATTTCCATGAATTCCCCTCAAAATTTTGTAATTATATGTTTGTGCAACAAAGTATTCATGAAATTTTACAATAAAACATGGGAAATGATGTATGTATACAAACTCATAAAACAACGATATTTCTGACATTGATAGTTATTACTTGTTATAGAAACCTCTAATCCTATGAGGTTTCACTACTCAAGGATTCCAAACACACTCCTGTACTAATTTAATCGAATCAAAGCATAATAATCAATTAAACTACCCTAAACAAAAAGTAAAGGCATGTTTGAGTAAACTATAAAACCGAAACTAAAGCGGATAATGATAACACATAAATAACCCTTCAATCGATCAGATTCTTCCCAATCTCATCCAAAACACTAAACAACACTGTTTAAACACTATTGCATTTATAATGCACATTAATGAATCAAAATGACAACTCTCGATCCATAGAATCATTTACTGTGCACAAGTGAAGTATTACTAGTTGTAAAGTAGGAAAAACTACTCGTATTCACTCAATATGTACCGAGAATCAAATTACACTTGTCAAACAAACGTAATCAGACGATAAAGATAAACTCAATATGTCATCAATGAATATCAAGTCAAATCAATCTAACACGATCAATGAATTAGATTTTCTTGAATTCCCCTCAAAATTATGTAATTGTATATTTATGCATCAAAGTATTCATGAAAGTTTACAATAAAACATGGGAAATGAAGTCTGTATACAAACTCATAAAACAAAGATAGTTCTCGCATTAATAGTTTTTGTTTAATGTAAAAACCTCTAATCTTATGCGGTTTCACTTCTCAAGACTGGTAAACGCACTCATGTACGAATTTAATCGAATCAAAGCATAATAATCCATGAAACCACGCAAAACAAAATGTAAAGGCATGTTTGAGTAAACTATAAAACCGAAACTAAAGCGTACAATGAGACCACATAAATTACCCTTCAATCGATCAACATCTTGCCAATCTCATCCAAAACACTAAACAACACTGTTTAAACACTCTTGCATTTAAAATGCATATTAATGAGTCAAAATAACAACTCTCAATCCATAGAATCATTTATTGTGCACTAGTGAAATATTACTAGTTGTAAAGTGAGAAAAACTCCTCGTATTCGCTCAATATGTACCGAGAATGAAATTACACTTGTCCAACGAACGTAATCAGACGTTAAAGATAAAACTCAATATGTGATCAATAAATATCAAGTCAAATCAATCTAACACGATCAAATGAATTAGATTTCCATTAATTCCCCCCAAAATTATGTAATTATATATTTATGCATCAAAGTATTCATGAAAGTTTACAATAAAACCTGAGAAATGATGTCTGTACAAACTCATAAAACAACGATAGTTCTCGCATTGATAGTTTTCGTTTGTTGTAAAACCTCTAATCCTATGCGGTTTCACTTCTCAAGCCTTCTAAACACACTCCTGTACTAATTTAAAAGAATCAAAGCATAATAATCAATGAAAATATGCTAAACAAAAAGTAAAGGCATGTCTGAGTAAACTATAAAACCGAAACTAAAGGATACAATGAAACCACATAAATAACCCTTCAATCGATCAACATCTTTCCAATCTCATCCAAAACACTAAACAACAATGTTTAAACTTAAACACTCTTGCGTTTAAAATGCAAATTAATGAATCAAAATGACAACTCTCGATCCATAGAATTATTTACAGTGCACTAGTGAATTATTACTTGTTGTAAAGTAGGAAAAACTACTCGTATTCACACAATATGTACCGAAAATCAAATTACACTTGTCTAATGAACGTAATTAGACGTTAAAGATAAGCTTAATATGTGATCAATGAATATCAAGTCAAATCAATTTAACACGATCAAATGAATTAGATTTCCATGAATTCCCCTCAAAATTTTGTAATTATATGTTTGCAACAAAGTATTCATGAAATTTTACAATAAAACATGGGAAATGATGTATGTATACAAACTCATAAAACAACGATATTTCTGACATTGATAGTTATTGCTTGTTGTAGAAACCTCTAATCCTATGAGGTTTCACTACTCAAGGATTCCAAACACACTCCTGTACTAATTTAATCGAATCAAAGCATAATAATCAATTAAACTACGCTAAACAAAAAGTAAAGGCATGTTTGAGTAAACTATAAAACCGAAACTAAAGCGGATAATGATGACACATAAATAACCCTTCAATCGATCAAATTCTTCCCAATCTCATCCAAAACACTAAACAACACTGTTTAAACACTATTGCATTTATAATGCACATTAATGAATGAAAATGACAACTCTCGATCCATAGAATCATTTACTGTGCACAAGTGAAATATTACTAGTTGTAAAGTAGGAAAAACTACTCGTAGTCACTCAATATGTACCGAGAATCAAATTACACTTGTCCAACAAACGTAATCAGACGATAAAGATAAACTCAATATGTGATCAATGAATATCAAGTCAAATCAATCTAACACGATCAATGAATTAGATTTCTATGAATTCCCCTTAAAATTACGTAATTATATATTTATGTATCAAAGTATTCATGAAAGTTTACAATAAAACATGGGAAATGAAGTCTGTATACAAACTCATAAAACAAAGATAGTTCTCGCATTAATAGTTTTTGTTTAATGTAAAAACCTCTAATTCTGTGCGGTTTCACTTCTCAAGACTGGTAAACACACTCATGTACGAATTTAATCGAATCAAAGCATAATAATCAATGAAACCACGCTAAACAAAAAGTAAAGGCATGTTTGAGTAAACTATAAAACCGAAACTAAAGCGCACAATGAGACCACATAAATTACCCTTCAATCGATCAACATCTTTCCAATCTCATCCAAAACACTAAACAACACCGTTTAAACACTATTGCATTTAAAATGCACAATAATGAATCAAAATGACAACTCTCAATCCATAGAATCATTTATTGTGCACAAGTGAAATATTACTAGTTGTAAAGTGAGAAAAACTCCTCGTATTCGCTCAATATGTACCGAGAATGAAATTACACTTGTCCAACGAACGTAATCAGACGTTAAAGATAAAACTCAATATGTGATCAATAAATATCAAGTCAAATCAATCTAACACGATCAAATGAATTAGATTTCCATGAATTCCCCCCAAAATTATGTAATTATATATTTATGCATCAAAGTATTCATGAAAGTTTACAATAAAACCTGAGAAATGATGTCTGTACAAACTCATAAAACAACGATAGTTCTCGCATTGATAGTTTTCGTTTGTTGTAAAACCTCTAATCCTATGCGGTTTCACTTCTCAAGCCTTCTAAACACACTCCTGTACTAATTTAAAAGAATCAAAGCATAATAATCAATGAAAATATGCTAAACAAAAAGTAAAGGCATGTTTGAGTAAACTATAAAACCGAAACTAAAGGGTACAATGAGACCACATAAATAACCCTTCAATCGATCAACATCTTTTCAATCTCATCCAAAACACTAAACAACAATGTTTAAACTTAAACACTCTTGCGTTTAAAATGCACATTAATGAATCAAAATGACAACTCTCGATCCATAGAATTATTTACAGTGCACTAGTGAATTATTACTTGTTGTAAAGTAGGAAAAACTACTCGTATTCACACAATATGTACCGAAAATCAAATTACACTTGTCTAATGAACGTAATTAGACGTTAGAGATAAGCTTAATATGTGATCAATGAATATCAAGTCAAATCAATTTAACACGATCAAATGAATTAGATTTCCATGAATTCCCCTCAAAATTTTGTAATTATATGTTTGTGCAACAAAGTATTCATGAAATTTTACAATAAAACATGGGAAATGATGTATGTATACAAACTCATAAAACAACGATATTTTTGACATTGATAGTTATTGCTTGTTATAGAAACCTCTAATCCTATGAGGTTTCACTACTCAACGATTACAAACACACTCCTGTACTAATTTAATCGAATCAAATCATAATAATCAATTAAACTACGCTAAACAAAAAGTAAAGGCATGTTTGAGTAAACTATAAAACCGAAACTAAAGCGGATAATGATAACACATAAATAACCCTTCAATCGATCAAATTCTTCCCAATCTCATCCAAAACACTAAACAACACTGTTTAAACACTATTGCATTTATAATGCACATTAATGAATCAAAATGACAACTCTCGATCCATAGAATCATTTACTGTGCACAAGTGAAATATTACTAGTTGTAAAGTAGGAAAAACTACTCGTATTCACTCAATATGTACCGGGAATCAAATTACACTTGTCCAACGAACGTAATCAGACGATAAAGATAAACTCAATATGTGATCAATGAATATCAAGTCAAATCAATCTAACACGATCAAATGAATTAGATTTCCATGAATTCCCCTCAAAATTATGTAATTATATATTTATGCATCAAAGTATTCATGAAAGTTTACAATAAAACATGGGAAATGAAGTCTGTATACAAACTCATAAAACAAAGATACTTCTCGCATTAATAGTTTTTGTTTAATGTAAAAACCTCTAATCCTATGCGGTTTCACTTCTCAACACTAGTAAACACACTCATGTACGAATTTAATCGAATCAAAGCATAATAATCAATGAAACCACGCTAAACAAAAAGTAAAGGCATGTTTGAGTAAACTATAAAACCGAAACTAAAGTGGATAATGATAACACATAAATAACCCTTCAATCGATCAAATTCTTCCCAATCTCATCCAAAACACTAAACAACACTGTTTAAACACTATTGCATTTATAATGCACATTAATGAATCAAAATGACAACTCTCAATTCATAGAATCATTTATTGTGCACTAGTGAAATATTACTAGTTGTAAAGTGAGAAAAACTCCTCGTATTCGCTCAATATGTACCGAGAATGAAATAACACTTGTCCAACGAACGTAATCTGACGTTAAAGATAAAACTCAATATGTGATCAATGAATATCAAGTCAAATCAATCTAACATGATCAAATGAATTAGATTTCCATGAATTCCCCCCAAAATTATGTAATTATATATTTATGCATCAAAGTATTCATGAAAGTTTACAATAAAATCTGGGAAATGATGTCTGTGTACAAACTCATAAAACAACGATAGTTCTCGCATTGATAGTTTTCGTTTGTTGTAAAACCTCTAATCCTATGCAGTTTCACTTCTCAAGCCTTCTAAACACAATCCTGTACTAATTTAATAGAATCAAAGCATAATAATCAATGAAAACATGCTAAACAAAAAGTAAAGGCATGTTTGAGCAAACTATAAAACCGAAACTAAAGGGTACAATGAGACCACATAAATAACCCTTCAATCGATCAACATCTTTCCAATCTCATCCAAAACACTAAACGACAATGTTTAAACTTAAACACTCTTGCGTTTAAAATGCACATTAATGAATCAAAATGACAACTCTCGATCCATAGAATTATTTACAGTGCACTAGTGAATTATTACTTGTTGTAAAGTAGGAAAAACTACTCGTATTCACACAATATGTACCGAAAATCAAATTACACTTGTCTAATGAACGTAATTAGACGTTGAAGATAAGCTTAATATGTGATCAATGAATATCAAGTCAAATCAATTTAACACGATCAAATGAATTAGATTTCCATGAATTCCCCTCAAAATTTTGTAATTATATGTTTGTGCAACAAAGTATTCATGAAATTTTACAATAAAACATGGGAAATGATGTATGTATACCAACTCATAAAACAACGATATTTCTGACATTGATAGTTATTACTTGTTATAGAAACCTCTAATCCTATGAGGTTTCACTACTCAAGGATTCCAAACACACTCCTGTACTAATTTAATCGAATCAAAGCATAATAATCAATTAAACTACCCTAAACAAAAAGTAAAGGCATGTTTGAGTAAACTATAAAACCGAAACTAAAGCGGATAATGATAACACATAAATAACCCTTCAATCGATCAATTCTTCCCAATCTCATCCAAACACTAAACAACACTGTTTAAACACTATTGCATTTATAATGCACATTAATGAATCAAAATGACAACTCTCGATCCATAGAATCATTTACTGTGCACAAGTGAAATATTACTAGTTGTAAAGTAGGAAAAACTACTCGTATTCACTCAATATGTACCGAGAATCAAATTACACTTGTCCAACAAACGTAATCAGACGATAAAGATAAACTCAATATGTGATCAATGAATATCAAGTCAAATCAATCTAACACGATCATGAATTAGATTTCCATGAATTCCCCTCAAAATTATGTAATTATATATTTATGCATCAAAGTATTCATGAAAGTTTACAATAAAAATGGGAAATGAAGTCTGTATACAAACTCATAAAACAAAGATAGTTTTCGCATTAATAGTTTTTGTTTAATGTAAAAACCTCTAATCATGTGCGGTTTCACTTCTCAAGACTGGTAAACACAATCATGTACGAATTTAATCGAATCAAAGCATAATAATCAATGAAACCACGCTAAACAAAAAGTAAAGGCATGTTTGAGTAAACTATAAAACCGAAACTAAAGCGTACAATGAGACCACATAAATTACCCTTCAATCGATCAACATCTTTCCAATCTCATCCAAAACACTAAACAACACTGTTTAAACACTCTTGCATTTAAAATGCATATTAATGAATCAAAATAACAACTCTCAATCCATAGAATCATTTATTGTGCACTAGTGAAATATTACTAGTTGTAAAGTGAGAAAAACTCCTCGTATTCGCTCAATATGTACCGAGAATGAAATTACACTTGTCCAACGAACGTAATCAGATGTTAAAGATAAAACTCCATATGTGATCAATAAATATCAAGTCAAATCAATCTAACACGATCAAATGAATTAGATTTCCATGAATTCCCCCCAAAATTATGTAATTATATATTTATGCATCAAAGTATTCATGAAAGTTTACAATAAAACCTGAGAAATGATGTGTGTACAAACTCATAAAACAACGATAGTTCTCGCATTGATAGTTTTCGTTTGTTGTAAAACCTCTAATCCTATGCGGTTTCACTTCTCAAGCCTTCTAAACACACTCCTGTACTAATTTAATAGAATCAAAGCATAATAATCAATGAAAATATGCTAAACAAAAAGTAAAGGCATGTTTGAGTAAACTATAAAACCGAAACTAAAGGTACAATGAGACCACATTAAATAACCCTTCAATCGATCAACATCTTTCCAATCTCATCGAAAACACTAAACAACATGTTTAAACTTAAACACTCTTGCGTTTAAAATGCACATTAATGAATCAAAATGACAACTCTCGATCCATAGAATTATTTATAGTGCACTAGTGAATTATTACTTGTTGTAAAGTTGGAAAACTACTCGTATTCACACAATATGTACCGAAATCAAATTACACTTGTCTAATGAACGTAATTAGACGTTAAAGATAAGCTTAATATGTGATCAATGAATATCAAGTCAAATCAATCTAACATGATCAAATGAATTAGATTTCCATGAATTCCCCCCAAAATTATGTAATTATATATTTATGCATCAAAGTATTCATGAAAGTTTACAATAAAATCTGGGAAATGATGTCTGTGTACAAACTCATAAAACAACGATAGTTCTCGCATTGATAGTTTTCGTTTGTTGTAAAACCTCTAATCCTATGCGGTTTCACTTCTCAAGCCTTCTAAACACACTCCTGTACTAATTTAATAGAATCAAAGCACAATAATCAATGAAAACATGCTAAACAAAAAGTAAAGGCATGTTTGAGCAAACTATAAAACCGAAACTAAAGGGTACAATGAGACCACATAAATAACCCTTCAATCGATCAACATCTTTCCAATCTCATCCAAAACACTAAACGATAATGTTTAAACTTAAACACTCTTGCGTTTAAAATGCACATTAATGAATCAAAATGACAACTCTCGATCCATAGAATTATTTACAGTGCACTAGTGAATTATTACTTGTTGTAAAGTAGGAAAACTACTCGTATTCACACAATATGTACCGAAAATCAAATTACACTTGTCTAATGAACGTAATTAGACGTTGAAGATAAGCTTAATATGTGATCAATGAATATCAAGTCAAATCAATTAACACGATCAAATGAATTAGATTTCCATGAATTCCCCTCAAATTTTGTAATTATATGTTTGTGCAACAAATTATTCATGAAATTTTACAATAAAACATGGGAAATGATGTATGTATACCAACTCATAAAACAACGATATTTCTGACATTGATAGTTATTACTTGTTATAGAAACCTCTAATCCTATGAGGTTTCACTACTCAAGGATTCCAAACACACTCCTGTACTAATTTAATCGAATCAAAGCATAATAATCAATTAAACTACCCTAAACAAAAAGTAAAGGCATGTTTGAGTAAACTATAAAACCGAAACTAAAGCGGATAATGATAACACATAAATAACCCTTCAATCGATCAAATTCTTCCCAATCACATCCAAAACACTAAACAACACTGTTTAAACACTATTGCATTTATAATGCACATTAATGAATCAAAATGACAACTCTCGATCCATAGAATCATTTACTGTGCACAAGTGAAATATTACTAGTTGTAAAGTAGGAAAAACTACTCGTATTCACTCAATATGTACCGAGAATCAAATTACACTTGTCCAACAAACGTAATCAGACGATAAAGATAAACTCAATATGTGATCAATGAATATCAAGTCAAATCAATCTAACACGATCAATGAATTAGATTTCCATGAATTCCCCTCAAAATTATGTAATTATATATTTATGCATCAAAGTATTCATGAAAGTTTACAATAAAAAATGGGAAATGAAGTCTGTATACAAACTCATAAAACAAAGATAGTTTTCGCATTAATAGTTTTTGTTTAATGTAAAAACCTCTAATCATGTGCGGTTTCACTTCTCAAGACTGGTAAACACAATCATGTACGAATTTAATCGAATCAAAGCATACTAATCAATGAAACCACGCTAAACAAAAAGTAAAGGCATGTTTTAGTAAACTATAAAACCGAAACTAAAGCGTACAATGAGACCACATAAATTACCCTTCAATCGATCAACATCTTTCCAATCTCATCCAAAACACTAAACAACACTGTTTAAACACTCTTGCATTTAAAATGCATATTAATGAATCAAAATAACAACTCTCAATCCATAGAATCATTTATTGTGCACTAGTGAAATATTAGTAGTTGTAAAGTGAGAAAAACTCCTCGTATTCGCTCAATATGTACCGAGAATGAAATTACACTTGTCCAACGAACGTAATCAGATGTTAAAGATAAAACTCCATATGTGATCAATAAATATCAAGTCAAATCAATCTAACACGATCAAATTAATTAGATTTCCATGAATTCCCCCCAAAATTATGTAATTATATATTTATGCATCAAAGTATTCATGAAAGTTTACAATAAAACCTGAGAAATGATGTCTGTACAAACTCATAAAACAACGATAGTTCTCGCATTGATAGTTTTCGTTTGTTGTAAAACCTCTAATCCTATGCGGTTTCACTTCTCAAGCCTTCTAAACACACTCCTGTACTAATTTAATAGAATCAAAGCATAATAATCAATGAAAATATGCTAAACAAAAAGTAAAGGCATGTTTGAGTAAACTATAAAACCGAAACTAAAGGGTACAATGAGACCACATAAATAACCCTTCAATCGATCAACATCTTTCCAATCTCATCCAAAACACTAAACAATAATGTTTAAACTTAAACACTCTTGCGTTTAAAATGCACATTAATGAATCAAAATGACAACTCTCGATCCATAGAATTATTTACAGTGCACTAGTGAATTATTACTTGTTGTAAAGTTGGAAAAACTACTCGTATTCACACAATATGTACCGAAAATCAAATTACACTTGTCTAATGAACGTAATTAGACGTTAAAGATAAGCTTAATATGTGATCAATGAATATCAAGTCAAATCAATCTAACATGATCAAATGAATTAGATTTCCATGAATTCCCCCCAAAATTATGTAATTATATATTTATGCATCAAAGTATTCATGAAAGTTTACAATAAAATCTGGGAAATGATGTCTGTATACAAACTCATAAAACAAAGATAGTTCTCGCATTAATAGTTTTTGTTTAATGTAAAAACCTCTAATACTATGCGGTTTCACTTCTCAACACTGGTAAACACACTCATGTACGAATTTAATCGAATCAAAGCATAATAATCAATGAAACCACGCTAAACAAAAAGTAAAGGCATGTTTGAGTAAACTATAAAACCGAAACTAAAGCGGATAATGATAACACATAAATAACCCTTCAATCGATCAAATTCTTCCCAATCTCATCCAAAACACTAAACAACACTGTTTAAACACTATTGCATTTATAATGCACATTAATGAATCAAAATAACAACTCTCAATCCATAGAATCATTTATTGTGCACTAGTGAAATATTACTAGTTGTAAAGTGAGAAAAACTCCTCGTATTCGCTCAATATGTACCGAGAATGAAATTACACTTGTCCAACGAACGTAATCAGACGTTAAAGATAAAACTCAATATGTGATCAATGAATATCAAGTCAAATCAATCTAACACGATCAAATGAACTAGATTTCCATGAATTCCCCCCAAAATTATGTAATTATATATTTATGCATCAAAGTATTCATGAAAGTTTACAATAAAACCTGGGAAATGATGTCTGTGTACAAACTCATAAAACAACGATAGTTCTCGCATTGATAGTTTTCGTTTGTTGTAAAACCTCTAATCCTATGCGGTTTCACTTCTCAAGCCTTCTAAACACACTCCTGTACTAATTTAATAGAATCAAAGAATAATAATCAATGAAAACATGCTAAACAAAAAGTAAAGGCATGTTTGAGCAAGCTATAAAACCGAAAGTAAAGGGTACAATGAGACCACATAAATAACCCTTCAATCGATCAACATCTTTCCAATCTCATCCAAAACACTAAACAACAATGTTTAAACTTAAACACTCTTGCATTTAAAATGCACATTAATGAATCAAAATGACAACTCTCGATCCATAAAATTATTTACAGTGCACTAGTGAATTATTACTTGTTGTAAAGTAGGAAAAACTACTCGTATTCACACAATATGTACCGAAAATCAAATTACACTTGTCTAATGAACGTAATTAGACGTTAAAGATAAGCATAATATGTGATCAATGAATATCAAGTCAAATCAATTTAACACGATCAAATAAATTAGATTTCCATGAATTCCCCTCAAAATTTTGTAATTATATGTTTGTGCAACAAAGTATTCGTCAAATTTTACAATAAAACATGGGAAATGATGTATGTATACAAACTCATAAAACAACGATAGTTCTCCCATTGATAGTTATTGCTTGTTATAGAAACCTCTAATCCTATGAGGTTTCACTACTCAAGGATTCCAAACACACTCCTGTACTAATTTAATCGAATCAAAGTGTGACATCCGGTATTTTTCCGTTACCAAACTCCGTTAGTTCCGTTAGGCGTTGCATACATGTGTCGTGAGCACACACTAGTTGTCACTGAACGTTGGTGACCTAACAAATAACTAATATTGGTTTAACTAATGTTAACTTGAATGATTATAATCTTGATAACTATTATGTTGTTATGTGAAGCAAGGCGGTAAGGGTTGTTCTTTTAAGTTATGAATTTCGCCTTAGCATGTGACTATGTGAATTATAAAATGCTTATGGATGATTATAACTATTTGTTTTGTATGTTATTAGTTGGTTTACTAAATTTTAACAATAAGACATGAAAAAGGATTTAAAAATGTTAAAAAGTTAGTTTTGCAATTTATAATAGTTGAAAGGGGTTAAAGGGGAATTACTTACCATATTTAAACAAAAAAAATGTAACCCTAGCCCCCATTCCACCCTCTTGGCCGTAAACCCCCACCCCATCCTCTCTATTTGCGATTTTTTGATCAAGAACAACAATACTCAATCGATTTTGCTTAGTTTTGAGTACTACAACGTGTTAGCAAGAGCCATACTCGATCATTACACGATTAAAGGTAAGATTTTGATTGTTTTTTTCATAGTTTTTGATTCAAGAACAAGCCTAGTTCAATTGACATGATTAAAGTCAAAATTGATGTAGTTTAATGATGTTTTGATGTTAGTTGAATTGTGTTGATGTTAGTTTATGTGTATTACGCAAGAAATTCATGGATTTGAATGGTTGTTCATGCCTTGCTATAAGTGGAAACTTTTGTTCATGAGAATTAGGGATTTGATGAATTATGAATGTTTAGGGTGCTTAAAGGATTCCTATGATCTTGATTAACTACAAAGTTGATGAATTTATGAAAGAATTAGTTGATAGATGGAATTTGGTCATGACTTTCCCAAAAGGGAAACTTTATTGATATGAGTCATTGGATTTTGTGAATTGGACATGTTTATGATACTAGGATCATGCTAGAATACTTATTGATGATTTCTAAGGTATTGGAATGTGTAAATTGGATCATGTGAATGTTGGATGAATTGCTTGAGAAATCTAGGTTCCATAGGATATGGTGTGATGTTAGTTAAGAGTAGAGAATTGGGAATTATGTATGGGATTGTAATAGATCATTATGATGTACGTTAATTGGTATGAATTGTGTTGGTTAATGTGATAATGATCGTCATACACGCGTGCGAATCTGAGGCCCCTACTTAGTATGATTGGCAGGGTTTAGGATGTGAAGTCGTGAGTGGCTTCACAGGGCATGTAGTGCATGATTAGATTCAATGTATGAATTGCTAGTTGTGAAATAATTATGAAATGATGTTGGGTTTAGATTTGCAAGTGTTGTATGATGAAATATGCTATATGAAGATCTATGTGGGTTTGATGATGTTGAAAGAATCTAAGTTTGACGATGTGATCTATGAGAAAAGCTTACAAGGTAATAATGTATTATGAGATGTTAAACTTGATAAAACAAGAATTTAATTAACAAGTCACCAACGGGTCAAACGGGTCAACTAGGTCAAATGTGTCATTTTGGTTTCAAAACCCTAGGGTTGATGTGTTGATGAGCACTTAGGGTTGTTATGTTTCCCTGGTTGCACGTACTTATGTACTCACATGTTCTAGGTAACCTTTGAGGGTTGTCTTTCCATCCATCATCAGTTCTCTCTTGTCATTATCCTTGAACATCAGGTGAGTTCATGCCCCACTATTTTATAAACTCTCTTATGGGGGAGGTAGCATACTTGTTCACAAACGCTATATTATTATTATAAGTTGTGTATGTTTTAATATGGTGTATAATACCTTGAAAGTCCTCACACAATCGGATCGTTAATAATGGTAACTAGCGGGAAATCTTGGGTAGTACTACTGGGTTTGACAAACCCCACCTGTGCGACTCGAGGTCAAACGGGTGCAATATTGTCCTAAACACAAACATCGTTATGACCTGGTAAGTCGTGACGGGAGGCAACAAACGCAACACAGTCAGCTTCGATCGCGAAATCACTATTGTTATTACTTATGAATATAGACTAGCTATCTATTTCAATGCACTTCTTATGTTATGCAAATTATTATTGTTTATGTTAAATGCAAACTCTTGAACTCACCGACCATTGTGTTGACATTTTTAGTATGCTATTCTCAGGTCGTTAATTCAGGTTGCCATAAGAGCACAACACGGGTCCAGCATGCATTCTAAGACTTCATCTTAAGTCATGACATTTGAATTTTATTTATGGGATTTAAATAATAGGTTGGCGCGGGTTTTGCCAAATTCTACATTTACATACTTTGGGTTTGCCTTATTTACAAAATGCTTCCGCATGGTTTAAAACTTGAACTTTGATTGATTTATTTTTAAATGTGGCATATAGTGTCGTTCTGAGTAACTAGTGACTGAGATCCTGGTTTGTTCACACGCCTCGCGGTAAAACTCCGCACGTGGATTTTGAGAGTGTGACATAAAGCATAATAATCAATTAAACTATGCTAAACAAAAACTAAAGGCATGTTTGCGTAAACTATAAAACCAAGACTAAAGCGGATAATGATAACACATAAATAACCCTTCAATCGATCAACTTCTTCCCAATCTCATCCAAAACACTAAACAACACTGTTTAAACAATATTGCATTTATAATGCACAATAATGAATCAAAATGACAACTCTCGATCCATAGAATCATTTACTGTGCACAAGTGAAATATTACTAGTTGTAAAGTAGGAAAAACTACTCGTATTCACTCAATATGTACCGAGAATCAAATTACACTTGTCCAACGAACGTAATCAGACGATAAAGATAAACTCAATATGTGATCAATGAATATCAAGTCAAATCAATCTAACACGATCAAATGAATTAGATTTCCATGAATTCCCCTCAAAATTATGTAATTATATATTTATGCATCAAAGTATTCATGAAAGTTTACAATAAAACATGGGAAATGAAGCCTGTATACAAACTCATAAAACAAAGATAGTTCTCGCATTAATAGTTTTTGTTTAATGTAAAAACCTCTGATCCTATGCGGTTTCACTTCTCAAGACTTGTAAACACACTCATGTACGAATTTAATCGAATCAAAGCATAATAATCAATGAAACCACGCTAAACAAAAAGTAAAGGCATGTTTGAGTAAACTATAAAACCAAAACTAAAGCGTACAATGAGACCACATAAATAACCCTTCAATCGATCAACATCTTTCCAATCTCATCCAAAACATTAAACAACACTGTTTAAACACTCTTGCATTTAAAATGCATATTAATGAATCAAAATAACAACTCTCAATCCTTAGAATCATTTATTGTGCACTAGTGAAATATTACTAGTTGTAAAGTGAGAAAAACTCCTCGTATTCACTCAATATGTACCGACAATCAAATTACACTTGTCCAACGAACGTAATCAGACGTTAAAGATAAAACTCAATATGTGATCAATTAATATCAAGTCAAATCAATCTAACACGATCAAATGAATTAGATTTTCATGAATTCCCCCCAAAATTATGTAATTATATATTTATGCATCAAAGTATTCATGAAAGTTTACAATAAAACCTGGGAAATGATGTCTGTGTACAAACTCATAAAACAACGATAGTTCTCGCATTGATAGTTTTCGTTTGTTGTAAAACCTCTAATCCTATGCGGTTTCACTTCTCAAGCCTTCTAAACACACTCCTGTACTAATTTAATAGAATCAAAACATAATAATCAATGAAAACACGCTAAACAAAAAGTAAACGCATGTTTGAGTAAACTGTAAAACGGAAACTAAAGAGTACAATGAGACCACATAAATAACCCTTCAATCGATCAACATCTTTCCAATCTCATCCAAAACACTAAACAACAATGTTTAAACTTAAACACTCTTGCGTTTAAAATGCATTTTAATGAATCAAAATGACAACTCTCGATCCATAGAATTATTTAAAGTGCACTAGTGAATTATTACTTGTTGTAAAGTAGGAAAAACTACTCGTATTCACACAATATGTACCGAAAATCAAATTACACTTGTCTAATGAACGTAATTAGACGTTAAAGATAAGCTTAATATGTAATCAATGAATATCAAGTCAAATCAATTTAACACGATCAAATGAATTAGATTTCCTTGAATTCCCCTCAAAATTTTGTAATTATATGCTTGTGCAACAAAGTATTCATGAAATTTTACAATGAAACATGGGAAATGATGTATGTATACAAACTCATAAAACAACGATATTTCTGACATTGATAGTTATTGCTTGTTATAGAAACCTCTAATCCTATGAGGTTTCACTACTCAAGGATTCCAAACACACTCCAGTATTAATTTAATCGAATCAAAGCATAATAATCAATTAAACTACGCTAAACAAAAAGTAAAGGCATGTTGAGTAAACTATAAAACCAAAACTAAAGCGGATAATGATAACACATAAATAACCCTTCAATCGATCAAATTCTTCCCAATCTCATCCAAAACACTAAACAACACTGTTTAAACACTATTGCATTTATAATGCACATATAACAACTCTCGATCCATAGAATCATTTACTGTGCACAAGTGAAATATTAATAGTTGTAAAGTAGGAAAAACTACTCGTATTCACTCAATATATACCGAGAATCAAATTACACTTGTCCAACGAACGTAATCAGACGATAAAGATAAACTCAATATGTGATGAATGAATATCAAGTCAACTCATTCTAACACGATCAAATAAATTAGATTTCCATGAATTCCCCTCAAAATTATGTAATTATATATTTATGCATCAAAGTATTCATGAAAGTTTACAATAAAACATGGGAAATGAAGTCTGTATACAAACTCATAAAACAAAGATAGTTCTCGCATTAATAGTTTTTGTTTAATGTAAAAACCTCTAATCCTATGCGGTTTCCCTTCTCAAGACTGGTAAACACACTCATGTACGAATTTAATCGAATCAAAGCATAATAATCAATGAAACCATGCTAAACAAAAAGTAAAGGCATGTTTGAGTAAACTATAAAACCGAAACTAAAGCGTACAATGAGACCACACAAATTACCCTTCAATCGATCAACATCTTTCCAATCTCATCCAAAACACTAAACAACACTGTTTAAACACTCTTGCATTTAAAATGCATATTAATGAATCAAAATAACAACTCTCAATCCATAGAATCATTTATTGTGCACTAGTGAAATATTACTAGTTGTAAAGTGAGAAAAACTCCTCGTATTCGCTCAATATGTACCGAGAATGAAATTACACTTGTCCAACGAACGTAATCAGACGTTAAAAATAAAATTCAATATGTGATCATTGAATATCAAGTCAAATCAATCTAACACGATCAAATGAATTAGATTTCCATGAATTCCCCTCAAAATTATGTAATTATATATTTATGCATCAAAGTATTCATGAAAGTTTACAATAAAACCTGGGAAATGATGTCTGTGTACAAACTCATAAAACAACGATAGTTCTCGCATTGATAGTTTTCGTTTGTTGTAAAACCTCTAATCCTATGCGGTTTCACTTCTCAAGCCTTCTAAACACACTCCTGTACTAATTTAATAGAATCAAAGCATAATAATCAATGAAAACACGCTAAACAAAAAGTAAATGCATGTTTGAGTAAACTGTAAAACGGAAACTAAAGGGTACAATGAGACCACATAAATAACCCTTCAATCGATCAACATCTTTCCAATCTCATCCAAAACACTAAACAACAATGTTTAAACTTAAACACTCTTGCGTTTAAAATGCAATTTAATGAATCAAAATGACAACTCTCGATCCATAGAATTATTTACAATGCACTAGTGAATTATTACTTGTTGTAAAGTAGGAAAAACTACTCGTATTCACACAATATGTACTGAAAATCAAATTACACTTGTCGAATGAACGTAATTAGACGTTAAAGATAAGCTTAATATGTGATCAACGAATATCAAGTCAAATCAATTTAACACGATCAAATGAATTAGATTTCCTTGAATTCCCCTCAAAATTTTGTAATTATATGCTATTGCAACAAAGTATTCATGAAATTTTACAATGAAACATGGGAAATGATGTATGTATACAAACTCATAAAACAACGATATTTCTGACATTGATAGTTATTGCTTGTTATAGAAACCTCTAATCCTATGAGGTTTCACTACTCAAGGATTCCAAACACACTCCTGTATTAATTTAATCGAATCAAAGCATAATAATCAATTAAACTACGCTAAACAAAAAGTAAAGGCATGTTGAGTAAACTATAAAACCGAAACTAAAGCGGATAATGATAACACATAAATAACCCTTCAATCGATCAAATTCTTCCCAATCTCATCCAAAACACTAAATAACACTGTTTAAACACTATTGCATTTATAATGCACATTAATGAATCAAAATAACAACTCTCGATCCATAGAATCATTTACTGTGCATAAGTGAAATATTACTAGTTGTAAAGTAGGAAAAACTACTCGTATTCACTCAATATGTACCGAGAATCAAATTACACTTGTCCAACGAACGTAATCAGACGATAAAGATAAACTCAATATGTAATCAATGAATATCAAGTCAAATCAATCTAACACGATCAAATGAATTAGATTTCCATGAATTGCCCTCAAAATTATGTAATTATATATTTATGCATCAAAGTATTCATGAAAGTTTACAATAAAACATGGGAAATGAAGCCAGTATACAAACTCATAAAACAAAGATAGTTCTCGCATTAATAGTTTTTGTTTAATGTAAAAACCTCTGATCCTATGCGGTTTCACTTCTCAAGACTTGTAAACACACTCATGTACGAATTTAATCGAATCAAAGCATAATAATCAATGAAACCACTCTAAACAAAAAGTAAAGGCATGTTTGAGTAAACTATAAAACCGAAACTAAAGCGTACAATGAGACCACATAAATAACCCTTCAATCGATCAACATCTTTCCAATATCATCCAAAACACTAAACAACACTGTTTAAACACTCTTGCATTTAAAATGCATATTAATGAATCAAAATAACAACTCTCAATCCTTAGAATCATTTATTGTGCACTAGTGAAATATTACTAGTTGTAAAGTGAGAAAAACTCCTCGTATTCGCTCAATATGTACCGAGAATGAAATTACACTTGTCCAACGAACGTAATCAGACGTTAAAGATAAAAGTCAATATGTGCTCGTTGAATATCAAGTCAAATCAATCTAACACGATCAAATGAATTAGATTTCCATGAATTCCCCCCAAAATTATGTAATTATATATTTATGCATCAAAGTATTCATGAAAGTTTACAATAAAACCTGGGAAATGATGTCTGTGTACAAACTCATAAAACAACGATAGTTCTCGCGTTGATAGTTTTCGTTTGTTGTAAAACCTCTAATCCTACGCGGTTTCACTTCTCAAGCCTTTTAAACACACTCCTGTACTAATTTAATAGAATCAAAGCATAATAATCAATGAAACCACGCTAAACAAAAAATAAAGGCATGTTTGAGTAAACTATAAAACCGAAACTAAAGGGTACAATGAGACCACATAAATAACCCTTTAATCGTTCAACATCTTTCCAATCTCATCCAAAACACTAAACAACATTGTTTAAACTTAAACACTCTTGCGTTTAAAATGCACATTAATGAATCAAAATGACAACTCTCGATCCATAGAATTATTTACAGTGCACTAGTGAATTATTACTTGTTGTAAAGTAGGAAAAACTACTCGTATTCACACAATATGTACCGAAAATCCAATTACACTTGTCTAATGAACGTACTTAGACGTTAAAGATAAGCTTAATATGTGATCAATGAATATCAAGTCAAATCAATTTAACACGATCAAATGAATTAGATTTCTATGAATTCCCCTCAAAATTTTGTAATTATATGTTTGTGCAACAAAGTATTCCTGAAATTTTACAATGAAACATGGGAAATGATGTATGAATACAAACTCATAAAACAACGATAGTTCTGACATTGATAGTTATTGCTTGTTATAGAAACCTCTAATCCTATGAGGTTTCACTACTCAAGGATTCCAAACACACTCCTGTACTAATTTAATCGAATCAAAGCATAATAATCAATTAAACTACGCTAAACAAAAACTAAAGGCATGTTTGAGTATACTATAAAACCGAAACAAAAGCGGATAATGATAACACATAAATAACCCTTCAATCGATCAACTTCTTTCCAATCTCATCCAAAACACTAAACAACACTGTTTAAACACTATTGCATTTATAATACACATTAATGAATCAAAATGACAACTCTCGATCCATAGAATCATTTACTATGCACAAGTGAAATATTACTAGTTGTAAAGTAGGAAAAACTACTCGTATTCACTCAATATGTACCGAGAATCAAATTACACTTGTCCAACGAACGTAATCCGACGTTAAAGATAAAACTCAATATGTGATCAATGAATATCAAGTCAAATCAATCTAACACGATCAAATGAATTAGATTTCCATGAATTCCCCCCAAAATTATGTAATTATATATTTATGTATCAAAGTATTCATGACAGTTTACAATAAAACCTAGGAAATGATGTATGTGTACAAACTCATAAAACAATGATAGTTCTCGCATTGATAGTTTTCGTTTGTTGTAAAACCTCTAATCCTATGCGGTTTCACTTCTCAAGCCTTCTAAACACACTCCTGTACAATTTAATAGAATCAAAAGCGAAACATGTAAACAAAAAGTTGAGTAAACTATAAAACCGAAACTAAAGGGTACAATGAGACCACATAAATAACCCTTCAATCGATCAACATCTTTCCAATCTCATCCAAAACACTAAACAACAATGTTTAAACTTAAACACTCTTGCGTTTAAAATGCACATTAATGAATCAAAATAACAACTCTCGATCCATAGAATTATTTACAGTGCGCTAGTAAATTATTACTTGTTGTAAAGTAGGAAAAACTACTCGTATTCACACAATATGTACCGAAATGAAATTACACTTGTCTAATGAACGTAATTAGACGTTAAAGATAAGCTTAATATGTGATCAATGAATATCAAGTCAAATCAATTTAACACGATCAAATGAATTAGATTTCCATGAATTCCCCTCAAAATTTTGTAATTATATGTTTGTGCAACAAAGTATTCATGAAATTTTACAATGAAACATGGGAAATGATGTATGTATACAAACCCATAAAACAACGATAGTTCTGACATTGATAGTTATTGCTTGTCATAGAAACCTATAATCCTATGAGGTTTCACTACTCAAGGATTCCAAACACACTCCTGTACTAATTTAATCGAATCAAAGCATAATAATCAATTAAACTACGCTAAACAAAAAGTAAAGGCATGTTTAAGTAAACTATAAAACCGAAACTAAAGCGGATAATAATAACACATAAATAACCCTTCAATCGATCAAATTCTTCCCAATCTCATCCAAAACACTAAATAACACTGTTTAAACACTATTGCATTTATAATGCACATTAATGAATCAAAATGACAACTCTCGATCCATAGAATCATTTACTGTGCACAAGTGAAATATTACTTGTTGTAAAGTAGGAAAAACTACTCGTATTCACTCAATATGTACCAAGAATCAAATTACACTTGTCCAACGAACGTGATCAGACGATAAAGATAAACTCAATATGTGATCAATGAATATCAAGTCAAATCAATCTAACACGATCAAATGAATTAGATTTCCATGAATTCCCCTCAAAATTTTGTAATTATATATTTATGCATCAAAGTATTCATGAAAGTTTACAATAAAACATGGGAAATGAAGTCTGTATACAAACTCATAAAACAAAGATAGTTCTCGCATTAATAGTTTTTCTTTAATGTAAAAACCTCTAATCCTATGAGGTTTTACTTCTCAAGACTTGTAAACACACTCATGTATGAATTTAATCGAATCAAAGCATAATAATCAATGAAACCACGCTAAACAAAAAGTAAAGACATGTTGGAGTAAACTATAAAACCGAAACTAAAGCGTACAATGAGACCACATAAATAACCCTTCAATCGATCAACATCTTTCCAACCTCATCCAAAATACTAATAAACACTGTTTAAACACTCTTGCATTTAAAATACATATTAATGAATCAAAATAACAACTCTCAATTCATGGAGTCATTTATTGTGCACTAGTGAAATATTACTAGTTGTAAAGCGAAAAAAACTCCTCGTATTCACTTAATATGTACCGAGAATCAAATTACACTTGTCCAACGAACGTAATCAGACGTTAAAGATAAAACTCAATATGTGATCATTGAATATTAAGTCAAATCAATCTAACACGATCAAATGAATTAGATTTCCATGAATTCCCCCCAAAATTATGTAATTATATATTTATGCATCAAAGTATTCATGAAAGTTTACAATAAAACCTGGGAAATGATGTCTGTGTACAAACTCATAAAACAACGATAGTTCTAGCATTGATAGTTTTCGTTTGTTGTAAAACCTCTAATCCTATGCGGTTTCACTTCTCAAGCCTTCTAAACACACTCCTGTACTAATTTAATAGAATCAAAGCATAATAATCAATGAAACCACGCTAAACAAAAAGTAAAGGCATGTTTGAGTAAACTATAAAACCGAAACTAAAGGGTACAATGAGACCACATAAATAACCCTTCAATCGATCAACATCTTTCCAATCTCATCCAAAACACTAAACAACAATGTTTAAACTTAAACACTCTTGCATTTAAAATGCACATTAATGAATCAAAATGACAACTCTCGATTCATAGAATTATTTACAGTGCACTAGTGAATTATTACTTGTTGTAAAGTAGGAAAAACTACTCGTATTCACACAATATGTACCGAATATCAAATTACACTTGTCTAATGAAAGTAATTAGACGTTAAAGATAAGGTTAATATGTGATCGATGAATATCAAGTCAAATCAATTTAACACGATCAAATAAATTAGATTTCCATGAATTCCCCTCAAAATTTTGTAATTATATGTTTGTGCAACAAAGTATTCGTGAAATTTTACAATAAAACATGGGAAATGATGTATGTATACAAACTCATAAAACAACGATAGTTCTCACATTGATAGTTATTGCTTGTTATAGAAACCTCTAATCCTATGAGGTTTTACTACTCAAGGATTCCAAACACACTCCTGTACTAATTTAATCGAATCAAAGCATAATAATCAATGAAACCATGCTAAACGAAAAGTAAAGGCATGTTTGAGTAAACTATAAAACCGAAACTAAAGCGTACAATGAGACCACATAAATAACCCTTCAATCGATCAACATCTTTCCAACCTCATCCAAAACACTAAACAACACTGTTTAAACACTCTTGCATTTAAAATACATATTAATAAATCAAAATAACAACTCTCAATCCATGGAATCATTTATTGTGCACTAGTGAAATATTACTAGCTGTAAAGTGAGAAAAACTCCTCGTATTCACTCAATATGTACCGAGAATCAAATTACACTTGTCCAACGAACGTAATCAGACGTTAAAGATAAAACTCAATATGTGATCATTGAATATCAAGTCAAATCAATCTAACACGATCAAATGAATTAGATTTCCATGAATTCCCCCCAAAATTATGTAATTATATATTTATGCATCAAAGTATTCATGAAAGTTTACAATAAAACATGGAAAATGAAGCCTGTATACGAACTCATAAAACAAAGATAGTTCTTGCATTAATAGTTTTTGTTCAATGTAAAAACCTCTAATCCTATGCGGTTTCACTTCTCAAGACTTGTAAACACACTCATGTATGAATTTAATCGAATCAAAGCATAATAATCAATGAAACCACGCTAAACAAAAAGTAAAGACATGTTTGAGTAAACTATAAAACCGAAACTAAAGCGTACAATGAGACCACATAAATAACCCTTCAATCGATCAACATCTTTCCAACCTCATCCAAAACACTGAACAACACTGTTTAAACACTCTTGCATTTAAAATACATATTAATGAATCAAAATAACAACTCTCAATCCATAGAATCATTTATTGTGCACTAGTGAAATATTAGTAGTTGTAAAGTGAGAAAAACTCTTCGTATTCACTCAATATGTACCGAGAATCAAATTGCACTTGTCCAACGAACGTAATCAGACATTAAGGATAAAATTCAATATGTGATCAATGAATATCAAGTCAAATCAATCTAACACGATCAAATGAATTAGATGTCCATGAATTCCCCCCAAAATTATGTAATTATATATTTATGCATCAAAGTATTCATGAAAGTTTACAATAAACCTGGAAAATGATGTCTGTGTACAAACTCATAAAACAACGTTAGTTCTCGCATTGATAGTTTTTGTTTGTTGTAAAACCTCTAATCCTTTGCGGTTTCACTTCTCAAGCCTTCTAAACACACTCCTGTACTAATTTAATAGAATCAAAGCATAATAATCAATGAAACCACGCTAAACAAAAAGTAAAGGCATGTTTGAGTAAACTATAAAACCGAAACTAAAGGGTATAATGAGACCACATAAATAACCCTTCAATCGATCAACATCTTTCCAATCTCATCCAAACACTAAACAACAATGTTTAAACTTAAACACTCTTGCATTTAAAATGTACATTAATGAATCAAAATGACAACTCTCGATCCATAGAATTATTTACAGTGCACTAGTGAATTATTACTTGTTGTAAAGTAGGAAAAACTACTCGTATTCACACAATATGTACCGAATATCAAATTATAGTTGTCTAATGAAAGTAATTAGACGTTAAAGATAAGGTTAATATGTGATCGATGAATATCAAGTCAAATCAATTTAACATGATCAAATAAAATTGATTTCCATGAATTCCCCTCAAAATTTTGTAATTATATGTTTGTGCAACAAAGTATTCGTGAAATTTTACAATAAAACATGGGAAATGATGTATGTATACAAACTCATAAAACAACGATAGTTCTCACATTGATAGTTATTGCTTGTTATAGAAACCTCTAATCCTATGAGGTTTTACTACTCAAGGATTCCAAACACACTCCTGTACTAATTTAATCGAATCAAAGCATAATAATCAATGAAACCACGCTAAACAAAAAGTAAAGGCATGTTTGAGTAAACTATAAAACCAAAACTAAAGCGTACAATGAGACCACATAAATAACCCTTCAATCGATCAACTTCTTCCCAATCTCATCCAAAACACTAAACAACACTGTTTAAACACTATTGCATTTATAATGCACATTAATGAATAAAAATGACTACTCTCGATCCATAGAATCATTTACTATGCACAAGTGAAATATTACTAGTTGTAAAGTAGGAAAAACTACTCGTATTCACTCAATATGTACCGAGAATCAAATTACACTTGTCCAACGAACGTAATCAGACGTTAAAGTTAAAACTCAATATGTGATCATTGAATATCAAGTCAAATCAATCTAACACGATCAAATGAATTAGATTTCCATGAATTCCCCCCAAAATTATGTAATTATATATTTATGCATTAAAGTATTCATGAAAGTTTACAATAAAACCTGGGAAATGATGTCTGTGTACAAACTCATAAAACAACGATAGTTCTAGCATTGATAGTTTTCGTTTGTTGTAAAACCTCTAATCCTATGCGGTTTCACTTCTCAAGCCTTCTAAACACACTCCTGTACTAATTAAATAGAATCAAAGCATAATAATCAATGAAACCACGCTAAACAAAAAGTAAAGGCATGTTTGAGTAAACTATAAAACCGAAACTAAAGGGTACAATGAGACCACATAAATAACCCTTCAACCGATCAACATATTTCCAATCTCATCCAAAACACTAAACGACAATGTTTAAACTTAAACACTCTTGCATTTAAAATGCACATTAATGAATCAAAATGACAACTCTCGATCCATAGAATTATTTACAGTGCACTAGTGAATTATTACTTGTTGTAAAGTAGGAAAACTACTCGTATTCACACAATATGTACCGAATATCAAATTATAGTTGTCTAATGAAAGTAATTAGACGTTAAAGATAAGGTTAATATGTGATCGATGAATATCAAGTCAATCAATTTAACATGATCAAATAAATTTGATTTCCATGAATTCCCCTCAAAATTTTGTAATTATATGTTTGTGCAACAAGTATTCGTGAAATTTTACAATAAAACATGGGAAATGATGTATGTATACAAACTCATAAAACAACGATAGTTCTCACATTGATAGTTATTGCTTGCTATAGAAACCTCTAATCCTATGAGGTTTTACTACTCAAGGATTCCAAACACACTCCTGTACTAATTTAATCGAATCAAAGCATAATAATCAATTAAACTACGCTAAACAAAAACTAAAGGCATGTTTGAGTAAACTATAAAACCGAAACTAAAGCGGATAATGATAACACATAAATAACCCTTCAATCGACCAACTTCTCTCCAATCTCATCCAAAACACTAAACAACACTGTTTAAACACTATTGCATTTATAATGCACATTATTGAATAAAAATGACTACTCTCGATCCATAGAATCATTTACTATGCACAAGTGAAATATTACTAGTTGTAAAGTAGGAAAAACTACTCGTATTCACTCAATATGTACCGAGAATCAAATTACACTTGTCCAACGAACGTAATCAGACGTTAAAGTTAAAACTCAATATGTGATCATTGAATATCAAGTCAAATCAATCTAACACGATCAAATGAATTAGATTTCCATGAATTCCCCCCAAAATTATGTAATTATATATTTATGCATTAAAGTATTCATGAAAGTTTACAATAAAACCTGGGAAATGATGTCTGTGTACAAACTCATAAAACAACGATAGTTCTAGCATTGATAGTTTTCGTTTGTTGTAAAACCTCTAATCCTATGCGGTTTCACTTCTCAAGCCTTCTAAACACACTCCTGTACTAATTAAATAGAATCAAAGCATAATAATCAATGAAACCACGCTAAACAAAAAGTAAAGGCATGTTTGAGTAAACTATAAAACCAAAACTAAAGGGTACAATGAGACCATATAAATAACCCTTCAATCGATCAACATCTTTCCAATCTCATCCAAAACACTAAACAACAATGTTTAAACTTAAACACTCTTGCATTTAAAATGCACATTAATGAATCAAAATGACAACTCTCGATCCATAGAATTATTTACAGTGCACTAGTGAATTATTACTTGTTGTAAAGTAGGAAAAACTACTCGTATTCACACAATATGTACCAAATATCAAATTACACTTGTCTAATGAAAGTAATTAGACGTTAAAGATAAGGTTAATATTTGATCGATGAATATCAAGTCAAATCAATTTAACACGATCAAATAAATTAGATTTCCATGAATTCCCCTCAAAATTTTGTAATTATATGTTTGTGCAACAAAGTATTCGTGAAATTTTACAATAAAACATGGGAAATGATGTATGTATACAAACTCATAAAACAACGATAGTTCTCACATTGATAGTTATTGCTTGTTATAGAAACCTCTAATCCTATGAGGTTTTACTACTCAAGGATTCCAAACACACTCCTGTACTAATTTAATCGAATCAAAGCATAATAATCAATGAAACCACGCTAAACAAAAAGTAAAGGCATGTTTGAGTAAACTATAAAACCAAAACTAAAGCGTACAATGAGACCACATAAATAACCCTTCAATCGATCAACTTCTTCCCAATCTCATCCAAACACTAAACAACACTGTTTAAACACTATTGCATTTATAATGCACATTAATGAATAAAATGACTACTCTCGATCCATAGAATCATTTACTATGCACAAGTGAAATATTGCTAGTTGTAAAGTAGGAAAAACTACTCGTATTCACTCAATATGTACCGAGAATCAAATTACACTTGTCCAACGAACGTAATCAGACGTTAAAGATAAAACTCAATATGTGATCATTGAATATCAAGTCAAATCAATCTAACACGATCAAATGAATTAGATTTCCATGAATTCCCCCCAAAATTATGTAATTATATATTTATGCATTAAAGTATTCATGAAAGTTTACAATAAAACCTGGGAAATGATGTCTGTGTACAAACTCATAAAACAACGATAGTTCTAGCATTGATAGTTTTCGTTTGTTGTAAAACCTCTAATCCTATGCGGTTTCACTTCTCAAGCCTTCTAAACACACTCCTGTACTAATTAAATAGAATCAAAGCATAATAATCAATGAAACCACGCTAAACAAAAAGTAAAGGCATGTTTGAGTAAACTATAAAACCGAAACTAAAGGGTACAATGAGACCACATAAATAACCCTTCAACCGATCAACATCTTTCCAATCTTATCCAAAACACTAAACAACAATGTTTAAACTTAAACACTCTTGCATTTAAAATGCGCATTAATGAATCAAAATGACAACTCTCGATCCATAGAATTATTTACAGTGCACTAGTGAATTATTACTTGTTGTAAAGTAGGAAAAACTACTCGTATTCACACAATATGTACCGAATATCAAATTATAGTTGTCTAATGAAAGTAATTAGACGTTAAAGATAAGGTTAATATGTGATCGATGAATATCAAGTCAAATCAATTTAACATGATCAAATAAATTTGATTTCCGTGAATTCCCCTCAAAATTTTGTAATTATATGTTTGTGCAACAAAGTATTCGTGAAATTTTACAATAAAACATGGGAAATGATGTATGTATACAAACTCATAAAACAACGATAGTTCTCACATTGATAGTTATTGCTTGTTATAGAAACCTCTAATCCTATGAGGTTTTACTACTCAAGGATTCCAAACACACTCCTGTACTAATTTAATCGAATCAAAGCATAATAATCAATGAAACCATGCTAAACAAAAAGTAAAGGCATGTTTGAGTAAACTATAAAACCGAAACTAAAGGGTACAATGAGACCACATAAATAACCCTTCAATCGATCAACATCTTTCTAATCTCATCCAAAACACTAAACAACACTGTTTAAACACTATTGCATTTATAATGCACATTAATGAATCAAAATGACAACTCTCGATCCATAGAATCATTTACTGTGCACAAGTGAAATATTACTAGTTGTAAAGTAGGAAAAACTATTCGTATTCACTCAATATGTACCGAGAATCAAATTACACTTGTCCAACGAACGTAATCAGACGTTAAAGTTAAAACTCAATATGTGATCATTGAATATCAAGTCAAATCAATCTAACACGATCAAATGAATTAGATTTCCATGAATTCCCCCCAAAATTATGTAATTATATATTTATGCATTAAAGTATTCATGAAAGTTTACAATAAACCTGGGAAATGATGTCTGTGTACAAACTCATAAAACAACGATAGTTCTAGCATTGATAGTTTTCGTTTGTTGTAAAACCTCAATCCTATGCGGTTTCACTTCTCAAGCCTTCTAAACACACTCCTGTACTAATTAATAGAATCAAAGCATAATAATCAATGAAACCACGCTAAACAAAAAGTAAAGGCATGTTTGAGTAAACTATAAAACCGAAACTAAAGGGTACAATGAGACCACATAAATAACCCTTCAACCGATCAACATCTTTCCAATCTCATCCAAAACACTAAACAACAATGTTTAAACTTAAACACTCTTGCATTTAAAATGCACATTAATGAATCAAAATGACAACTCTCGATCCATAGAATTATTTACAGTGCACTAGTGAATTATTACTTGTTGTAAAGTAGGAAAACTACTCGTATTCACACAATATGTACCGAATATCAAATTATACTTGTCTAATGAAAGTAATTAGACATTAAAGATAAGGTTAATATGTGATCGATGAATATCAAGTCAAATCAATTTAACATGATCAAATAAATTTGATTTCCATGAATTCCCCTCAAAATTTTGTAATTATATGTTTGTGCAACAAAGTATTCGTGAAATTTTACAATAAAACATGGGAAATGATGTATGTATACACACTCATAAAACAACGATAGTTCTCACATTGATAGTTATTGCTTGCTATAGAAACCTCTAATCCTATGAGGTTTTACTACTCAAGGATTCCAAACACACTCCTGTACTAATTTAATCGAATCAAAGCATAATAATCAATGAAACCACGCTAAACAAAAAGTAAAGGCATGTTTGAGTAAACTATAAAACCAAAACTAAAGCGTACAATGAGACCACATAAATAACCCTTCAATCGATTAACTTCTTCCCAATCTCATCCAAAACACTAAACAACACTGTTTAAACACTATTGCATTTATAATGCACATTAATGAATAAAAATGACTACTCTCGATCCATAGAATCATTTACTGTGCACAAGTGAAATATTACTAGTTGTAAAGTAGGAAAAACTACTCGTATTCACTCAATATGTACCGAGAATCAAATTACATTTGTCCAACGAACGTAATCAGACGATAAAGATAAACTCAATATGTGATCAATGAATATCAAGTCAAATCAATCTAACATGATAAAATGAATTAGATTTCCATGAATTCCCCTCAAAATTATGTAATTATATATTTATGCATCAAAGTATTCATTAAAGTTTACAATAAAACATGGAAAATGAAGCCTGTATACGAACTCATAAAACAAAGATAGTTCTTGCATTAATAGTTTTTGTTCAATGTAAAAACCTCTAATCCTATGCGGTTTCACTTCTCAAGACTTGTAAACACACTCATGTATGAATTTAATCGAATCAAAGCATAATAATCAATGAAACCACGCTAAACAAAAAGTAAAGACATGTTTGAGTAAACTATAAAACCGAAACTAAAGCGTACAATGAGACCACATAAATAACCCTTCAATCGATCAACATCTTTCCAACCTCATCCAAAACACTGAACAACACTGTTTAAACACTCTTGCATTTAAAATACATATTAATGAATCAAAATAACAACTCTCAATCCATAGAATCATTTATTGTGCACTAGTGAAATATTAGTAGTTGTAAAGTGAGAAAAACTCTTCGTATTCACTCAATATGTACCGAGAATCAAATTGCACTTGTCCAACGAACGTAATCAGACATTAAGGATAAAATTCAATATGTGATCAATGAATATCAAGTCAAATCAATCTAACACGATCAAATGAATTAGATGTCCATGAATTCCCCCCAAAATTATGTAATTATATATTTATGCATCAAAGTATTCATGAAAGTTTACAATAAAACCTGGAAAATGATGTCTGTGTACAAACTCATAAAACAACGTTAGTTCTCGCATTGATAGTTTTTGTTTGTTGTAAAACCTCTAATCCTTTGCGGTTTCACTTCTCAAGCCTTCTAAACACACTCCTGTACTAATTTAATAGAATCAAAGCATAATAATCAATGAAACCACGCTAAACAAAAAGTAAAGGCATGTTTGAGTAAACTATAAAACCGAAACTAAAGGGTATAATGAGACCACATAAATAACCCTTCAATCGATCAACATCTTTCCAATCTCATCCAAAACACTAAACAACAATGTTTAAACTTAAACACTCTTGCATTTAAAATGTACATTAATGAATCAAAATGACAACTCTCGATCCATAGAATTATTTACAGTGCACTAGTGAATTATTACTTGTTGTAAAGTAGGAAAAACTACTCGTATTCACACAATATGTACCGAATATCAAATTATAGTTGTCTAATGAAAGTAATTAGACGTTAAAGATAAGGTTAATATGTGATCGATGAATATCAAGTCAAATCAATTTAACATGATCAAATAAAATTGATTTCCATGAATTCCCCTCAAAATTTTGTAATTATATGTTTGTGCAACAAAGTATTCGTGAAATTTTACAATAAAACATGGGAAATGATGTATGTATACAAACTCATAAAACAACGATAGTTCTCACATTGATAGTTATTGCTTGTTATAGAAACCTCTAATCCTATGAGGTTTTACTACTCAAGGATTCCAAACACACTCCTGTACTAATTTAATCGAATCAAAGCATAATAATCAATGAAACCACGCTAAACAAAAAGTAAAGGCATGTTTGAGTAAACTATAAAACCAAACTAAAGCGTATAATGAGACCACATAAATAACCCTTCAATCGATCAACTTCTTCCCAATCTCATCCAAAACACTAAACAACACTGTTTAAACACTATTGCATTTATAATGCACATTAATGAATAAAATGACTACTCTCGATCCATAGAATCATTTACTATGCACAAGTGAAATATTACTAGTTGTAAAGTAGGAAAACTACTCGTATTCACTCAATATGTACCGAGAATCAAATTACACTTGTCCAACGAACGTAATCAGACGTTAAAGTTAAAACTCAATATGTGATCATTGAATATCAAGTCAAATCAATCTAACACGATCAAATGAATTAGATTTCCATGAATTCCCCCCAAAATTATGTAATTATATATTTATGCATTAAAGTATTCATGAAAGTTTACAATAAAACCTGGGAAATGATGTCTGTGTACAAACTCATAAAACAACGATAGTTCTAGCATTGATAGTTTTCGTTTGTTGTAAAACCTCTAATCCTATGCGGTTTCACTTCTCAAGCCTTCTAAACACACTCCTGTACTAATTAAATAGAATCAAAGCATAATAATCAATGAAACCACGCTAAACAAAAAGTAAAGGCATGTTTGAGTAAACTATAAAACCGAAACTAAAGGGTACAATGAGACCACATAAATAACCCTTCAACCGATCAACATATTTCCAATCTCATCCAAAACACTAAACAACAATGTTTAAACTTAAACACTCTTGCATTTAAAATGCACATTAATGAATCAAAATGACAACTCTCGATCCATAGAATTATTTACAGTGCACTAGTGAATTATTACTTGTTGTAAAGTAGGAAAAACTACTCGTATTCACACAATATGTACCGAATATCAAATTATAGTTGTCTAATGAAAGTAATTAGACGTTAAAGATAAGGTTAATATGTGATCGATGAATATCAAGTCAAATCAATTTAACATGATCAAATAAATTTGATTTCCATGAATTCCCCTCAAAATTTTGTAATTATATGTTTGTGCAACAAAGTATTCGTGAAATTTTACAATAAAACATGGGAAATGATGTATGTATACAAACTCATAAAACAACGATAGTTCTCACATTGATAGTTATTGCTTGCTATAGAAACCTCTAATCCTATGAGGTTTTACTACTCAAGGATTCCAAACACACTCCTGTACTAATTTAATCGAATCAAAGCATAATAATCAATTAAACTACGCTAAACAAAAACTAAAGGCATGTTTGAGTAAACTATAAAACCGAAACTAAAGCGGATAATGATAACACATAAATAACCCTTCAATCGACCAACTTCTCTCCAATCTCATCCAAAACACTAAACAACACTGTTTAAACACTATTGCATTTATAATGCACATTAATGAATCAAAATGACAACTCTCGATCTATAGAATCATTTACTGTGCACAAGTGAAATATTACTAGTTGTAAACTAGGAAAAACTACTCGTATTTACTCAATATGTACCGAGAATCAAATTACACTTGTCCAACGAACGTAATCAGACGATAAAGATAAACTCAATATGTGATCAATGAATATCAAGTCAAGTCAATCTAACACGATAAAATGAATTAGATTTCCATGAATTCCCTTCAAAATTATGTAATTATATATTTATGCATCAAAGTATTCATGAAAGTTTACAATAAAACATGGGAAATGAAGCCTGTATACAAACTCATAAAACAAAGATAGTTCTCGCATTAATAGTTTTTGTTTAATGTAAAAACCTCTAATCCTATGCGGTTTCACTTCTCAAGACTTGTAAACACACTCATGTATGAATTTAATCGAATCAAAGCATAATAATCAATGAAACCACGCTAAACAAAAAGTAAAGGCATGTTTGAGTAAACTATAAAACCGAAACTAAAGCGTACAATGAGACCACATAAATAACCCTTCAATCGATCAACATCTTTCCAACCTCATCCAAAACACTAAACACCACTGTTTAAACACTCTTGCATTTAAAATACATATTAATGAATCAAAATAACAACTCTCAATCCATAGAATCATTTATTGTGCACTAGTGAAATATTACTAGTTGTAAAGTGAGAAAAACTCCTCGTATTCACTCAATATGTACCGAGAATCAAATTACACTTGTTCAACGAACGTAATCAGACGTTAAAGATAAAACTCAATATGTGATCATTGAATATCAAGTCAAATCAATCTAACACGATCAAATGAATTAGATTTCCATGAATTCCCCCCAAAATTATGTAATTATATATTTATGCATCAAAGTATTCATGAAAGTTTACAATAAAACCTGGGAAATGATGTCTATGTACAAACTCATAAAACAACGATAGTTCTCGCATTGATAGTTTTCGTTTGTCGTAAAACCTCTAATCCTATGCGGTTTCACTTCTCAAGCCTTCTAAACACACTCCTGTACTAATTTAATAGAATCAAAGCATAATAATCAATGAAACCAGGCTAAACAAAAAGTAAAGGCATGTTTGAGTAAACTATAAAACCGAAACTAAAGCGGATAATGATAATACATAAATAACCCTTCAATCGATCAACTTCTTCCCAATCTCATCCAAAACACTAAACAACACTGTTTAAACATTATTGCATTTATAATGCAAATTAATGAATCAAAATGACAAGTCTCGATCTATAGAATCATTTACTAGGCACAAGTGAAATATTACTAGTTGTAAAGTAGGAAAAACTACTCGTATTCACTCAATATGTACCGAGAATCAAATTACACTTGTCCAACGAACGTAATCAGACGATAAAGATAAACTCAATATGTAATCAATGAATATCAAGTCAAATCAATCTAACATGATCAAATGAATTAGATTTCCATGAATTCCCCTCAAAATTATGTAATTATATATTTATGCATCAAAGTATTCATGAAAGTTTACAATAAAACATGGGAAATGAAGTCTGTATACAAACTCATAAAACAAAGATAGTTCTCGCATTAATAGTTTTTATTTAATGTAAAAACCTCTAATCCTATGCGGTTTCACTTCTCAAGACTTGTAAACACACTCATGTACGAATTTAATCGAATCAAAGCATAATAATCAATGAAACAACGCTAAACAAAAAGTAAAGGCATGTTTGAGTAAACTATAAAACTGAAGCTAAAGCGTACAATGAGACCACATAAATAACCCTTCAATCGATCAACATCTTTCCAATCTCATCCAAAACACTAAACAACACTGTTTAAACACTCTTGCATTTAAAATGCATATTGATGAATCAAAATAACAACTCTCAATCCATAGAATCATTTATTGTGCACTAGTGAAATATTACTAGTTGTAAAGTGAGAAAAACTCCTCGTATTCACTCAATATGTACCGAGAATCAAATTGCACTTGTCCAACGAACGTAATCAGACGATAAAGATAAACTCAATATGTGATCAATGAATATCAAGTCAAATCAATCTAACACGATCAAATGAATTAGATTTCCATGAATTCCCCTCAAAATTATGTAATTATATATTTATGCATCAAAGTATTCATGAAAGTTTACAATAAAACATGGGAAATGAAGTCTATATGCAAACTCATAAAACAAAGATAGTTCTCGCATTAATAGTTTTTGTTTATTGTAAAAACCTCTAATCCTACGCGGTTTCACTTCTCAAGACTTGTAAACACACTCATGTATGATTTTAATCGAATCAAAGCATAATAATCAATGAAACAACGCTAAACAAAAAGTAAAGGCATGTTTGAGTAAACTATAAAACCGAAACTAAAGCGTACAATGAGACCACATAAATAACCCTTCAATCGATCAACATCTTTCCAATCTCATCCTAAACACTAAACAACACTGTTTAAACACTCTTGCATTTAAAATGCATATTGATGAATCAAAATAACAACTCTCAATCCATAGAATCATTTATTGTGCACTAGTGAAATATTACTAGTTGTAAAGTGAGAAAAACTCCTCGTATTCACTCAATATGTACCGAGAATCAAATTACACTTGTCCAACGAAGTTAATCAGACGTTAAAGATAAAACTCAATATGTGATCAATGAATATCAAGTCAAATCAATATAACACGATCAAATGAATTAGATTTCCATGAATTCCCCCCAAAATTATGTAATTATATATTTATGCATCAAAGTATTCATGAAAGTTTACAATGAAACCTGGGAAATGATGTCTGTGTACAAACTTATAAAACAACAATAGTTCTCGCATTGATACTTTTCGTTTGTTGTAAAACCTCAAATCCTATGCGGTTTCACTTCTCAAGCCTTCTAAACACACTCATGTACGAATTTAATCGAATCAAAGCATAATAATCAATGAAACAACGCTAAACAAAAAGTAAAGGCATGTTTGAGTAAACTATAAAACCGAAACTAAAGCGGATAATGATAATACATAAATAACCCTTCAATCGATCAACTTCTTCCCAATCTCATCCAAAACACTAAACAACACTGTTTAAACACTATTGCATTTATAATGCACATTAATGAATCAAAATGACAACTCTCGATCTATAGAATCATTTACTAGGCACAAGTGAAATATTACTAGTTGTAAAGTAGGAAAAACTACTCGTATTCACTCAATATGTACCGAGAATCAAATTACACTTGTCCAACGAACGTAATCAGACGATAAAGATAAACTGAATATGTAATCAATGAATATCAAGTCAAATCAATCTAACATGATCAAATGAATTAGATTTCCATGAATTCCCCTCAAAATTATGTAATTATATATTTATGCATCAAAGTATTCATGAAAGTTTACAATAAAACATGGGAAATGAAGTCTGTATACAAACTCATAAAACGAAGATAGTTCTCGCATTAATAGTTTTTATTTAATGTAAAAACCTCTAATCCTATGCGGTTTCACTTCTCAAGACTTGTAAACACACTCATGTACGAATTTAATCGAATCAAAGCATAATAATCAATGAAACAACGCTAAACAAAAAGTAAAGGCATGTTTGAGTAAACTATAAAACGGAAACTAAAGCGTACAATGAGACCACATAAATAACCCTTCAATCGATCAACATCTTTCCAATCTCATCCAAAACACTAAACAACACTGTTTAAACACTCTTGCATTTAAAATGCATATTGATGAATCAAAATAACAACTCTCAATCCATAGAATCATTTATTGTGCACTAGTGAAATATTACTAGTTGTAAAGTGAGAAAAACTCCTCGTATTCACTCAATATGTACCGAGAATCAAATTGCACTTGTCCAACGAACGTAATCAGACGATAAAGATAAACTCAATATGTGATCAATGAATATCAAGTCAAATCAATCTAACACGATCAAATGAATTAGATTTCCATGAATTCCCCTCAAAATTATGTAATTATATATTTATGCATCAAAGTATTCATGAAAGTTTACAATAAAACATGGGAAATGAAGTCTATATACAAACTCATAAAACAAAGATAGTTCTCGCATTAATAGTTTTTGTTTATTGTAAAAACCTCTAATCCTACGCGGTTTCACTTCTCAAGACTTGTAAACACACTCATGTACGAATTTAATCGAATCAAAGCATAATAATCAATGAAACAACGCTAAACAAAAAGTAAAGGCATGTTTGAGTAAACTATAAAACCGAAACTAAAGCGTACAATGAGACCACATAAATAACCCTTCAATCGATCAACATTTTCCAATCTCATCCAAAACACTAAACAACACTGTTTAAACACTCTTGCATTTAAAATGCACATTAATGAATCAAAATAACAACTCTCAATCCATAGAATCATTTATTGTGCACTAGTGAAATATTACTAGTTGTAAAGTGAGAAAAACTCCTCGTATTCACTCAATATGTACCGAGAATCAAATTACACTTGTCCAACGAAGTTAATCAGACGTTAAAGATAAAACTCAATATGTGATCAATGAATATCAAGTCAAATCAATCTAACACGATCAAATGAATTAGATTTCCATGAATTCCCCCCAAAATTATGTAACTATATATTTATGCATCAAAGTATTCATGAAAGTTTACAATGAAACCTGGGAAATGATGTCTGTGTACAAACTTATAAAATAACGATAGTTCTCGCATTGATACTTTTCGTTTGTTGTAAAACCTCAAATCCTATGCGGTTTCACTTCTCAAGCCTTCTAAACACACTCATGTACGAATTTAATCGAATCAAAGCATAATAATCAATGAAACAACGCTAAACAAAAAGTAAAGGCATGTTTGAGTAAACTATAAAACCGAAACTAAAGCGTACAATGAGACCACATAAATAACCCTTCAATCGATCAACATTTTCCAATCTCATCCAAAACACTAAACAACACTGTTTAAACACTCTTGCATTTAAAATGCACATTAATGAATCAAAATAACAACTCTCAATCCATAGAATCATTTATTGTGCACTAGTGAAATATTACTAGTTGTAAAGTGAGAAAAACTCCTCGTATTCACTCAATATGTACCGAGAATCAAATTACACTAGTCCAACGAAGGTAATCAGACGTTAAATATAAAACTCAATATGTGATCAATGAATATCAAGTCAAATCAATCTAACACGATCAAATGAATTAGATTTTCATGAATTCCCCCCAAAATTATGTAATTATACATTTATGCATCAAAGTATTCATGAAAGTTTACAACAAAACCTGGGAAATGATGTGTGTGTACAAACTCATAAAACAACGATAGTTCTAGCATTGATAGTTTTCGTTTGTTGTAAAACCTCTAATCCTATGCGGTTTCACTTCTCAAGGCTTCTAAACACACTCCTGTACTAATTTAATCGAATCAAAGCATAATAATCAATGAAACCATGCTAAACAAAAAGTAAAGGCATGTTTGAGTAAACTATAAAACCGAAACTAAAGCGTACAATGATACCACGTAAATAACCCTTCAATCGATCAACATCTTTCCAATCTCATCCAAAACACTAAACAACATTGTTTAAACACTCTTGCATTTAAAATGCACATTAATGAATCAAAATAACAATTCTCAATCCATAGAATCATTTATTGTGCACTAGTGAAATATTACTAGTTGTAAAGTGAGAAAAACTACTCGTAATCACTCAATATGTACTGAGAATCAAATTACACTTGTCCAACGAACGTAATCAGACGTTAAAGATAAAACTCTATATGTGATCAATGAATATCAAGTCAAATCAATCTAACACGATCAAATAAATTAGATTTCCATGAATTCCCCCCAAAATTATGTAATTATGTATTTATGCATCAAAGTATTCATGAAAGTTTACAATAAAACCTGGGAAATGATGTCTGTATACAAACTCATAAAAAATGATAGTTCTCGCACTGATAGTTTTTGTTTGTTGTAAAACCTCTAATCCTATGCGGTTTTACTTCTCAAGCCTTCTAAACACACTCCTGTACTAATTTAATCAAATCAAAGCATAATAATCAATGAAACCATGCTAAACAAAAAGTAAAGGCATGTTTGAGTAAACTATAAAACCGAAACTAAAGCGTACAATGAGACCACGTAAATAACCCTTCAATCGATCAACATCTTTCCAATCTCATCCAAAACACTAAATAACACTGTTTAAACACTCTTGCATTTAAAATGCACATTAATGAATCAAAATAACAACTCTTAATCCATAGAATAATTTATTGTGCACTAGTGAAATATTACTAGTTGTAAAGTGAGAAAAACTACTCGTATTCACTCAATATGTACCGAGAATCAAATTACACTTGTCCAACGAACGTAATCAGGCGTTAAAGATAAAACTCAATATGTGATCAATGAATATCAAGTCAAATCAATCTAACACGAACAAATTAATTAGATTTCCATAAATTCCCCCCAAAATTACGTAATTATGTATTTATGCATCAAAGTATTCATGAAAGTTTACAATAAAACCTGAGAAATGATGTCTGTATACAAACTCATAAAACAACGATAGTTCTCGCGCTGATAGTTTTTGTTTGTTGTAAAACCTCTAATCCTATGCGGTTTCACTTCTCAAGCCTTCTAAACACACTCCTGTACTAATTTAATCGAATCAAAGCATAATAATCAATGAAACCATGCTAAACAAAAAGTAAAGGCATGTTTGAGTAAACTATAAAACCGAAACTAAAGCGTACAATGAGACCACATAAATAACCCTTCAATCAATCAACATCTTTCCAATCTCATCCAAAACACTAAACAACACTGTTTAAACACTCTTGCATTTAAAATGCACATTAATGAATCAAAATAACAACTCTCAATCCATAGAATCATTTATTGTGCACTAGTGAAATATTACTAGTTGTAAAGTAGGAAAAACTACTCGTATTCACTCAATATGTACCGAGAATCAAATTGCACTTGTCCAACGAACATAATCTGACGATAAAGATAAACTCAATATGTGATCAATGAATATCAAGTCAAATCAATCTAACACGATCAAATGAATTAGATTTCCATGAATTCCCCTCAAAATTATGTAATTATATATTTATGCATCAAAATATTCATGAAAGTTTACAATAAAACATGGGAAATGAAGTCTATATACAAACTCATAAAACCAAGATAGTTCTCGCATTAATAGTTTTTGTTTATTGTAAAAACATCTAATCCTACGCGGTTTCACTTCTCAAGACTTGTAAACACACTCATGTACGAATTTAATCGAATCAAAGCATAATAATCAATGAAACAACGCTAAACAAAAAGTAAAGGCATGTTTGAGTAAACTATAAAACCGAAACAAAAGCGTACAATGAGACCACTTAAACAACCCTTCAATCGATCAACAACTTTCCAATCTCATCCAAAACACTAAACAACACTGTTTATACACTCTTGCATTTAAAATGCATATTGATGAATCAAAATAACAACTCTCAATCCATAGAATCATTTATTGTGCACTAGTGAAATATTACTAGTTGTAAAGTGAGAAAAACTACTCGCATTCACTCAATATGTACCGAGAATCAAATTACACTTGTCCAACGAACGTAATCAGACGTTAAAGATAAAACTCTATATGTGATCAGTGAATATAAAGTCAAATCAATCTAACACGATCAAATGAATTAGATTTCCATGAATTCCCCCCAAAATTATGTAATTATGTATTTATGCATCAAAGTATTCATGAAAGTTTACAATAAAACCTGGGAAATGATGTCTGTATACAAACTCATAAAACAATGATAGTTCTCGCACTGATAGTTTTTGTTTGTTGTAAAACCTCTAATCCTATGCGGTTTTACTTCTCAAGCCTTCTAAACACACTCCTGTACTAATTTAATCGAATCAAAGCATAATAATCAATGAAACCATGCTAAACAAAAAGTAAAGGCGTGTTTGAGTTAACTATAAAACCGAAACTAAAGCGTACAATGAGACCACGTAAACAACTCTTCAATCGATCAACATCTTTCCAATCTCATACAAAACACTAAATAACACTGTTTAAACACTCTTGCATTTAAAATGCACATTAATGAATCAAAATAACAACTCTCAATCCATAGAATCATTTATTGTGCACTAGTGAAATATTACTAGTTGTAAAGTGCGAAAAACTACTCGTATTCACTCAATATGTACCGAGAATCAAATTACACTTGTCCAACCAACGTAATCAGACGTTAAAGATAAAACTCAATATGAGATCAATGAATATCAAGTCAAATCAATCTAACACGATCAAATGAATTAGATTTCCATGAATTCCCCTCAAAATTATGTAATTATATATTTATGCATCAAAGTATTCATGAATGTTTACAATAAAACATGGGAAATGAAGTCTGTATACAAACTCATAAAACAAAGATAGTTCTCGCATTAATAGTTTTTGTTTATTGTAAAAACCTCTAATCCTATGCGGTTTCACTTCTCAAGACTTGTAAACACACTCATGTACGAATTTAATAGAATCAAAGCATAATAATCAACGAAACCACGCTAAACAAAAAGTAAAGGCATGTTTGTGTAAACTATAAAACCGAAACTAAAGCAGATAATGATCACATAAATAACTCTTGAATCAATCAACTTCTTCCCAATCTCATTCAAAACACTAAACAACAATGTTTAAACACTCTTGCGTTTAAAATGAATATTAATGAATCAAAACGACAACTCTCAATCCATAGAATCATTTATTGTGCACTAGTGAAATATTACTAGTTGTAAAGTGGGAAAAACTACTCGTATTCACTGAATATGTACGAGAATCAAATTACACTTGTCCAACGAAAGTAATCAGACGTTAAAGATAAAACTCAATATGTGATCAATGAATATCAAGTCAAATCAATCTAACACGATCAAATGAATTAGATTTCCATGAATTCCCCCCAAAATTATGTAATTATGTATTTATGCATCAAAGTAATCATGAAAGTTTACAATAAAACCTGGGAAATGATGTCTGCATACAAACTCATAAAACAACGATAGTTCTCGTACTGATAGTTTTTGTTTGTTGTAAAACCTCTAATCCTATGCGGTTTCACTTCTCAAGCCTTTTAAACACACTCCTGTACTAATTTAATCGAATCAAAGCATAATAATCAATGAAACCATGCTAAACAAAAAGTAAAGGCATGTTTGAGTAAACTATAGCGTACAATGAGACCACGTAAATAACTCTTCAATCGATCAACATCTTTCCAATCTCATCCAAAACACTAAATAACTCTGTTTAAACACTCTTGCATTTAAAATACACATTAATGAATCAAAATAACAACTCTCAATCCATAGAATCATTTATTATGCACTAGTGAAATATTACTAGTTGTAAAGTGAGAAAAACTATTCGTATTCACTCAATATGTACGAGAATCAAATTACACTTGTCCAACGAACGTAATCAGACGTTAAAGATAAAACTCAATATGTGATCAATGAATATCAAGTCAAATCAATCTAACACGATCAAATGAATTAGATTTCCATGAATTCCCCCCAAAATTATGTAATTATGTATTTATGCATCAAAGTATTCATGAAAGTTTACAATAAAACCTGGGAAATGATGTCTGTATACAAACTCATAAAACAACGATAGTTCTCGCGCTGATAGTTTTTGTTTGTTGTAAAACCTCTAATCCTATGCGGTTTCACTTCTCAAGCCTTTTAAACACACTCTTGTACTAATTTAATCGAATCAAAGCATAATAATCAATGAAACCATGCTAAACAAAAAGTAAAGGCATGTTTGAGTAAACTATAAATCCGAAACTAAAGCGTACAACGAGACCTCGTAAATAACCCTTCAATCGATCCACATCTTTCCAATCTCATCCAAAACACTAAACAACACTGTTTAAACACTATTGCATTTAAAATGCATATTAATGAAATAAAATAACAACTCTCAATCCAAAGAATCATTTATTGTGCACTAGTGAAATATTACTAGTTGTAAAGTGAGAAAAACTACTCGTATTCACTCAATATGTACCGAGAATCAAATTACACTCGTCCAACGAATGTAATCAGACGTTAAAGATAAAACTCAATATTAGATCAATGAATATCAAGTCAAATCAATCTAACACGATCAAATGAATTAGATTTCCATGAATTCCTCTCAAAATTATGTAATTATATATTTATGCATCAAAGTATTCATGAAAGTTTACAATAAAACATGGGAAATGAAGTCTGTATACAAACTCATAAATCAAAGATAGTTCTCGCATTAATAGTTTTTGTTTATTGTAAAAACCTCTAATCCTATGCGGTTTCACTTCTCAAGACTTGTAAACACCTTCATGTACGAATTTAATAGAATCAAAGCATAATAATCAACGAAACCACGCTAAACAAAAAGTAAAGGCACGTTTGTGTAAACTATAAAACCGAAACTAAAGCGGATAATGAGATCACATAAATAACTCTTGAATCAATCAACTTCTTCCCAATCTCATTCAAAACACTAAACAACAATGTTTAAACACTCTTGCGTTTAAAATGAATATTAATGAATCAAAACGACAACTCTCAATCCATAGAATCGTTTATAGTGCACTAGTGAAATATTACCAGTTGTAAAGTGGGAAAAACTACTCGTATTCACTCAATATGTACGAGAATGAAATTACACTTGTCCAACGAACGTAATCATACGTTAAAAATAAAACTCAATATGTGATCAATGAATATCAAGTCAAATCAATCTAACACGATCAAATGAATTTGATTTCCATGAATTCCCCCCAAAATTTTGTAATTATGTATTTATGCATAAAAGTATTCAAGAAAAGTTTACAATAAAACCTGGGAAATGATGTCTGTATACAAACTCATAAAACAACGATAGTTCTCGCGCTGATAGTTTTTGTTTTTTGTAAAACCACTAATCCTATGCGGTTTTACTTCTCAAGCCTTCTAAACACACTCCTGTACTAATTTAATCGAATCAAAGCATAATAATCAATGAAACCATGCTAAACAAAAAGTAAAGACATGTTTGAGTAAACTATAAAACCGAAACTAAAGCGTACAATGAGACCACGTAAATAACCCTTCAATCGATCAACATCTTTCCAATCTCATCCAAAACACTAAACAACACTGTTTAAACACTCTTGCATTTAAAATGCATATTAATGAATTAAAATAACAACTCTCAATCCACAGAATCATTTATTGTGCACTAGTGAAATATTACTAGTTGTAAAGTGAGAAAAACTACTCGTATTCACTCAATATGTACCGAGAATCAAATTACACTTGTCCAATGAACGTAATCAGACGTTAAAGATAAAACTCAATATGTGATCAATGAATATCAAGTCAAATCAATATAATACGATCAAATGAATTAGATTTCCATGAATTCCCCCCAAAATTATGTAATTATATATTTATGCATCAAAGTATTCATGAAAGTTTACAATAAACATGGGAAATGATGTCTGTATACAAACTCATAAAACAATAATAGTTCTCTTACTGATAGTTTTTGTTTGTTGTAAAACCTCTAATCCTATGCGGTTTCACTTCTCAAACCTTCTAAACACACTCCTATACTAATTTAATCGAATCAAAGCATAATAATCAATGAAACCACGCTAAACAAAAAGTAAAGGCATGTTTGAGTAAACTATAAAACCGAAACTAAAGCGTACAATGAGATCAGGTAAATAAGCCTTCAATCGATCAACATCTTTCCAATCTCATCCAAAACACTAAACAACACTGTTTAAACACTATTGCATTTAAAATGCACAATAATGAATCAAAATGACAACTCTCAATCCATAGTATTATTTATTGTGCACTAGTGAAATATTACTAGTTGTAAAGTGGGAAAAACTACTCGTATTCACTCAATATGTACCGAGAATCAAATTACACTTGTCCAACGAACGTAATCAGACGTTAAAGATAAAACTCAACATGCGATCAATGAATATCAAGTCAAATCAATCTAACACGATCAAATGAATTAGATTTCAATGAATTCCCCTCAAAATTATGTAATTATATATTTATGCATCAAAGTATTCATGAAAGTTTATAATAAAACATGGGAAATGAAGTCTATATACAAACTCATAAAACAAAGATAGTTCTCGCATTAATAGTTTTTGTTTATTGTAAAAACCTCTAATCCTATGCGGTTTCTCTTCTCAAGACTTGTAAACACACTCATGTACGAATTTAATAGAATCAAAGCATAATAATTAACGAAACCACGCTAAACAAAAAGTAAAGGCATGTTTGAGTAAACTATAAAACCGAAACTAAAGCGGATAATGAGACCACATAAATAACTCTTGAATCAATCAACTTCTTCCCAATCTAATTCAAAAGACTAAACAACAATGTTTAAACACTATTGCGTTTAAAATGAATATTTATGAATCAAAACGACAACTCTCAATACATAGAATAATTTATTGTGCACTAGTGAAATATTACTAGTTGTAAAGTGGGAAAAACTACTCGTATTCACTCAATATGTACCGTGAATCAAATTACACTTGTCCAACGAACGTAATCAGACGTTAAAGATAAAACTCAATATGTGATCAATGAATATCAAGTCAAATCAATCTAACACGATCAAATGAATTAGATTTCCATGAATTCCCCCCAAAATAATGTAATTATATATTTATGCATCAAAGTATTCATGAAAGTTTACAATAAACCTGGGAAATGATGTCTGCATACAAACTCATAAAACAACGATAGTTCTCTTACTGATAGTTTTTGTTTGTTGTAAAACCTCTAATCCTATGCGATTTCACTTCTCAAGCCTTCTAAACACACTCTTGTACTAATTTAATCGAATCAAAGCATAATAATCAATGAAACCATGCTAAACAAAAAGTAAAGGCATGTTTGAGTAAACTATAAAACCGAAACTAAAGCGTACAATGAGACCACGTAAATAACCCTTCAATCGATCAACATCTTTCCAATCTCATCCAAAACATTAAACAACACTGTTTAAACACTATTGCATTTAAAATGCACATTAATGAATCAAAATGGCAACTCTCAATCCATAGTATCATTTATTGTGCACTAGTGAAATATTACTAGTTGTAAAGTGGGAAAAAACTACTCGTATTCACTCAATATGTACCGAGAATCAAATTACACTTGTCCAACGAAGTTAATCAGACGTTAAAGATAAAACTCAATATGAGATCAATGAATATCAAGTCAAATAAATCTAACACGATCAAATAAATTAGATTTCCATGAATTCCCCTCAAAATTATGTCATTATATATTTATGCATCAAAGTATTCATGAAAGTTTACAATAAAACATGGGAAATGAAGTCTGTATAAAAACTCATAAAACAAAGATAGTTCTCGCATTAATAGTTTTTGTTTATTGTAATAACCTCTAATCCTATGCGGTTTCACTTCTCAAGACTTGTAAACACACTCATGTACGAATTTAATAGAATCAAAGCATAATAATCAACGAAACCACGCTAAACAAAAAGTAAAGGCATGTTTGTGTAAACTATAAAACCGAAACTAAAGCGGATAATGAGATCACATAAATAACTCTTGAATCAATCAACTTCTTCCCAATCTCATTCAAAAGACTAAACAACAATGTTTAAACACTCTTGCGTTAAAAATGAATATTAATGAATCAAAACGACAACTCTCAATCCATAGAATCATTTATTGTGCACTAGTGAAATATTACTAGTTGTAAAGTGGGAAAAAACTACTCGTATTCACTCAATATGTACGAGAATCAAATTACACTTGTCCAACGAACGTAATCAGACGTTAAAGATAAAACTCAATATGTGATCAATGAATATCAAGTCAAATCAATCTAACACGATCAAATGAATTAGATTTCCATGAATTCCCCCCAAAATTATGTAATTATGTATTTAAGCATCAAAGTATTCATGAAAGTTTACAATAAAACGTGGGAAATGATGTCTGTATACAAACTCATAAAACAACGATAGTTCTCGTACTGATAGTTTTTGTTTGTTGTAAAACCTCTAATCCTATGCGGTTTCACTTCTCAAGCCTTTTAAACACACTCCTGTACTAATTTAATCGAATCAAAGCATAATAATCAATGAAACCATGCTAAACAAAAAGTATAGGCATGTTTGAGTAAACTATAAAACCGAAACTAAAGGGTACAATGAGACCACATAAATAACCCTTCAATCGATCAACATCTTTCCAATCTCATCCAAAACACTAAATAACAATGTTTAAACTTAAACACTCTTGCATTTAAAAAGCACATTAATGAATCAAAATGACAACTCTCGATTCATAGAAATATTTACAGTGCTCTAGTGAATTATTACTTGTTGTAAAGTAGGAAAAACTACTCGTATTCACACAATATGTACCGAAAATCAAATTACACTTGTCTAATGAACGTAATTAGACGTTAAAGATAAGCTTAATATGTGATCAATGAATATCAAGTCAAATCAATTTAACACGATCAAATAAATTAGATTTCCATGAATTCCCCTCAAAATTTTGTAATTATATGTTTGTGCAACAAAGTATTCGTGAAATTTTACAATAAAACATGGGAAATGATTTATGTATACAAACTCATAAAACAACGATAGTTCTCACATTGATAGTTATTGCTTGTTATAGAAACCTCTAATCCTATGAGGTTTCACTACTCAAGGATTCCAAACATACTCCTGTACCAATTTAATCGAATCAAAGCATAATAATCAATTAAACTACGCTAAACAAAAACTAAAGACATGTTTGAGTAAACTATAAAACCGAAATTAAAGAGGATAATGATAACACATAAATAACCCTTCAATCGATCAACTTCTTCCCAATCTCATCCAAAACACTAAACAACACTATTTAAACACTCTTGCGTTTAAAATTAATATTAATGAATCAAAACGACAATTCTCAATCCATAGAATCATTTATTGTGCACTAGTGAAATATTGCTAGTTGTAAAGTGGGAAACACTACTCGTATTCACTCAATATGTACCGAGAATCAAATTACACTTGTCCAACGAATGTAATCAGACGTTAAAGATAAAACTCAATATGAGATCAATGAATATCAAGTCAAATCAATCTAACACGATCAAATGAATTAGATTTCCATGAATTCCCCTCAAAATTATGTAATTATATATTTATGCATCAAAGTATTCATGAAAGTTTACAATAAAACATGGGAAATGAAGTCTGTATACAAACTCATAAAACAAAGATAGTTCTCGCATTAATAGTTTTTGTTTATTGTAAAAACCTCTAATCCTATGCGGTTTCACTTCTCAAGACTTGTAAACACCTTCATGTACGAATTTAATAGAATCAAAGCATAATAATCAACGAAACCACGCTAAACAAAAAGTAAAGGCATGTTTGTGTAAACTATAAAACCGAAACTAAAGCGGATAATGAGATCACATAAATAACTCTTGAATCAATCAACTTCTTCCCAATCTCATTCAAAACACTAAACAACAATGTTTAAACACTCTTGCGTTTAAAATGAATATTAATGAATCAAAACGACAACTCTCAATCCATAGAATCGTTTATTGTGCACTAGTGAAATATTACTAGTTGTAAAGTGGGAAAAACTACTCGTATTCACTCAATATGTACGAGAATCAAATTACACTTGTCCAACGAACGTAATCATACGTTAAAGATAAAACTCAATATGTGATCAATAAATATCAAGTCAAATCAATCTAACACGATCAAATGAATTTGATTTCCATGAATTCCCCCCAAAATTTTGTAATTATGTATTTATGCATAAAAGTATTCATGAAAGTTTACAATAAAACCTCGGAAATGATGTCTGTATACAAACTCATAAAACAACGATAGTTCTCGCGCTGATAGTTTTTGTTTTTTGTAAAACCTCTAATCCTATGCGGTTTTACTTCTCAAGCCTTCTAAACACACTCCTGTACTAATTTAATCGAATCAAAGCATAATAATCACTGAAACCATGCTAAACAAAAAGTAAAGACATGTTTGAGTAAACTATAAAACCGAAACTAAAGCGTACAATGAGACCACGTAAATAACCCTTCAATCGATCAACATCTTTCCAATCTCATCCAAAACACTAAACAACAGTGTTTAAACACTCTTGCATTTAAAATGCATATTAATGAATCAAAATAACAACTCTCAATCCACAAAATCATTTATTGTGCACTAGTGAAATATTACTAGTTGTAAAGTGAGAAAAACTACTCGTATTCACTCAATATGTACCGAGAATCAAATTACACTTGTCCAACGAACGTAATCAGACGTTAAAGATAAAACTCAATATGTGATCAAAGAATATCAAGTCAAATCAATATAATACGATCAAATGAATTAGATTTCCATGAATTCCCCCCAAAATTATGTAATTATATATTTATGCATCAAAGTATTCATGAAAGTTTACAATAAACCTGGGAAATGATGTCTGTATACAAACTCATAAAACAATGATAGTTCTCTTACTGATAGTTTTTGTTTGTTGTAAAACCTCTAATCCTATGCGGTTTCACTTCTCAAGCCTTCTAAACACACTCCTGTACTAATTTAATCGAATCAAAGCATAATAATCAATGAAACCACGCTAAACAAAAAGTAAAGGCATGTTTGAGTAAACTATAAAACCGAAACTAAAGCGTACAATGAGATCAGGTAAATAAGCCTTCAATCGATCAACATCTTTCCAATCTCATCCAAAACACTAAACAACACTGTTTAAACACTATTGCATTTAAAATGCACAATAATGAATCAAAATGACAACTCTCAATCCATAGTATCATTTATTGTGCACTAGTGAAATATTACTAGTTGTAAAGTGGGAAAAACTACTCGTATTCACTCAATATGTACCGAGCATCAAATTACACTTGTCCAACGAACGTAATCAGACGTTAAAGATAAAACTCAACATGCGATCAATGAATAACAAGTCAAATCAATCTAACACGATCAAATGAATTAGATTTCAATGAATTCCCCTCAAAATTATGTAATTATATATTTATGCATCAAAGTATTCATGAAAGTTTACAATAAACCTCGAAAATGATGTCTGTATACAAACTCATAAAACAATGATAGTTCTCTTACTGATAGTTTTTGTTTGTTGTAAAACCTCTAATCCTATGCGTTTTCACTTCTCAAGCCTTCTAAACACACTCCTGTACTAATTTAATCGAATCAAAGCATAATAATCAATGAAACCATGCTAAACAAAAAGTAAAGGCATGTTTGAGTAAACTATAAAACCGAAACTAAAGCGTACAATGAGATCAGGTAAATAAGCCTTCAATCGATCAACATCTTTCCAATCTCATCCAAAACACTAAACAACACTGTTTAAACACTATTGCATTTAAAATGCACAATAATGAATCAAAATGACAACTCTCAATCCATAGTATTATTTATTGTGCACTAGTGAAATATTACTAGTTGTAAAGTGGGAAAAACTACTCGTGTTCACTCAATATGTACCGAGAATCAAATTACACTTGTCCAACGAACGTAATCAGACGTTAAAGATAAAACTCAACATGCGATCAATGAATATCAAGTCAAATCAATCTAACACGATCAAATGAATTAGATTTCAATGAATTCCCCTCAAAATTATGTAATTATATATTTATGCATCAAAGTATTCATGAAAGTTTATTATAAAACATGGGAAATGAAGTCTGTATACAAACTCATAAAACAAAGATAGTTCTCGCATTAATAGTTTTTGTTTATTGTAAAAACCTCTAATCCTATGCGGTTTCTCTTCTCAAGACTTGTAAACACACTCATGTACGAAGTTAATAGAATCAAAGCATAATAATTAACGAAACCACGCTAAACAAAAAGTAAAGGCATGTTTGAGTAAACTATAAAACCGAAACTAAAGCGGATAATGAGACCACATAAATAACTCTTGAATCAATCAACTTCTTCCCAATCTAATTCAAAAGACTAAACAACAATGTTTAAACACTATTGCGTTTAAAATGAATATTAATGAATCAAAACGACAACTCTCAATACATAGAATAATTTATTGTGCACTAGTGAAATATTACTAGTTGTAAAGTGGGAAAAACTACTCGTATTCACTCAATATGTACCGTGAATCAAATTACACTTGTCCAACGAACGTAATCAGACGTTAAAGATAAAACTCAATATGTGATCAATGAATATCAAGTCAAATCAATCTAACACGATCAAATGAATTAGATTTCCATGAATTCCCCCCAAAATTATGTAATTATATATTTATGCATCAAATTTACAATAAACCTGGGAAATGATGTCTGCATACAAACTCATAAAACAACGATAGTTCTCTTACTGATAGTTATTGTTTGTTGTAAAACCTCTAATCCTATGCGATTTCACTTCTCAAGTCTTCTAAACACACTCTTGTACTAATTTAATCGAATCAAAGCATAATAATCAATGAAACCATGCTAAACAAAAAGTAAAGGCATGTTTGAGTAAACTATAAAACCAAAACTAAAGCGTACAATGAGACCACGTAAATAACCCTTCAATCGATCAACATCTTTCCAATCTCATCCAAAACACTAAACAACACTGTTTAAACACTCTTGCATTTAAAATGCACATTAATGAATCAAAATAACAACTCTCAATCCATAGAATCGTTTATTGTGCACTAGTGAAATATTACTAGTTGTAAAGTGAGAAAAACTACTCGTATTCACTCAATATTTACCGAGAATCAAATTACACTTGTCCATCGAACGTAATCAGACGTTAAAGATAAAACTCAATATGTAATCAATGAATATCAAGTCAAATCAATCTAACACTATCAAATAAATTAGATTTCCATGAATTTCCCCCAAAATAATGTAATTATATATTTATGCATCAAAGTATTCATAAAAGTTTACAATAAACCTGGGAAATGATGTCTGTATACAAACTCATAAAACAACGATAGTTCTCGCATTTGCGGTTTCACTTCTCAAGCCTTCTAAACACACTCCTGTACTAATTTAATCGAATCAAAGCATTATAATCAATGAAACCACGCTAAACAAAAAGTAAAGACATGTTTGAGTAAACTATAAATCGAAAATAAAGCATACAATTAGACCACATAAATAACCCTTCAATCGATCAACATCTTTCCAATCTCATCCAAAACACTAAACAACACTGTTTAAACACTATTGCATTTAAAATGCACAATAATGAATCAAAATGACAACTCTCAATCCATAGTATCATTTATTGTGCACTAGTGAAATATTACTAGTTGTAAAGTGAGAGAAACTACTCGTATTCACTCAATATGTACCGAGAATCAAATTACACTTGTCCAACAAACGTAATCAGACGTTAAAGATAAAACTCAATATGTGATCAACGAATATCAAGTCAAATCAATCTAACACGATCAAATGAATTAGATTTCCATGAATTTCTCTCAAAATTATGTAATTATATATTTATGCATCAACGTATTCATGAAAGTTTATAATAAAACATGGGAAATGAAGTCTGTATACAAACTCATAAAACAAAGATAGTTCTCGCATTAATAGTTTTTGTTTATTGTAAAAACCTCTAATCCTATGCGGTTTCACTTCTCAAGACTTGTAAACACACTCATGTACGAATTTAATCGAATCAAAGCATAATAATCAATGAAACCACGCTAAACAAAAAGTAAAGGCATGTTTTAGTAAACTATAAAACCGAAACTAAAGCGGATAATGAGACCACATAAATAACTCTTGAATCAATCAACTTCTTCTCAATCTCATTCAAAAGACTAAACAACAATGTTTAAACACTATTGCGTTTAAAATGAATATTAATGAATCAAAACGACAACTCTCAATCCATAGAATAATTTATTGTGCACTAGTGAAATATTACTAGTTGTAAAGTGGGAAAAACTACTCGTATTCACTCAATATGTACCGTGAATCAAATTACACTTGTCCAACGAACGTAATCAGACGTTAAAGATAAAACTCAATATGTGATCAATGAATATCAAGTCAAATCAATCTAACACGATCAAATGAATTAGATTTCCATGAATTCCCCCCAAAATTATGTAATTATATATTTATGCTCAAATTTACAATAAACCTGGGAAATGATGTCTGCATACAAACTCATAAAACAACGATAGTTCTCTTACTGATAGTTATTGTTTGTTGTAAAACCTCTAATCCTATGCGATTTCACTTCTCAAGTCTTCTAAACACACTCTTGTACTAATTTAATCGAATCAAAGCATAATAATCAATGAAACCATGCTAAACAAAAAGTAAAGGCATGTTTGAGTAAACTATAAAACCAAAACTAAAGCGTACAATGAGACCACGTAAATAACCCTTCAATCGATCAACATCTTTCCAATCTCATCCAAAACACTAAACAACACTGTTTAAACACTCTTGCATTTAAAATGCACATTAATGAATCAAAATAACAACTCTCAATCCATAGAATCGTTTATTGTGCACTAGTGAAATATTACTAGTTGTAAAGTGAGAAAAACTACTCGTATTCACTCAATATTTACCGAGAATCAAATTACACTTGTCCATCGAACGTAATCAGACGTTAAAGATAAAACTCAATATGTAATCAATGAATATCAAGTCAAATCAATCTAACACTATCAAATAAATTAGATTTCCATGAATTTCCCCCAAAATAATGTAATTATATATTTATGCATCAAAGTATTCATAAAAGTTTACAATAAACCTGGGAAATGATGTCTGTATACAAACTCATAAAACAACGATAGTTCTCGCATTTGCGGTTTCACTTCTCAAGCCTTCTAAACACACTCCTGTACTAATTTAATCGAATCAAAGCATTATAATCAATGAAACCACGCTAAACAAAAAGTAAAGACATGTTTGAGTAAACTATAAATCGAAAATAAAGCATACAATTAGACCACATAAATAACCCTTCAATCGATCAACATCTTTCCAATCTCATCCAAAACACTAAACAACACTGTTTAAACACTATTGCATTTAAAATGCACAATAATGAATCAAAATGACAACTCTCAATCCATAGTATCATTTATTGTGCACTAGTGAAATATTACTAGTTGTAAAGTGAGAGAAACTACTCGTATTCACTCAATATGTACCGAGAATCAAATTACACTTGTCCAACGAACGTAATCAGACGTTAAAGATAAAACTCAATATGTGATCAACGAATATCAAGTCAAATCAATCTAACACGATCAAATGAATTAGATTTCCATTAATTTCTCTCAAAATTATGTAATTATATATTTATGCATCAACGTATTCATGAAAGTTTATAATAAAACATGGGAAATGAAGTCTGTATACAAACTCATAAAACAAAGATAGTTCTCGCATTAATAGTTTTTGTTTATTGTAAAAACCTCTAATCCTATGCGGTTTCACTTCTCAAGACTTGTAAACACACTCATGTACGAATTTAATCGAATCAAAGCATAATAATCAATGAAACCACGCTAAACAAAAAGTAAAGGCATGTTTTAGTAAACTATAAAACCGAAACTAAAGCGGATAATGAGTCCACATAAATAACTCTTGAATCAATCAACTTCTTCTCAATCTCATTCAAAAGACTAAACAACAATGTTTAAACACTATTGCGTTTAAAATGAATATTAATGAATCAAAACAACAACTCTCAATCCATAGAATAATTTATTGTGCACTAGTGAAATATTACTAGTTGTAAAGTGGGAAAAACTACTCGTATTCACTCAATATGTACCCTGAATCAAATTACACTTGTCCAACGAACATAATCAGACGTTAAAGATAAAACTCAATATGTGATCAATAAATATCAAGTCAAATCAATCTAACACGATCAAATGAATTAGATTTCCATGAATTCCCCCCAAAATTATGTAATTATATATTTATGCATCAAATTATTCATGAAAGTTTACAATGAACCTCGGAAATGATGTCTGTATACAAACTCATAAAACAACGATAGTTCTCTTACTGATAGTTTTTGTTTGTTGTAAAACCTCTAATCCTATGCGGTTTCACTTCTCAAGCCTTCTAAACACACTCCTGTACTAATTTAATCGAATCAAAGCATAATAATCAATGAAACCATGCTAAACAAAAAGTAAAAGCATGTTTGAGTAAACTATAAAACCGAAACTAAAGCGTACAATGAGACCATGTAAATAACCCTTCAATCGATCAACATCTTTCCAATCTCTTCCAAAACACTAAACAACACTGTTTAAACACTCTTGCATTTAAAATTCACATTAATGAATCAAAATAACAACTCTCAATCCATAGAATCATTTATTATGCTCTAGTGAAATATTACTAGTTGTAAAGTGAGAAAAACTACTCGTATTCAATCAATATGTACCGAGAATCAAATTACACTTGTCCAACGAACGTAATCAGATGTTAAAGATAAAACTCAATATGTAATCAATGAATATCAAGTCAAATCTATATAACACGATCAAATGAATTAGATTTCTATGAATTCCCCCCAAAATTATGTAATTATATATTTATGCATCAAAGTATTCATGAAAGTTTACAATAAACCTGGGAAATGATGTCTGTATACAAACACATAAAACAACGATAGTTCTCGCATTGATAGTTTTTGTTTGTTGTAAAACCTCTAATCCTATGCGGTTTCACTTCTCAAGCCTTCTAAACACACTCGTGTACTAATTTAATCGAATCAAAGCATTAAAATCAATGAAACCACGCTAAACAAAAAGTAAAGGCATGTTTGAGTAAACTATAAAACCGAAACTAAAGCATACAATGAGAACACATAAATAACCCTTCAATCGATCAACATCATTCCAATCTCATCCAAAACACTAAACAACACTGTTTAAACACTATTGCATTTAAAATGCATAATAATGAATCAAAATGACCACTCTCAATCCATAGTATCATTTATTGTGCACTAGTGAAATATTACTAGTTGTAAAGTGGGAAAAACTACTCGTATTCACTCAATATGTACCGAGAATCAAATTACACTTGTCCAACGAACATAATCAGACGTTAAAGATAAAACTCAATATGTGATCAACGAATATCAAGTCAAATCAATCTAACACGATCAAATGAATTAGATTTCAATGAATTCCCCTCAAAATTATGTAATTATATGTTTATGCATCAAAGTATTCGTGAAAGTTTATAATAAAACATGGGAAATGAAGTCTGTATACAAACTCATAAAACAAAGATAGTTCTAGCATTAATAGTTTTTGTTTATTGTAAAAACCTCTAATCCTATGCGGTTTCACTTCTCAAGACTTGTAAACACACTCATGTACGAATTTAATCGAATCAAAGCATAATAATCAATGAAACCACGCTAAACAAAAAGTAAAGGCATGTTTTAGTAAACTATAAAACCGAAACTTAAGCGGATAATGAGACCACATAAATAACTCTTGAATCAATCAACTTCTTCCCAATCTCATTCAAAAGACTAAACAACAATGTTTAAATACTATTGCGTTTAAAATGAATATTGATGAATCAAAACGACAACTCTCAATCCATAGAATAATTTATTGTGCACTAGTGAAATATTACTAGTTGTAAAGTGGGAAAAACTACTCGTGTTCACTCAATATGTACCGTGAATCAAATTACACTTGTCCAACAAACGTAATCAGACGTTAAATGTCACACCCTCAAAATCCACGTGCGGAGTTTTACCGCGAGGCGTGTGAACAAACCCACTAGTTACTCAGAACGACACTATATGCCACATTTAAAAATAAACCAATCAAAGTTCAAGTTTTAAAACCATGCAGAAGCATTTTGTAAATAAGTCAAACCCAAAGTATGTAAATGTAAAATTTGGCAAAACACGCGCCAACCCATTATTTAAATCTCACAAATAAAATTCAAATGTCATGACTTAAGATGAAGTCTTAGAATGCATGCTGGACCCGTGTTGTGCTCCTAATGGCAATCTGAATTAACGACCTGAGAATAGCATACTAAAAATGTCAACACAATGGTTGGTGAGTTCAAGAGTTTGCATTTAACATAAACAATAATAATTTGCATCACATAAGAAGTGCATTGAAATAGATAGCTAGTCTATATTCATAAGTAATAACCATAGTGATTTCGCGATCGAAGCTGACTGTGTTGCGTTTGTTGCCTCCCGTCACGACTTACCAGGTCGTAACGATGTTTGTGTTTAGGAAAATATTGCACCCGTTTGACCTCGAGTCGCACAGGTGGGGCTTGTCAAACCCAGTAGTACTACCCAAGATTTCCCGCTAGTTACCATTATTAACGATCCGAAAGTGTGAGGACTTTCAAGGTATTATACACCATGTTAAAACATACACAACTTATAAGAATAATATAGCGTTTGTGAACAAGTATGCTACCTCCCCCAAAAGAGAGTGTTTAAAAGTGGGGCATGAACTCACCTGATGTGCAAGGATAATGACAAGAGAGAACTGATGATGGATGAAAAGACAACCCTTCAAAGGTTACCTAGAACACGCAAGTACATAAGTACGTGTGCACAGAAAACTTAACAACCCCAAGTGCTCAATAAAAACATTGACCCAAGGCTTTGGAAAACAAGACTCATCTAACCTAGTTGACCCGTTTGACCCGTTGGTGACATATTAATTGAAATCTCGTTTAATCAAATGTATCAACTTATCATACATGATTATCAAACAAAGTATTCACGCATATCATATCATCAACCCAAGTTCAACCTAGATCATCATACAACTTATGCGAATCCCAAACAATCAACATGCTCAACACAATCATAAATATATCACAACTAATAATTCATTCATGAAGTCTAATCATGCACAACATGCCATGTGAAGCCACTCACGACTTCACACCCTAAACCCTGCCAATCCTACTAAGTAGGGGCCTCAGATTCGCACGCGTGTATGACAATCATAATAACATAAATCAACAAGATTCATTCCAACTAACAAACACAATAATGATCAATTCCAATCCCAAACATGATTTCCTAATCACTAGCCATAATTCATCATCATGTATAAACACCAAGAACCTACATTCCTTAAATGATCAATCAAGCAACCATACAACCCAAGTAACATATTCCACCACATTAGACATCATCCATAAGCATTCTAACATGACCCTTACAACATAAACATGCTCACATCATCATATCCAATGATCTTCAAAAATAAAGTTTCCCTTTTTAGAAGGTAACACCCAAAAGCAATCTAACATCCAATTCCTTCATAGTTTCATCAATTTTATACCTAATCAAGTCCATAACATTCATCCTAACATGATAATCATCACTAATTCATCAAAATTCCCAATCATCATGCATAAAAGTTTCCACTTATAGTAAGTTATGAACAAACCCTAGACTTCATGACTTTTCTTGCACAATTCATATAAACCAACATCCAAGCAATGTATCCAACATCATACAATCATCAAATCATGAATTCCAAGAACAAAAAGTTTCCTCTTAAGGCAATGTGTGAACAATGTGATCAAACCATGGAATTCTTGCATAATCAACATAATCTAACATTCATACAATCTAACCAACATCAAATTAACATCTAACAATCATCAATTTCACTTTTTCATCACCAATTTCGAATTAGGGTTCTTCAAGAATCAAAAACCATGAAAAACTAATCAAAACTAACCTTTAGGTGTGCTTAGATGATGATTAACACTTGAAAACAACTTGTAATACTTGAAACCACTTGGAATTTGACTTGTATGCTTGTTCTTGGATCAAAATCGAATGGTGAAGGGGTTTGGGATGGGTTTCGGCCGCAAGGGGGTGTGGGAGGGGAATTAGGGTTTAATTTGGTTTATATATGGTAACTTTTAATTCCATTCCAATTACAAAATAAACCCCATTGTTTATATTTTATAAAAACTAATCTTTTTAACACTTTTTAATAGGTTTTAACTACAAAATATAAACATTACTAATCAACAATAATAATCACATACATTTTCAACTAATAGCAAAACATATGAGATCATAGTTACACATTGTCATGTTATCAAGTAAAATTCACAAACAATAACTTAAAATGCATGAATCACATAACCACAACTAATAATCAAATTATTCACTAGGTTATCATTTGTTTACCATAGATAATTGTTATTAAGTCACCAACGTTCAATGACAACTAGTGTGTGCTCACGACACGTGTATGCAAGACCTAACGGAACTAACGGAGTTTGGTAACGGAAAATTACCAGATGTCACATTATCCCCATGTTGAAAGAATTTTCATCCTGAAAATTGCGTTACATGGTTGTGTTACATCACTGGTTTACTGCATTGGCATAACGAAATCGAGTGAGTTGTCACATCATCCCCATGTTGAAAGAATTTTCGTCCCGAAAATTGCGTTACATGGTTGTGTTACATCACTAGTTTACTGCATTGGCATAATGAAATCGAGTGAGTTGTCACATCATCCCCATGTTGAAAGAAATTTCGTCCCGAAATTTAATCACTACCTTCCCCGGCTGTGACCGTCGTTTCGAACAGATGAGGATACTTGAGCTTCATCTGATCCTCGCGTTCCCACGTGAACTCCGGCCCACGTCTTGAGTTCCAACGAACCTTGACTATAGGTATTTTGCTTTGCTTAAGAGTTTTGACCTCACGGTCCATTACTTCAACAGGCTCCTCAACAAAACGCAATTGCTCATCCACTTGTACTTCCTCGAGTGGTACAACCAAAGTCTCATCAGATAAGCACCTTTTCAGATTTGAGACGTGAAATACGTTGTGAACGCCATTTAATGACTCAGGCAGGTCTAACCGATACGCCACTGGACCTATTCTTTCAAGAATCTCAAATGGTCCAACATACCTCGGGTTAAGCTTGCCTCTTTTGCCAAATCGTATGATGCCTTTCCATGGTGAGACCTTCAACAACACTTTATCACCGACCTGAAACTCCAAAGGTTTCCGTCGCTTGTCTGCATAGCTCTTTTGTCTGTCTCGCGCTGCAGCCATACGGTTCCGTATCTGCACAATCTTTTCGGTAGTCTCGTGCACCAATTCAGGGCCAGTGAGCTGACTATCACCAACTTCAGCCCAACAAACTGGTGATCTACACTTTCGGCCATACAACGCCTCAAATGGTGCTGCCTGAATACTAGTATGGTAACTGTTATTGTACGAGAATTCAACCAAAGGTAGATGAACTTCCCAATTATTTCCAAAATCAATTACGCAAGCACGTAACATGTCCTCCAAAGTTTGAATAGTACGCTCGCTTTGTCCATCGGTCTGCGGATGATATGCAGTACTCATATCCAACCGCGTTCCCAGAGATTTCTATAACGATTGCCAGAAATGAGACGTAAAACGAGCATCACGATCAGAGATAATCGAGATCGGCACACCATGTCTTGAGACCACCTCCTTCAGGTAAATTCTGGTTAATTTGTCCATTTTGTCCGTCTCCTTGATCGCCAAGAAGTGAGCTGACTTAGTCAGTCGATCCATGATCACCCATATCGTGTCACAACCATTCGAAGTTCTGGGTAATTTAGTAATAAAGTCCATAGAGATCTGTTCCCACTTCCATAAAGGAATCTCAGGTTGTTGCAGTAACCCAGATGGCTTTTGATATTCCACTTTAACTTTGGAACAGGTTAGACACTTGCTCACATACGTTGCTACGTCTGCCTTCATATTAGGCCACCAATAGTGCGCTTTCAGGTCATGATACATTTTGTCAGAACCAGGGTGTATGGAATATTTAGACTTATGTGCTTCACCCATGACTAAATCTCTCAAATCTCCATACATGGGTACCCAAAGTCTATCCATGAAATACCGGATTCCGTCGGATTTGACTTCCAACTGTTTGTCCATCCCACGTAAGGATTCTGAACCAATGTTTTCCGTTTTCAAAGCTTCTATCTGAGCTTCCTTGATTTGTTCAGGCAAATGAGTGCTAATCGTAAGCTGCAAAGCACGCACTCGTCGGGGCTTAGCAGTCTCCTTCCTACTCAAAGCATCAGCGACTACATTCGCCTTACCTGGGTGATATTTGATAGCACAATCATAATCGTTTAACAGTTCCACCCAGCGTCGCTGCCTCATGTTTAGCTCTTTCTGCTCAAAGATATGCTGAAGATTCTTGTGATCGGTGTAAATAGTGCATTTGGTACCGTACAAGTAATGTCTCCATATCTTCAAGGCAAAAATCACTGCACCTAACTCCAAATCATGAGTAGTATAGTTCTTTTCATGCACCTTCAGTTGTCTCGAGGCATAGGCTATTACCTTGCCACGTTGCATCAGGACACAACCAAGTCCTTGGATAGAAGCATCACAGTAAACCACAAAATCATCACTTCCTTCTGGTAATGCTAATATTGGCGCGCTACAGAGTTTCTGTTTCAACAATTGAAAAGCGGCTTCTTGCCTCTCACCCCATTTATACGTTGTTCCTTTATGGGTCAAGGCTGTGAGAGGTTGAGCGATTTTTGAAAATCCCTCGATGAAACGTCGATAGTACCCTGCCAGTCCAAGAAATTGCCTTATCTCACTAGGCGTCTTGGGTACCGACCAGTTCTTTATAGCCTCAATCTTTATAGAATCCACATGTATTCCTTTCTCGTTAACAATGTGACCCAAGAATTGCACCTCACGAATCCAGAAATCACACTTACAAAACTTGGCATGCAACTGTTCCTTCTTAAGTAATTCCAAGATTAGACGTAGATGCTCCTCATGCTCCTCCTTGGTCTTTGAATAGATCAATATGTCATCAATAAACACAATAACAAACTGATCGAGGTAGGGTTTGCACACACGATTCATGAGATCCATGAATACCGCTGGTGCATTAGTCAACCCAAAGGGCATGACCAAGAATTCATAATGACCATAACGAGTACGAAATGCGGTTTTAGAGATGTCTTCCTCCCGAACTCTCAGTTGATGATAACCGGACCTCAAATCAATTTTTGAGTAATAGCTTGATCCCTGAAGTTGATCAAATAAGTCATCAATACGAGGCAAAGGGTATCGGTTCTTGACTGTGACCTTGTTCAACTCTCTGTAGTCAATGCACATACGAAAGGTACCATCTTTCTTCTTAACAAAAAGTACAGGTGCTCCCCACGGTGATGAGCTCGGTCGAATAAATCCTTTATCCAATAGCTCCTGAAGTTGTGCAGATAGTTCCTGCAGTTCGTTTGGTGCTAACCGATAAGGTGCTCTCGCAATTGGAGCTGCTTCGGGAGTCAAATCAATCTGAAATTCAACCTGACGATGAGGTGGTAGTCCAGGCAGATCCTCTGGAAACACCTCTAGAAAGTCGCGAACTACCGGGATATTCTCTATCTTCTTCTCTTCTTGTTGTTTATCGGTCACAAGGGCTAATATGGCTAAGTGACCCTTGCGTAGCCACTTCTGCGCTTTCATAAAAGATATGATGCCTATCACTGCACCACTCTTCTCGCCCGTAACTGAGAGAATCTCTCCCTCTTTTAAAGGAATGCGAATAACCTTCTCATGGCATATGACTTCTGCCTGCTTCTCAGACAGCCAATCCATACCTACGACCACGTCAAAACTCCCAAGTGTAATAGGCATGAGATCGATATCAAAGGTATGACCAGCGAGTTCTATCTTACAACCCTTAAGGATATGCGTAACAGAAATTTGCTTACCATCAGCTAATTCTACGGTATACTTAGGGTCCAACGCAGAAGGCATATCACTTAGGAGACTACAGAATTTAGTAGAAATAAAATTCCTATCGGCTCCAGTATCAAACAGTATAGAAGCAAAACGACCATTAATAGGAAATTTACGAGTAACAGTAGTAGGATCGTTTAGAGCCTCACCTGATCCCATAACAAAGGCTCTCCCTTTTGCTCCACCATTGTTGCCACCATTATTGTCACCACTGCCCCCATTATTGTTATTACCACCATTTCCATTGCCATTACCATTTCTTTTTAATTGAGGGCAATTTCTTTTGTAATGCCCCTCTTTTCCACATTCAAAGCAACCCTTTGGCGTTTCATGGGGCCGCTGAGGCTGCTGGGGCTGCTGAGGCTGCTGGGGCTTCTTCATCAACTCCCCACGACAATCCTTTGTCGCGTGTCCAACCTTCCCACAACGCTGGCATCGAAAGCTATCACACCTGCCAGTGTGGTGATAGTTGCATCGGTTGCATTTGGGGCTTTTCCCCGCATAACCACCGGGTCCTTGAGTTGGGGTAGACGATTGGTTGAGGTTGCAGTTGTTATCAAACCTCCTTTGTTGCTGTTGTTGTTGAGGCTGTTGTTGCTGAGGTTGACTACCAGATGTCGATCCCTTGCTGGCATTACTTTCCCACTTGCGTTTATTGTCGGGCATGCTTATCACAGCGCCCCGCTTAGGTAACTTCCCTTGCTCCACTGCCTGATCGGTGAGTTTATGAGCCAATCGAATGACCTGTTGAATAGTAGGAAGATTTGCAGCGGTCACCATACTTTGAATTTCCGACACCAACCCACGTAAGTAGAGCTCAATTCGTCGGCTCGGCGGGTCAACCATGCCAGGACAGAGTGTAGCCAGCTCATGAGACCTAGTAGTGTAAGCTTCAATTTCAGATCCTTCCATCTTTAATTGCCAAAACTCGGCTTCTAGCTTCAGAACTTCATTACGAGGGCAGTATTCCTCTGTTATCATCGTTTTGAATTCATCCCATGGCAGCGCGTTTGCCATCGCCTGACCCAGCATCTGCACTTGTGCATTCCACCACGTGAGTGCTGCACCCTCAAGTGTCCCCGTGGCGAATTTCACCTGATCCACCGCTAGACAGTTGCATTTGGCGAAGACTGATTCAGTCTTCTCGAACCACCTCACGAGCCCTACAGCTCCCTCAGATCCACTATAGGTATGGGGCTTGCAATCCATAAATGCCTTGTAAGTACACCCAGGTGGTCCTGTATTCACATGACAGAGTATTTAAATCGACCCGAATGAATTTATCACTTAACGAATTATTTGCGTAATCGATGACTAAAGTCACCGTTTACCTCCAAACTGAGCGGGTTGAGTGTTCAATGCCGCCTGCACATGCTGATTAATCAGAGCAGCTAATTCAGCTGGGGTCATGTTCACGGTGCCGGCGCCACGTCCTCCGCCACGCCCACGGCCACGTCCACGTCCACGTCCACTGCCTCGGCCGTCCATATTTCACTTTACATTTACAAACACAATAATGAGTAACATCCAACATATTAATCTCATTGAAGTATGGTAAATAATAAGAAATAATGTACTGCCACAACCACAACATTTATAACCAAAATAATAACTTATCATAAATAAATTGTAAGTAACTCACAAAATATCCAATCAATGTCAAAATTTCAAGTTTTCAGTTGTGTGGGAAACAACCCTTCCCACATAGGTTTTAAAAAAAAACGCTATGCAGTCTAGATCATATAAATAGAAAAGAATCAATCAAACAAATCTGATCCATCACTATCTCCGCCGTCTGGGGCTTCTTCGGGCTCTTCCTCGGGGTCTTCATCAACATCTTCTGCTGGTGCAGGATGGTCCACAATCTGTAGTGCTGCAAACTGTGCCTCCAATCCGGTCAACCTATCCTCTACACCTACATTATAAAGCTCCTACTCGTCCATACGCTCCACAAGCTGCATCACAGTACCAGTCAGGGTATGATGTCCAGTAATAGCCATCGAGAGTCGATCCTGGAGTGTCTCCACTAGTAGGCGTAGCTGGCGCACTTCATATGCTAAAGTGGAGTTCTCGTCAGTGAGTACTCTGATACGCCGACGCTCAGTGTCAAGAGTCGCAACTAAAGCTGCCACAGCCTGCTCGAGAGGAACGTCAAGTGAGGGAAGAGCAGGTGTCGTAGAGGCAGTAGCTGACCTGGTCCTGGGTCCAGTAGTAGCAGGGCCTGGGACCCGCTCCCTGTAAACCATACGGTTCACATAGGTAGCATAGTATCTCCAATCTCGAGGAGGATCAAGCTCGGGTGGCACAAATGGCTGGTCCAAATCTATCTCTCTAGAAGGGTAAGGATACCGCGGCCAATTGGGTTCTCGATGAGGTACAGGAGGAGAAGGAGGGGATTCAGAACGCGCAGGTCTTTTACCCAAAACCCGTGATGATGATGCCATGCTGCAGTGCACGTGATGCGTAAGCCAATGGGTATACAGTAAGAGAATAAGCAAAGAGTGACTAACTAACTGTGTACGGTTATAGACTAGTGTGTATGCAACCTAGTTCCCTATAACCAATGGCTCTGATACCAATCTGTCACACCCTCAAAATCCACGTGCGGAGTTTTACCGCGAGGCGTGTGAACAAACCAGGATCACAGTCACTAGTTACTCAGAACGACACTATATGCCACATTTAAAATAAACCAATCAAAGTTCAAGTTTTAAAACCATGCGGAAGCGTTTTGTAAATAAGACAAACCCAAAGTATGTAAATGTAAAATTTGGCAAAACACGCGCCAACCCATTATTTAAATCTCACAAATAAAATTCAAATGTCATGACTTAAGATGAAGTCTTAGAATGCATGCTGGACCTGTGTTTTGCTCCTAATGGCAATCTGAATTAACGACCTGAGAATAGCATACAAAAAATGTCAACACAATGGTTGGTGAGTTCAAGAGTTTGCATTTAACATAAACAATAATAATTTGCATCACATAAGAAGTGCATTGAAATAGATAGCTAGTCTATATTCATAAGTAATAACCATAGTGATTTCGCGATCGAAGCTGACTGTGTTGCGTTTGTTGCCTCCCGTCACGACTTACCAGGTCGTAACGATGTTTGTGTTTAGGACAATATTGCACCCGTTTGACCTCGAGTCGCACAGGTGGGGCCAGTAGTACTACCCAAGATTTCCCGCTAGTTACCATTATTAACGATCCGAAAGTGTGAGGACTTTCAAGGTATTATACACCATGTTAAAACATACACAACTTATAATAATAATATAGCGTTTGTGAACAAGTATGCTACCTCCCCCAAAAGAGAGTGTTTAAAAGTAGGGCATGAACTCACCTGATGTGCAAGGATAATGACAAGAGAGAACTGATGATGGATGAAAAGACAACCCTTCAAAGGTTACCTAGAACACGCAAGTACATAAGTACGTGTGCACAGAAAACTTAACAACCCTAAGTGCTCAATAAACACATTGACCCAAGGCTTTGGAAAACAAGACTCATCTAACCTAGTTGACCCGTTTGACCCGTTGGTGACATATTAATTGAAATCTCGTTTAATCAAATGTATCAACTTATCATACATGATTATCAAACAAAGTATTCACGCATATCACATCATCAACCCAAGTTCAACCTAGATCATCATACAACTTATGCGAATCCCAAACAATCAACATGCTCAACACAATCATAAATATATCACAACTAATAATTCATTCATGAAGTCTAATCATGCACAACATGCCATGTGAAGCCACTCACGACTTCACACCCTAAACCCTGCCAATCCTACTAAGTAGGGGCCTCAGATTCGCACGCGTGTATGACAATCATAATAACATAAATCAACATGATTCATTCCAACTAACAAACACAATAATGATCAATTCCAATCCCAAACATGATTTCCTAATCACTAGCCATAATTCATCATCATGTATAATCACCAAGAACCTACATTCCTTAAATGATCAATCAAGCAACCATACAACCCAAGTAACATATTCCACCACATTAGACATCATCCATAAGCATTCTAACATGACCCTTACAACATAAACATGCTCACATCATCATATCCAATGATCTTCAAAAATAAAGTTTCCCTTTTTAGAAGGTAACACCCAAAAGCAATCTAACATCCAATTCCTTCATAGTTTCATCAATTTTATACCTAATCAAGTCCATAACATTCATCCTAACATGATAATCATCACTAATTCATCAAAATTCCCAATCATCATGCATAAAAGTTTCCACTTATAGTAAGTTATGAACAAACCCTAGACTTCATGACTTTTCTTGCACAATTCATATAAACCAACATCCAAGCAATGTATCCAACATCATACAATCATCAAATCATGAATTCCAAGAACAAAAAGTTTCCTCTTAAGGCAATGTGTGAACAATGTGATCAAACCATGGAATTCTTGCATAATCAACATAATCTAACATTCAAACAATCTAACCAACATCAAATTAACATCTAACAATCATCAATTTCACTTTTTCATCACCAATTTCGAATTAGGGTTCTTCAAGAATCAAAAACCATGAAAAACTAATCAAAACTAACCTTTAGGTGTGCTTAGATGATGATTAACACTTGAAAACAACTTGTAATACTTGAAACCACTTGGAATTTGACTTGTATGCTTGTTCTTGGATCAAAATCGAATGGTGAAGGGGTTTGGGATGGGTTTCGGCCGCAAGGGGGTGTGGGAGGGGAATTAGGGTTTAATTTGGTTTATATATGGTAACTTTTAATTCCATTCCAATTACAAAATAAACCCCATTGTTTATATTTTATAAAAACTAATCTTTTTAACACTTTTTAATAGGTTTTAACTACAAAATATAAACATTACTAATCAACAATAATAATCACATACATTTTCAACTAATAGCAAAACATATGAGATCATAGTTACACATTGTCACGTTATCAAGTAAAATTCACAAACAATAACTTAAAATGCATGAATCACATAACCACAACTAATAATCAAATTATTCACTAGGTTATCATTTGTTTACCATAGATAATTGTTATTAAGTCACCAACGTTCAATGACAACTAGTGTGTGCTCACGACACGTGTATGCAAGACCTAACGGAACTAATGGAGTTTGGTAACAGAAAATTACCAGATGACACATTAAAGATAAAACTCAATATGTGATCAATGAATATCAAGTCAAATCAATCTAACACGATCAAATGAATTAGATTTCCATGAATTCCCACAAAATTATGTAATTATAAATTTATGCGTCAAATTATTCATGAAAGTTTACAATAAACCTGGGAAATGATGTCTGTATACAAACTCATAAAACAACGATAGTTCTCTTACTGATAGTTTTTGTTTATTGTAAAACCTCTAATCCTATGCGGTTTCACTTCTCAAGCCTTCTAAACACACTCCTGTACTAATTTAATCGAATCAAAGCATAATAATCAATGAAACCACGCTAAACAAAAAATAAAGGCATGTTTGAGTAAACTATAAAATCAAAACTAAAGCGTACAATGGGACCCCGTAAATAACCCTTCAATCGATCAACATCTTTCCAATCTCATCCAAAACACTAAACAACACTGTTTAAACACTCTTGAATTTAAAATGCACATTAATGAATCAAAATAACAACTCTCAATACATAGAATCATTTATTGTGCTCTAGTGAAATATTACTAGTTGTAAAGTGAGAAAAACTACTCGTATTCAATCAATATGTACCGAGAATCAAATTACACTTGTCCAACGAACGTAATCACACGTTAAAGATAAAACTCAATATGTAATCAATGAATATAAAGTCATATCAATCTAACACGATCAAATAAATTAGATTTCCATGAATTCCCCCCAAAATTATGTAATTATATATTTATGCGTCAAAGTATTCATGAAAGTTTACAATAAACCTGGGAAATGATGTCTGTATACAAACTCATAAAAGAACGATAGTTCTCGCATTGATAGTTTTTGTTTGTTGTAATACCTCTAATCCTATGTGGTTTCACTTCTCAAGCCTTCTAAACACACTCCTGTACTAATTTAATCGAATCAAAGCATTATAATCAATGAAACCACGCTAAACAAAAAATAAAGGCATGTTTGAGTAAACTATAAAACCGAAACTAAAGCATACAACGAGACCACGTAAATAACCCTTCAATCGATCAACATCTTTCCAATCTCATCCAAAACACTAAACAACACTGTTTAAACACTATTGCATTTAAAATGCACAATAATGAATCAAATTGAAAACTCTCAATCCATAGTATCATTTATTGTGCACTAGTGAAATATTACTAGTTGTAAAGTGGGAAAAACTACTCGTATTCACACAATATGTACCGAGAATCAAATTACACTTGTCCAACGAACGTAATCAGACGTTAAAGATAAAACTCAATATGTGATCAACGAATATCAAGTCAAATCAATCTAACACGATCAAATGAATTAGATTTCAATGAATTCCCCTCAAAATTATGTAATTATATATTTATGCATCAAAGTATTCGTGAAAGTTTATAATAAAACATGGGAAATGAAGTCTGTATACAAACTCATAAAACAAAGATAGTTCTCGCATTAATAGTTTTTGTTTATTGTAAAAACCTCTAATCCTATGCGGTTTCACTTCTCAAGACTTGTAAACACACTCATGTACGAATTTAATCGAATCAAAGCATAATAATCAATGAAACCACGCTAAACAAAAAGTAAAGGCATGTTTTAGTAAACTATAAAACCGAAACTAAAACGGATAATGAGACCACATAAATAACTCTTGAATCAATCAACTTCTTCCCAATCTCATTCAAAAGACTAAACAACAATGTTTAAACACTATTGCGTTTAAAATGAATATTAATGAATCAAAACGACAACTCTCAATCCATAGAATAATTTATTGTGCACTAGTGAAATATTACTAGTTGTAAAGTGGGAAAAACTACTCGTATTCACTCAATATGTACCGTGAATCAAAATGCACTTGTCCAACGAACATAATCAGACGTTAAAGATAAAACTCAATATGTGATCAATGAATATCTAGTCAAATCAATCTAACACGATCAAATGAATTAGATTTCCATGAATTCCCCCCAAAATTATGTAATTATATATTTATGCGTCAAATTATTCATGAAAGTTTACAATAAACCTGGGAAATGATGTCTGTATACAAACTCATAAAACAACGATAGTTCTCTTACTGATAGTTTTTGTTTGTTGTAAAACCTCTAATCCTATGCGGTTTCACTTCTCGAGCCTTCTAAACACACTCCTGTACTAATTTAATCGAATCAAAGCATAATAATCAATGAAACCTTGCTAAACAAAAAGTAAAGGCATGTTTGAGTAAACTATAAAACCGAAACTAAAGCGTACAATGAGACCATGTAAATAACCCTTCAATCGATCAACATCTTTCCAATCTCATCCAAAACATTAAACAACACTGTTTAAACACTCTTGCATTTAAAATTCACATTAATGAATTAAAATAACAACTCTCAATCCATAGAATCATTTATTATGCTATAGTGAAATATTACTAGTTGTAAAGTGAGAAAAACTACTCGTATTCAATCAATATGTACCGAGAATCAAATTACACTTGTCCAACGAACCTAATCAGACGTTAAAGATAAAACTCAATATGTAATCAATGAATATCAAGTCAAATCTATATAACACGATCAAATGAATTAGATTTCTATGAATTCCCCCAAAATTATGTAATTATATATTTATGCATCAAAGTATTCATGAAAGTTTACAATAAACCTGGGAAATGATGTCTGTATACAAACACATAAAACAACGATAGTTCTCGCATTGATAGTTTTTGTTTGTTGTAAAACCTCTAATCCTATGTGGTTTCACTTCTCAAGCCTTCTAAACACACTCCTGTACTAATTTAATCGAATCAAAGCATTAAAATCAATGAAACCACGCTAAACAAAAAGTAAAGGCATGTTTGAGTAAACTATAAAACCGAAACTAAAGCATACAATGAGAACACATAAATAACCCTTCAATCGATCAACATCATTCCAATCTCATCCAAAACACTAAACAACACTGTTTAAACACTATTGCATTTAAAATGCATAATAATGAATCAAAATGACCACTCTCAATCCATAGTATCATTTATTGTGCAGTAGTGAAATATTACCAGTTGTAAAGTGGGAAAAACTACTCGTATTCACTCAATATGTACCGAGAATCAAATTACACTTCTCCAACGAACATAATCAGACGTTAAAGATAAAATTCAATATGTGATCAACGAATATCAAGTCAAATCAATCTAACACGATCAAATGAATTAGATTTCAATGAATTCCCCTCAAAATTATGTAATTATATGTTTGTGCATCAAAGTATTCGTGAAAGTTTATAATAAAACATGGGAAATGAAGTCTGTATACAAACTCATAAAACAAAGATAGTTCTAGCATTAATAGTTTTTGTTTATTGTAAAAACCTCTAATCCTATGCGGTTTCACTTCTCAAGACTTGTAAACACACTCATGTACGAATTTAATCGAATCAAAGCATAATAATCAATGAAACCACGCTAAACAAAAAGCAAAAGCATGTTTTAGTAAACTATAAAACCGAAACTAAAGCGGATAATGAGACCACATAAATAACTCTTGAATCAATCAACTACTTCCCAATCTCATTCAAAAGACTAAACAACAATGCTTAAACACTATTGCGTTTAAAATGAATATTAATGAATCAAAACGACAACTCTCAATCCATAGAATAATTTATTATGCACTAGGGAAATATTACTAGTTGTAAAGTGAGAAAAACTACTCGTATTCACTCAATATGTACCGTGAATCAAATTACACTTGTCCAACGAACGTAATCAGACGTTAAAGATAAAACTCAATATGTGATCAATGAATATCTAGTCAAATCAATCTAACACGATCAAATGAATTAGATTTCCATGAATTCCCCCCAAAATTATGTAATTATATATTTATGCATCAAATTATTCATGAAAGTTTACAAAAACCTGGGAAATGATGTCGGTATACAAGCTCATAAAACAACGATAGTTCTCTTACTGATAGTTTTTGTTTGTTGTAAAACCTCTAATCCTATGCGGTTTCACTTCTCAAGCCTTCTAAACACACTCCTGTACTAATTTAATCGAATCAAAGCATAATAATCAATGAAACCATGCTAAACAAAAAGTAAAGGCATGTTTGAGTAAACTATAAAACCGAAACTAAAGCGTACAATGAGACCACGTAAATAATCCTTCAATCGATCAACATCTTTCCAATCTCATCCAAAACACTAAACAACACTGTTTAAACACTTTTGCATTTAAAATTCACATTAATGAATCAAAATAACAACTCTCAATCCATAGAATCATTTATTATGCTCTAGTGAAATATTACTAGTTGTAAAGTGAGAAAAACTACTCGTATTCAATCAATATGTACCGAGAATCAAATTACATTTGTTCAACGAACGTAATCAGACGTTAAAGATAAAACTCAATATGTGATCAACGAATATCAAGTCAAATCAATCTAACACGATCAAATGAATTAGATTTCAATGAATTCCCCTCAAAATTATGTAATTATATATTTATGCATCAAAGTATTCGTGAAAGTTTATAATAAAACATGGGAAATGAAGTCTGTATACAAACTCATAAAACAAAGATAGTTCTCGCATTAATAGTTTTTGTTTATTGTAAAAACCTGTAATCCTATGCGGTTTCACTTCTCAAGACTTGTAAACACACTCATGTACGAATTTAATCGAATCAAAGCATAATTATCAATGAAACCACGCTAAACATAAAGTAAAGGCATGTTTTAGTAAACTATAAAACCGAAACTAAAACGGATAATGAGACCACATAAATAACTCTTGAATCAATCAACTTCTTCCCAATCTCATTCAAAAGACTAAACAACAATGTTTAAACACTATTGCGTTTAAAATGAATATTAATGAATCAAAACGACAACTCTCAATCGATAGAATAATTTATTGTGCACTAGTGAAATATTACTAGTTGTAAAGTGGGAAAAACTACTCTTATTCACTCAATATGTACCGTGAATCAAATTACACTTGTCCAACAAACGTAATCAGACGTTAAAGATAAAACTCAATATGTGATCAATGAATATCAAGTCAAATCAATCTAACACGATCAAATGAATTAGATTTCCATGAATTCCCCCAAAAATTATGTAATTATATATTTATGCATCAAATTATTCATGAAAGTTTACAATAAACCTGGGAAATGATGTCGGTATACAAACTCATAAAACATCGATAGTTCTCTTACTGATAGTTTTTCTTTGTTGTAAAACCTCTAATCCTCTGCGGTTTCACTTCTCAAGCCTTCTAAACACACTCCTGTACTAATTTAATCGAATCAAAGCATAATAATCAATGAAACCATGCTAAACAAAAAGTAAAGGCATGTTTGAGTAAACTATAAAACAAAAACTAAAGCGTACAATGAGACCACGTAAATAACCCTTCAATCGATCAACATCTTTCCAATCTCATCCAAAACACTAAACAACACTGTTTAAACACTCTTGCATTTAAAATTCACATTAATGAATCAAAATAACAACTCTCAATCCATAGAATCATTTATTATGCTCTAGTGAAATATTACTAGTTGTAAAGTGAGAAAAACTACTCGTATTCAATCAATATGTACCGAGAATCAAATTACACTTGTCCAACTAACGTAATCAGACGTTAAAGATAAAACTCAATATGTAATCGATGAATATCAAGTCAGATCAATATAACACGATCAAATGAATTAGATTTCCATGAATTCCCCCCAAAATTATGTAATTATATATTTATGCATCAAAGTATTCATGAAAGTTTACAATAAACCTGGGAAATGATTTCTGTATACAAACTCATAAAACAACGATAGTTCTCGCATTGATAGTTTTTGTTTGTTGTAAAACCTCTAATCCTATGCGGTTTCACTTCTCAAGCCTTCTAAACACACTCCTGTACTAATTTAATCGAATCAAAGCATTATAATCAATGAAACCATGCTAAACAAAAAGTAAAGGCATGTTTGAGTAAACTATAAAACCGAAACTAAAGCGTACAATGAGACCACGTAAATAACCCTTCAATCGATCAACATCTTTCCAATCTCATCCAAAACACTAAACAACACTGTTTAAACACTATTGCATTTAAAATGCATAATAATGAATCAAAATGACCACTCTCAATCCATAGTACCATTTATTGTGCACTAGTGAAATATTACTAGTTGTAAAGTGGGAAAAACTACTCGTATTCACTCAATATGTACCGAGAATCAAATTACACTTGTCCAACGAATGTAATCAGACGTTAAAGATAAAACTCAATATGTGATCAACGAATATCAAGTCAAGTCAATCTAACACGATCAAATGAATTAGATTTCAATGAATTCCCCTCAAAATTATGTAATTATATATTTATGCATCAAAGTATTCGTGAAAGTTTATAATAAAACATGGGAAATGAAGTCTGTATACAAACTCATAAAACAACGATAGTTTTCGCATTGATAGTTTTTGTTTGTTGTAAAACCTCTAATCCTATGCGGTTTCACTTCTCAAGCCTTCTAAACACACTCCTGTTCTAATTTAATCGAATCAAAGCATTATAATCAATGAAACCATGCTAAACAAAAAGTAAAGGCATGTTTGAGTAAACTATAAAACCGAAACTAAAGCGTACAATGAGACCACGTAAATAACCCTTCAATCGATCAACATCTTTCCAATCTCATCCAAAACACTAAACAACACTGTTTAAACACTCTTGCATTTAAAATTCACATTAATGAATCAAAATAACAACTCTCAATCCATAGAATCATTTATTGTGCTCTAGTGAAATATTACTAGTTGTAAAGTGAGAAAAACTACTCGTATTCAATCAATATGTACCGAGAATCAAATTACACTTCTCCAACGAACGTAATCAGACGTTAAAGATAAAACTCAATATGTAATCAATGAATATCAAGTCAAATCAATATAACACGATCAAACGGAATAGATTTCCATGAATTCCCCCCAAAATTATGTAATTATATATTTATGTATCAAAGTATTCATGAAAGTTTACAATAAACCTGGGAAATGATGTCTGTATACAAACTCATAAAACAACGATAGTTCTCGCATTGATACTTTTTGTTTGTTGTAAAACCTCTAATCCTATGCGGTTTCACTTCTCAAGCCTTCTAAACACACTCCTGTACTAATTTAATCGAATCAAAGCATTATAATCAATGAAACCACGCTAAACAAAAAGGAAAGGCATGTTTGAGTAAACTATAAAACCGAAACTAAAGCATACAATGAGAACACATAAATAACCCTTCAATCGATCAACATCTTTCCAATCTCATCCAAAACACTAAACAACACTGTTTAAACACTATTGCATTTAAAATGCATAATAATGAATCAAAATGACCACTCTCAATCCATAGTATCATTTATTGTGCACTAGTGAAATATTACTAGTTGTAAAGTGGGAAAAACTACTCGTATTCACTCAATATGTACCGAGAATGAAATTACACTTGTCCAACGAACGTAATCAGACGTTAAAGATAAAACTCAATATGTGATCAACGAATATCAAGTCAAATCAATCTAACACGATCAAATGAATTAGATTTCAATGAATTCCCCTCAAAATTATGTAATTATATATTTATGCATCAAAGTATTCGTGAAAGTTTATAATAAAACATGTGAAATGAAGTCTGTATATAAACTCATAAAACAAAGATAGTTCTCGCATTAATAGTTTTTGTTTATTGTAAAAACCTCTAATCCTATTCGGTTTCACTTCTCAAGACTTGTAAACACACTCATGTACGAATTTAATCGAATCAAAGCATAATAATCAATGAAACCACGCTAAACAAAAAGTAAAGGCATGTTTTAGTAAACTATAAAACCGAAACTAAAGCGGATAATGAGACCACATAAATAACTCTTGAATCAATCAACTTCTTCCCAATCTCATTCAAAAGACTAAACAACAATGTTTAAACACTATTGCGTTTAAAATGAATATTAATGAATCAAAACGACAACTCTCAATCCATAGAATAATTTATTGTGCACTAGTGAAATATTACTAGTTGTAAAGTGGGAAAAACTACTCGTATTCACTTAATATGTACCGTGAATCAAATTACACTTGTCCAACGAACGTAATCAGACGTTAAAGATAAAACTCAATATGTGATCAATGAATATCAAGTCAAATCAATCTAACACGATCAAATGAATTAGATTTCCATGAATTCCCCCCAAAATTATGTAATTATATATTTATGCATCAAATTATTCATGAAAGTTTACAATAAACCTGGGAAATGATGTCTGTATACAAACTCATAAAACAACGATAGTTCTCTTACTGATAGTTTTTGTTTGTTGTAAAACCTCTAATCCTATGCGGTTTCACTTCTCAAGCCTTCTAAACACACTCGTGTACTAATTTAATCGAATCAAAGCATAATAATCAATGAAACCATGCTAAAAAAAAGTAAAGGCATGTTTGAGTAAACTATAAAACCGAAACTAAAGCGTACAATGGGACCACGTAAATAAGCCTTCAATCGATCAACATCTTTCCAATCTCATACAAAACACTAAACAACACTGTTTAAGTACTCCTGTATTTAAAATGCACATTAATGAATCAAAATTACAACTCTCAATCGATAGAATCATTTATTGTGCACAAGTGAAATATTACTAGTTGTAAAGTAAGAAAAACTACTCGTATTCACTCAATATGTACGGAGAATCAAATTACACTTGTCCAACGAACGTAATCAGACGTTAAAGACAAAACTCAATATGTCATCAATGAATATCAAGTCAAATCAATATAACACGATCAAATAAATTAGATTTCTATGAATTCCCCCCAAAATTATGTAATTATATATTTATGCATCAAAGTATTCATGAAAGTTTACAATAAACCTGGGAAATGATGTATGTATACAAACTCATAAAACAACGATAGTTCTCGCATTGATAGTTTTTGTTTGTTGTAAAACCTCTAATCCTATGCGGTTTCACTTCTCAAGCCTTCTAAACACACTACTGTACTAATTTAATAGAATCAAAGCATTATAATCAATGAAACCACGCTAAACAAAAAGTAAAGACATGTTTGAGTAAACTATAAAACCGAAACTAAAGCATACAATAAGACCACATAAATAACCCTTCAATTGATCAACATCTTTCCAATCTCATCCAAAACACTAAACAACACTGTTTAAACACTATTGCATTTAAAATGCACAATAATGAATCAAAATGACAACTCTCAATCCATAGTATCATTTATTGTGCACTAGTGAAATATTACTAGTTGTAAAGTGGGAAAAACTACTCGTATTCACTCAATATGTACCAAGAATCAAATTACACTTGTCCAACGAACATAATCAGATGTTAAAGATAAAACTCAATATGCGATCAATGAATATCAAGTCAAATCAATCTAACACGATCAAATGAATTAGATTTCAATGAATTCCCCTCAAAATTATGTAATTATATATTTATGCATCAAAGTATTCATGAAAGTTTACAATAAAACATGGGAAATGAAGTCTGTATACAAACTCATAAAACAACGATAGTTCTCTTACTGATAGTTTTTGTTTGTTGTAAAACCTCTAATCCTATGCGGTTTCACTTCTCAAGCCTTCTAAACACACTCCTGTACTAATTTAATCGAATCAAAGCATTATAATCAATGAAACCACGCTAAACAAAAAGTAAAGGCATGTTTGAGTAAACTATAAAACCGAAACTAAAGCGTACAATGAGACCACATAAATAACCCTTCAATCGATAAACATCTTTCCAATCTCATACACTAAACAACACTGTTTAAATACTATTGCATTTAAAATGCATAATAATGAATCAAAATGACCACTCTCAATCCATAGTATCATTTATTGTGCACTAGTGAAATATTACTAGTTGTAAAGTGGGAAAAACTACTCGTATTCACTCAATATGTACCGAGAATCAAATTACACTTGTCAAACGAACGTAATCAGACGTTAAAGATAAAACTCAATATGCGATCAACGAATATCAAGTCAAATCAATCTAACACGATTAAATGAATTAGATTTCCATGAATTGCCCCCAAAATTATGTAATTATATATTTATGCATCAAAGTATTAATGAAAGTTTACAATAAACCTGGGAAATGATGTCTGTATACAAACTCATAAAACAACGATAGTTCTCGCATTGATAGTTTTTGTTTGTTGTAAAACCACTAATCCTATGCGGTTTCACTTCTCAAGCCTTCTAAACACACTCCTGTACTAATTTAATCGAATCAAAGCATAATAATCAATGAAACCATGCTAAACAAAAAGTAAAGGCATGTTTGAGTAAACTATAAAACCAAAACTAAAGCGTACAATGAGACCACGTAAATAACCCTTCAATCGATCAACATCTTTCCAATCTCATCCAAAACACTAAACAACACTGTTTAAACACTCTTGCATTTAAAATGCACATTAATGAATCAAAATAACAACTCTCAATCCATAGAATCATTTATTGTGCTCTAGTGAAATATTACTAGTTGTAAAGTGAGAAAAACAACTCGTATTCACTCAATATGTACGGAGAATCAAATTACACTTGTCCAACGAACGTAATCAGACGTTAAAGACAAAACTCAATATGTCATCAATGAATATCAAGTCAAATCAATCTAACACGATCAAATGAATTAGATTTCCATGAATTCCCTCCAAAATTATGTAATTATATATTTATGCATCAAAGTATTCATGAAAGTTTACAATAAACCTGGGAAATGATGTCTGTATACAAACTCATAAAACAACGATAGTTCTCGCATTGATAGTTTTTGTTTGTTGTAAAACCTCTAATCCTATGCGGTTTCACTTCTCAAGCCTTCTAAACACACTACTGTACTAATTTAATAGAATCAAAGCATTATAATCAATGAAACCACGCTAAACAAAAAGTAAAGGCATGTTTTAGTAAACTATAAAACCGAAACTAAAGCATACAATGAGACCACATAAATAACCCTTCAATCGATCAACATCTTTCCAATCTCATCCAAAACACTAAACAACACTGTTTAAACACTATTGCATTTAAAATGCACAATAATGAATCAAAATGACAACTCTCAATCCATAGGATCATTTATTGTGCACTAGTGAAATATTAGTAGTTGTAAAGAGGGAAAAACTACTCGTATTCACTCAATATGTACCGAGAATCAAATTTCACTTGTCCAACGAACGTAATCAGACGTTAAAGATAAAACTCAATATGCGATCAATGAATATCAAGTCAAATCAATCTAACACGATCAAATGAATTAGATTTCCATGAATTCCCCCCAAAATTATGTAATTATATATTTATGCGTCAAATTATTCATGAAAGTTTACAATAAACCTGGGAAATGATGTCCGTATACAAACTCATAAAACAACGATAGTTCTCTTACTGATAGTTTTTGTTTGTTGTAAAACCTCTAATCCTATGCGGTTTCACTTCTCAAGCCTTCTAAACACACTCCTGTACTAATTTAATCGAATCAAAGCATAATAATCAATGAAACCATGCTAAACAAAAAGAAAAGGCATGTTTGAGTAAACTAAAAAACCAAAACTAAAGCGTACAATGAGACCACGTAAATAACCCTTCAATCGATCAACATCTTTCCAATCTCATCCAAAACACTAAACAACACTGTTTAAACACTCTTGCATTTAAAATGCACATTAATGAATCAAAATAACAACTCTCAATCCATAGAATCATTTATTGTGCTCTAGTGAAATATTACTAGTTGTAAAGTGAGAAAAACAACTCGTATTCACTCAATATGTACGGAGAATCAAATTACACTTGTCCAACGAACGTAATCAGACGTTAAAGACAAAACTCAATATGTCATCAATGAATATCAAGTCAAATCAATCTAACACGATCAAATGAATTAGATTTCCATGAATTCCCTCCAAAATTATGTAATTATATATTTATGCATCAAAGTATTCATGAAATTTTACAATAAAACATGGGAAATGAAGTCTGTATACAAACTCATAAAACAACGATAGTTCTCGCACTGATAGTTTTTGTTTGTTGTAAAACCTCTAATCCTATGCGGTTTCACTTCCCAAGCCTTCTAAACACACTCCTGTACTAATTTAATCGAATCAAAGCATTATAATCAATGAAACCACGCTAAACAAAAAGTAAAGGCATGTTTGAGTAAACTATAAAACCGAAACTAAAGCGTACAATGAGACCACGTAAATAACCCTTAAGTCGATCAACAACTTTCCAATCTCATCCAAAACACTAAACAACACTGTTTAAACACTATTGCATTTAAAATGCATAATAATGAATCAAAATGACAACTCTCAATCCATAGTATCATTTATTGTGCACTAGTGAAATATTACTAGTTGTAAAGTGGGAAAAACTACTCGTATTCACTCAATATGTACCAAGAATCAAATTACACTTGTCCAACGAACGTAATCAGACGTTAAAGATAAAACTCAATATGTGATCAACGAATATCAAGTCAAATCAATCTAACACGATCAAATGAATTAGATTTCAATGAATTCCCCTCAAAATTATGTAATTATATATTTATGCATCAAAGTATTCGTGAAAGTTTATAATAAAACATGGGAAATGAAGTCTGTATACAAACATATAAAACAAAGATAGTTCTCGCATTAATAGTTTTTGTTTATTGTAAAAAGCTCTAATCCTGTGCGGTTTCACTTCTCAAGACTTGTAAACACACTCGTGTACGAATTTAATCGAATCAAAGCATAATAATCAATGAAACCACGCTAAACAAAAAGTAAAGGCATGTTTTAGTAAACTATAAAACCGAAACTAAAGCGGATAATGAGACCACATAAATAACTCTTGAATCAATCAACTTCTTCCCAATCTCATTCAAAAGACTAAACAACAATGTTTAAACACTATTGCGTTTAAAATGAATATTAATGAATCAAAACGACAACTCTCAGTCCATAGAATAATTTATTATGCACTAGTGAAATATTACTAGTTGTAAAGTGGGAAAAACTACTCGTATTCACTCAATATGTACGGTGAATCAAATTACACTTGTCCAACGAACGTAATCAGACGTTAAAGATAAAACTCAATATGTGATCAATGAATATCAAGTCAAATCAATCTAACACGATCAAATGAATTAGATTTCCATGAATTCCCCCCAAAATTATGTAATTATATATTTATGCGTCAAATTATTCATGAAAGTTTACAATAAACCTGGGAAATGATGTCCGTATACAAACTAATAAAACAACGATAGTTCTCTTACTGAAAGTTTTTGTTTGTTGTAAAACCTCTAATCCTATGCGGTTTCACTTCTCAAGCCTTCTAAACACACTCCTGTACTAATTTAATCGAATCAAAGCATAATAATCAATGAAACCATGCTAAACAAAAAGTAAAGGCATGTTTGAGTAAACTATAAAACCAAAACTAAAGCGTACAATGAGACCACGTAAATAACCCTTCAATCGATCAACATCTTTCCAATCTCATCCAAAACACTAAACAACACTGTTTAAACACTCTTGCATTTAAAATGCACATTAATGAATCAAAATAACAACTCTCAATCCATAGAATCATTTATTGTGCTCTAGTGAAATATTACTAGTTGTAAAGTGAGAAAAACTACTCGTATTCACTCAATATGTACGGAGAATCAAATTACACTTGTCCAACGAACGTAATCAGACGTTAAAGACAAAACTCAATATGTCATCAATGAATATCAAGTCAAATCAATCTAACACGATCAAATGAATTAGATTTCCATGAATTCCCTCCAAAATTATGTAATTATATATTTATGCATCAAAGTATTCATGAAAGTTTACAATAAACCTGGGAAATGATGTCTGTATACAAACTCATAAAACAACGATAGTTCTCGCATTGATAGTTTTTGTTTGTTGTAAAACCTCTAATCCTATGCGGTTTCACTTCTCAAGCCTTCTAAACACACTACTGTACTAATTTAATAGAATCAAAGCATTATAATCAATGAAACCACGCTAAACAAAAAGTAAAGGCATGTTTTAGTAAACTATAAAACCGAAACTAAAGCATACAATGAGACCACATAAATAACCCTTCAATCGATCAACATCTTTCCAATCTCATCCAAAACACTAAACAACACTGTTTAAACACTATTGCATTTAAAATGCACAATAATGAATCAAAATGACAACTCTCAATCCATAGGATCATTTATTGTGCACTAGTGAAATATTAGTAGTTGTAAAGAGGGAAAAACTACTCGTATTCACTCAATATGTACCGAGAATCAAATTTCACTTGTCCAACGAACGTAATCAGACGTTAAAGATAAAACTCAATATGCGATCAATGAATATCAAGTCAAATCAATCTAACACGATCAAATGAATTAGATTTCAATGAATTCCCCTCAAAATTATGTAAGTATATATTTATGCATCAAAGTATTCATGAAATTTTACAATAAAACATGGGAAATGAAGTCTGTATACAAACTCATAAAACAACGATAGTTCTCTTACTGATAGTTTTTGTTTGTTGTAAAACCTCTAATCCTTTGCGGTTTCACTTCCCAAGCCTTCTAAACACACTCCTGTACTAATTTAATCGAATCAAAGCATTATAATCAATGAAACCACGCTAAACAAAAAGTAAAGGCATGTTTGAGTAAACTATAAAACCGAAACTAAAGCGTACAATGAGACCACGTAAATAACCCTTAAGTCGATCAACAACTTTCCAATCTCATCCAAAACACTAAACAACACTGTTTAAACACTATTGCATTTAAAATGCATAATAATGAATCAAAATGACAACTCTCAATCCATAGTATCATTTATTGTGCACTAGTGAAATATTACTAGTTGTAAAGTGGGAAAAACTACTCGTATTCACTCAATATGTACGGTGAATCAAATTACACTTGTCCAACGAACGTAATCAGACGTTAAAGATAAAACTCAATATGTATCAACGAATATCAAGTCAAATCAATCTAACACGATTAAATGAATTAGATTTCCATGAATTGCCCCAAAATTATGTAATTATATATTTATGCATCAAAGTATTAATGAAAGTTTACAATAAACCTGGGAAATGATGTCTGTATACAAACTCATAAAACAACGATAGTTCTCGCATTGATAGTTTTTGTTTGTTGTAAAACCACTAATCCTATGCGGTTTCACTTCTCAAGCCTTCTAAACACACTCCTGTACTAATTTAATCGAATCAAAGCATAATAATCAATGAAACCATGCTAAACAAAAAGTAAAGGCATGTTTGAGTAAACTATAAAACCAAAACTAAAGCGTACAATGAGACCACGTAAATAACCCTTCAATCGATCAACATCTTTCCAATCTCATCCAAAACACTAAACAACACTGTTTAAACACTTTTGCATTTAAAATGCACATTAATGAATCAAAATAACAACTCTCAATCCATAGAATCATTTATTGTGCTCTAGTGAAATATTACTAGTTGTAAAGTGAGAAAAACAACTCGTATTCACTCAATATGTACGGAGAATCAAATTACACTTGTCCAACGAACGTAATCAGACGTTAAAGACAAAACTCAATATGTCATCAATGAATATCAAGTCAAATCAATCTAACACGATCAAATGAATTAGATTTCCATGAATTCCCTCCAAAATTATGTAATTATATATTTATGCATCAAAGTATTCATGAAAGTTTACAATAAACCTGGGAAATGATGTCTGTATACAAACTCATAAAACAACGATAGTTCTCGCATTGATAGTTTTTGTTTGTTGTAAAACCTCTAATCCTATGCGGTTTCACTTCTCAAGCCTTCTAAACACACTACTGTACTAATTTAATAGAATCAAAGCATTATAATCAATGAAACCACGCTAAACAAAAAGTAAAGGCATGTTTTAGTAAACTATAAAACCGAAACTAAAGCATACAATGAGACCACATAAATAACCCTTCAATCGATCAACATCTTTCCAATCTCATCCAAAACACTAAACAACACTGTTTAAACACTATTGCATTTAAAATGCACAATAATGAATCAAAATGACAACTCTCAATCCATAGGATCATTTATTGTGCACTAGTGAAATATTAGTAGTTGTAAAGAGGGAAAAACTACTCGTATTCACTCAATATGTACCGAGAATCAAATTTCACTTGTCCAACGAACGTAATCAGACGTTAAAGATAAAACTCAATATGCGATCAATGAATATCAAGTCAAATCAATCTAACACGATCAAATGAATTAGATTTCAATGAATTCCCCTCAAAATTATGTAAGTATATATTTATGCATCAAAGTATTCATGAAATTTTACAATAAAACATGGGAAATAAAGTCTGTATACAAACTCATAAAACAACGATAGTTCTCTTACTGATAGTTTTTGTTTGTTGTAAAACCTCTAATCCTATGCGGTTTCACTTCCCAAGCCTTCTAAACACACTCCTGTACTAATTTAATCGAATCAAAGCATTATAATCAATGAAACCACGCTAAACAAAAAGTAAAGGCATGTTTGAGTAAACTATAAAACCGAAACTAAAGCGTACAATGAGACCACGTAAATAACCCTTAAGTCGATCAACAACTTTCCAATCTCATCCAAAACACTAAACAACACTGTTTAAACACTATTGCATTTAAAATGCATAATAATGAATCAAAATGACAACTCTCAATCCATAGTATCATTTATTGTGCACTAGTGAAATATTACTAGTTGTAAAGTGGGAAAAACTACTCGTATTCACTCAATATGTACGGTGAATCAAATTACACTTGTCCAACGAACGTAATCAGACGTTAAAGATAAAACTCAATATGTAATCAACGAATATCAAGTCAAATCAATCTAACACGATTAAATGAATTAGATTTCCATGAATTGCCCCAAAAATTATGTAATTATATATTTATGCATCAAAGTATTAATGAAAGTTTACAATAAACCTGGGAAATGATGTCTGTATACAAACTCATAAAACAACGATAGTTCTCGCATTGATAGTTTTTGTTTGTTGTAAAACCACTAATCCTATGCGGTTTCACTTCTCAAGCCTTCTAAACACACTCCTGTACTAATTTAATCGAATCAAAGCATAATAATCAATGAAACCATGCTAAACAAAAAGTAAAGGCATGTTTGAGTAAACTATAAAACCAAAACTAAAGCGTACAATGAGACCACGTAAATAACCCTTCAATCGATCAACATCTTTCCAATCTCATCCAAAACACTAAACAACACTGTTTAAACACTCTTGCATTTAAAATGCACATTAATGAATCAAAATAACAACTCTCAATCCATAGAATCATTTATTGTGCTCTAGTGAAATATTACTAGTTGTAAAGTGAGAAAAACAACTCGTATTCACTCAATATGTACGGAGAATCAAATTACACTTGTCCAACGAACGTAATCAGACGTTAAAGACAAAACTCAATATGTCATCAATGAATATCAAGTCAAATCAATCTAACACGATCAAATGAATTAGATTTCCATGAATTCCCTCCAAAATTATGTAATTATATATTTATGCATCAAAGTATTCATGAAAGTTTACAATAAACCTGGGAAATGATGTCTGTATACAAACTCATAAAACAACGATAGTTCTCGCATTGATAGTTTTTGTTTGTTGTAAAACCTCTAATCCTATGCGGTTTCACTTCTCAAGCCTTCTAAACACACTACTGTACTAATTTAATAGAATCAAAGCATTATAATCAATGAAACCACGCTAAACAAAAAGTAAAGGCATGTTTTAGTAAACTATAAAACCGAAACTAAAGCATACAATGAGACCACATAAATAACCCTTCAATCGATCAACATCTTTCCAATCTCATCCAAAACACTAAACAACACTGTTTAAACACTATTGCATTTAAAATGCACAATAATGAATCAAAATGACAACTCTCAATCCATAGGATCATTTATTGTGCACTAGTGAAATATTAGTAGTTGTAAAGAGGGAAAAACTACTCGTATTCACTCAATATGTACCGAGAATCAAATTTCACTTGTCCAACGAACGTAATCAGACGTTAAAGATAAAACTCAATATGCGATCAATGAATATCAAGTCAAATCAATCTAACACGATCAAATGAATTAGATTTCAATGAATTCCCCTCAAAATTATGTAAGTATATATTTATGCATCAAAGTATTCATGAAATTTTACAATAAAACATGGGAAATGAAGTCTGTATACAAACTCATAAAACAACGATAGTTCTCTTACTGATAGTTTTTGTTTGTTGTAAAACCTCTAATCCTATGCGGTTTCACTTCCCAAGCCTTCTAAACACACTCCTGTACTAATTTAATCGAATCAAAGCATTATAATCAATGAAACCACGCTAAACAAAAAGTAAAGGCATGTTTGAGTAAACTATAAAACCGAAACTAAAGCGTACAATGAGACCACGTAAATAACCCTTAAGTCGATCAACAACTTTCCAATCTCATCCAAAACATTAAACAACACTTTTTAAACACTATTGCATTTAAAATGCATAATAATGAATCAAAATGACAACTCTCAATCCATAGTATCATTTATTGTACACTAGTGAAATATTACTAGTTGTAAAGTGGGAAAAACTACTCGTATTCACTCAATATGTACGGTGAATCAAATTACACTTGTCCAACGAACGTAATCAGACGTTAAAGATAAAACTCAATATGTAATCAACGAATATCAAGTCAAATCAATCTAACACGATTAAATGAATTAGATTTCCATGAATTGCCCCCAAAATTATGTAATTATATATTTATGCATCAAAGTATTAATGAAAGTTTACAATAAACCTGGGAAATGATGTCTGTATACAAACTCATAAAACAACGATAGTTCTCGCATTGATAGTTTTTGTTTGTTGTAAAACCACTAATCCTATGCGGTTTCACTTCTCAAGCCTTCTAAACACACTCCTGTACTAATTTAATCGAATCAAAGCATTATAATCAATGAAACCACGCTAAACAAAAAGTAAAGGCATGTTTGAGTAAACTATAAAACCGAAACTAAAGCGGATAATGAGACCACATAAATAACTCTTGAATCAATCAACTTCTTCCCAATCTCATTCAAAAGACTAAACAACAATGTTTAAACACTATTGCGTTTAAAATGAATATTAATGAATCAAAACGACAACTCTCAATCCATAGAATAATTTATTATGCACTAGTGAAATATTACTAGTTGTAAAGTGGGAAAAACTACTCGTATTCACTCAATATGTACGGTGAATCAAATTACACTTGTCCAACGAACGTAATCACACGTTAAAGATAAAACTCAATATGTAATAAACGAATATCAAGTCAAATCAATCTAACACGATTAAATGAATTAGATTTCCATGAATTGCCCCCAAAATTATGTAATTATATATTTATGCATCAAAGTATTAATGAAAGTTTACAATAAACCTGGGAAATGATGTCTGTATACAAACTCATAAAACAACGATAGTTCTCGCATTGATAGTTTTTGTTTGTTGTAAAACCACTAATCCTATGCGGTTTCACTTCTCAAGCCTTCTAAACACACTCCTGTACTAATTTAATCGAATCAAAGCATTATAATCAATGAAACCACGCTAAACAAAAAGTAAAGGCATGTTTGAGTAAACTATAAAACCGAAACTAAAGCATACAATGAGACCACATAAATAACTCTTGAATCAATCAACTTCTTCCCAATCTCATTCAAAAGACTAAACAACAATGTTTAAACACTATTGCGTTTAAAATGAATATTAATGAATCAAAACGACAACTCTCAATCCATAGAATAATTTATTATGCACTAGTGAAATATTACTAGTTGTAAAGTGGGAAAAACTACTCGTATTCACTCAATATGTACGGTGAATCAAATTACACTTGTCCAACGAACGTAATCAGACGTTAAAGATAAAACTCAATATGTGATCAATGAATATCAAGTCAAATCAATCTAACACGATCAAATGAATTAGATTTCTATGAATTCCCCCCAAAATTATGTAATTATATATTTATGCCTCAAATTATTCATAAAAGTTTACAATAAACCTGGGAAATGAAGTCTGTATACAAACTCATAAAACAACGATAGTTCTCTTACTGATAGTTTTTGTTTGTTATAAAACCTCTAATCCTATGCGGTTTCACTTCTCAAGCCTTCTAAACACACTCCTGTACTAATTTAATCGAATCAAAGCATAATAAACAATGAAACCATGCTAAAAAAAAGTAAAGGCATGTTTGAGTAAACTATAAAACCGAAACCAAAGCGGACAATGAGACCACGTAAATAACCCTTCAATCGATCAACATCTTTCCAATCTCATACAAAACACGAAACAACACTGTTTAAATACTTTTGTATTTAAAATGCACATTAATGAATCAAAATTACAACTCTCAATCCATAGAATCATTTATTATGCACAAGTGAAATATTACTAGTTGTAAAGTAAGAAAAACTACTCGTATTCACTCAATATGTACGGAGAATCAAATTACACTTGTCCAACGAACGTAATCAGACGTTAAAGACAAAACTCAATATGTCATCATTGAATATCAAGTCAAATCAATCTAACACGATCAAATGAATTAGATTTCCATGAATTCCCCCCAAAATTATGTAATTATATATTTATGCATCAAAGTATTCATGAAAGTTTACAATAAACCTAGGAAATGATGTCTGTATACAAACTCATAAAACAACGATAGTTCTCGCATTGATAGTTATTGTTTGTTGTAAAACCTCTAATCCTATGCGGTTTCACTTCTCATGCCTTTTAAACACACTCCTGTACTAATTTAATCGAATCAAAGCATTATAATTAATGAAACCACGCTAAACAAAAAGTAAAGGCATGTTTGAGTAAACTATAAAACCGAAACTAAAGCGTACAATGAGACCACATAAATAACCCTTCATTCGATCAACATCTTTCCAATCTCATACACTAAACAACACTATTTAAACACTATTGCATTTAAAATGCATAATAATGAATCAAAATGACCACTCTCAATCCATAGTATCATTTATTATGCACTAGTAAAATATTACTAGTTGTAAAGTGGGAAAAACTACTCGTATTCACTCAATATGTACCGAGAATCAAATTACACTTGTCCAACGAACGTAATCAGATGTTAAAGATAAAACTCAATATGTGATCAATGAATATCAAGTCAAATCAATCTAACACGATCAAATGAATTGGATTTCCATGAATTCCCCCCAAAATTATGTAATTATATATTTATGCATCAAAGTATTAATGAAAGTTTACAATAAACCTGGGAAATGATGTGTGTATACAAACTCATAAAACAATGATAGTTCTCGCATTGATAGTTTTTGTTTGTTGTAAAACCACTAATCCTATGCGGTTTCACTTCTCAAGCCTTCTAAACACACTCCTGTACTAATTTAATCGAATCAAAGCATAATAATCAATGAAACCATGCTAAACAAAAAGTAAAGGCATGTTTGAGTAAACTATAAAACCGAAACTAAAGCGTACAATGAGACCACGTAAATAACCCTTCAATCGATCAACATCTTTCCAATCTCATCCAAAACACTAAACAACACTGTTTAAACACTCTTGCATTTAAAATGCACATTAATGAATCAAAATAACAACTCTCAATCCATAGAATCATTTATTGTGCTCTAGTGAAATATTACTAGTTGTAAAGTGAGAAAAACTACTCGTATTCAATCAATATGTACCGAGAATCAAATTACACTTGTCCAACGAACATAATCACACGTTAAAGATAAAACTCAATATGTAATCAACGAATATCAAGTCAAATCAATCTAACACGATTAAATGAATTAGATTTCCATGAATTCCCCCCAAAATTATGTAATTATATATTTATGCATCAAAGTATTAATGAAAGTTTACAATAAACCTGGGAAATGAAGTCTGTATACAAACTCATAAAACAAAGATAGTTCTCGCATTAATAGTTTTTGTTTATTGTAAAAACCTCTAATCCTATGCGGTTTCACTTCTCAAGACTTGTAAACACACTCATGTACGAATTTAATCGAATCAAAGCATAATAATCAATGAAACCACGCTAAACAAAAAGTAAAGGCATGTTTGAGTAAACTATAAAACCGAAACTAAAGCGGATAATGAGACCACATAAATAACTCTTGAATCAATCAACTTCTTCCCAATCTCATTCAAAAGACTAAACAACAATGTTTAAACACTATTGCGTTTAAAATGAATATTAATGAATCAAAACGACAACTCTCAATCCATAGAATAATTTATTGTGCACTAGTGAAATATTACTAGTTGTAAAGTGGGAAAAACTACTCGTATTCACTCAATATGTACCGTGAATCAAATTACACTTGTCCAACGAACGTAATCAGACGTTAAAGATAAAACTCAATATGTGATCAATGAATATCATGTCAAATCAATCTAACACGATCAAATGAATTAGATTTCCATGAATTCCCCCCAAAATTATGTAATTATATATTTATGCATCAAATTATTCATGAAAGTTTGCAATAAACCTGGGAAATGATGTCTGTATACAAACTCATAAAACAATGATAGTTCTCTTACTGATAGTTTTTGTTTGTTGTAAAACCTCTAATCCTATGCGGTTTCACTTCTCAAGCCTTCTAAACACACTCCTGTACTAATTTAATCGAATCAAAGCATAATAATAAATGAAACCACGCTAAACAAAAAGTAAAGGCATGTTTGAGTAAACTATAAAACCGAAACTAAAGCGTACAATGAGATCACGTAAATAAGCCTTCTATCGATCAACATCTTTCCAATCTCATCCAAAACACTAAACAACACTGTTTAAACACTATTGCATTTAAAATGCACAATAATGAATCAAAATGACAACTCTCAATCCATAGTATCATTTATTGTGCACTAGTGAAATATTACTAGTTGTAAAGTGGGAAAAACTACTCGTATTCACTCAATATGTACCGAGAATCAAATTACACTTGTCCAACGAACGTAGTCAGACGTTAAAGACAAAACCCAATATGTCATCAATGAATATCAAGTCAAATCAATCTAACACGATCAAATGAATTAGATTTCCATGAATTGCCCCCAAAATTATGTAATTATATATTTATGCATCAAAGTATTCATGAAAGTTTACAATAAACCTAGGAAATGATGTCTGTATACAAACTCATAAAACAATGATAGTTCTCGCATTGATAGTTTTTGTTTGTTGTAAAACCTCTAATCCTATGCGGTTTCACTTCTCAAGCCTTCTAAACACACTATTGTACTAATTTAATAGAATCAAAGCATTATAATCAATGAAACCACGCTAAACAAAAAGTAAAGGCATGTTTGAGTAAACTATAAAACCGAAACTAAAGCATACAATGAGACCACATAAATAACCCTTCAATCGATCAACATCTTTCCAATCTCATCGAAAACACTAAACAACAGTGTTTAAACACTATTGCATTTAAAATGCATAATAATGAATCAAAATGACAACTCTCAATCCATAGTATCATTTATTGTGCACTAGTGAAATATTACTAGTTGTAAAGTGGGAAAAACTACTCGTATTCACTCAATATGTACCGAGAATCAAATTACACTTGTCCAATGAACGTAATCAGACGTTAAAGATAAAACTCAATATGCGATCAATGAATATCAAGTCAAATCAATCTAACACGATCAAATGAATTAGATTTCAATGAATTCCCCTCAAAATTATGTAATTATATATTTATGCATCAAAGTATTAATGAAAGTTTACAATAAAACATGGGAAATGAAGTCTGTATACAAACTCATAAAACAACGATAGTTCTCTTACTGATAGTTTTTGTTTGTTGTAAAACCTCTAATACTATGCGGTTTCACTTCTCATGCCTTTTAAACACACTCCTGTACTAATTTAATCGAATCAAAGCATTATAATTAATGAAACCACGCTAAACAAAAAGTAAAGGCATGTTTGAGTAAACTATAAAACCGAAACTAAAGCGTACAATGAGACCACATAAATAACCCTTCATTCGATCAACATCTTTCCAATCTCATACACTAAACAACACTGTTTAAACACTATAGCATTTAAAATGCATAATAATGAATCAAAATGACCACTCTCAATCCATAGTATCATTTATTATGCACTAGTGAAATATTACTAGTTGTGAAGTGGGAAAAACTACTCGTATTCACTCAATATGTACCGAGAATCAAATTACACTTGTCCAACGAACGTAATCAGACGTTAAAGATAAAACTCAATATGCGATCAATGAATATCAAGTCAAATCAATCTAACACGATCAAATGAATTAGATTTCAATGAATTCCCCTCAAAATTATGTAATTATATATTTATGCATCAAAGTATTAATGAAAGTTTACAATAAAACATGGGAAATGAAGTCTGTATACAAACTCATAAAACAAAGATAGTTCTCGCATTAATAGTTTTTGTTTATTGTAAAAACCTCTAATCCTATGCGGTTTCACTTCTCAAGACTTGTAAACACACTCATGTACGAATTTAATCGAATCAAAGCGTAATAATCAATGAAACCACGCTAAACAAAAAGTAAAGGCATGTTTGAGTAAACTATAAAACCGAAACTAAAGCGGATAATGAGACCACATAAATAACTCTTGAATCAATCAACTTGTTCCCAATCTCATTCAAAAGACTAAACAACAATGTTTAAACACTATTGCGTTTAAAATGAATATTAATGAATCAAAACGACAACTCTCAATCCATAGAATAATTTATTGTGCACTAGTGAAATATTACTAGTTGTAAAGTGGGAAAAACTACTCGTATTCACTCAATATGTACCGTGAATCAAATTACACTTGTCCAACGAACGTAATCAGACGTTAAAGATAAAACTCAATATGTGATCAATGAATATCATGTCAAATCAATCTAACACGATCAAATAAATTAGATTTCCATGAATTCCCCCCAAAATTATGTAATTATATATTTATGCATCAAATTATTCATGAAAGTTTGCAATAAACCTGGGAAACGATGTCTGTATACAAACTCATAAAACAATGATAGTTCTCTTACTGATAGTTTTTGTTTGTTGTAAAACCTCTAATCCTATGCGGTTTCACTTCTCAAGCCTTCTAAACACACTCCTGTACTAATTTAATCGAATCAAAGCATAATAATCAATGAAACCACGCTAAACAAAAAGTAAAGGCATGTTTGAGTAAACTATAAAACCGAAACTAAAGCGTACAATGAGATCAGGTAAATAAGCCTTCAATCGATCAACATCTTTCCAATCTCATCCAAAACACTAAACAACACTGTTTAAACACTATTGCATTTAAAATGCACAATAATGAATCAAAATGACAACTCTTAATCCATAGTATCATTTATTGTGCACTAATGAAATATTACTAGTTGTAAAGTGGGAAAAACTACTCGTATTCACTCAATATGTACCGAGAATCAAATTACACTTGTCCAACGAACGTAATCAGACGTTAAAGATAAAACTCAACATGCGATCAATGAATATCAAGTTAAATCAATCTAACACGATCAAATGAATTAGATTTCAAAGAATTCCCCTCAAAATTATGTAATTATATATTTATGCATCAAAGTATTCATGAAAGTTTACAATAAACTTAGGAAATGATGTCTGTATACAAACTCATAAAACAATGATAGTTCTTGCATTGATAGTTTTTGTTTGTTGTAAAACCTCTAATCCTATGCGGTTTCACTTCTCAAGCCTTTTAAACAAACTATTGTACTAATTTAATAGAATCAAAGCATTATAATCAATGAAACCACGCTAAACAAAAAGTAAAGGCATGTTTGAGTAAACTATAAAACCGAAACTAAAGCATACAATGAGACCACATAAATAACCCTTCAATCGATCAACATCTTTCCAATCTCATCCAAAACACTAAACAACACTGTTTAAACACTATTGCATTTAAAATGCATAATAATGAATCAAAATGACAACTCCCAATCCGTAGTATCATTTATTGTGCACTAGTGAAATATTACTAGTTGTAAAGTGGGAAAAACTACTCGTATTCACTCAATATGTACCGAGAATCAAATTACACTTGTCCAACGAACGTAATCAGACGTTAAAGATAAAACTCAATATGTGATCAACGAATATCAAGTAAAATCAATCTAACACGATCAAATGAATTAGATTTCAATGAATTCCCCTCAAAATTATGTAATTATATATTTATGCATCAAAGTATTCGTGAAAGTTTATAATAAAACATGGGAAATGAAGTCTGTATACAAATTCATAAAACAAAGATAGTTCTCGCATTAATAGTTTTTGTTTACTGTAAAAACCTCTAATCCTATGCGGTTTCACTTCTCAAGACTTGTAAACACACTCATGTACGAATTTAATCGAATCAAAGCGTAATAATCAATGAAACCACGCTAAACAAAAAGTAAAGGCATGTTTGAGTAAACTATAAAACCGAAACTAAAGCGATAATGAGACCACATAAATAACTCTTGAATCAATCAACTTCTTCCCATCTCATTCAAAAGACTAAACAACAATGTTTAAACACTATTGCGTTTAAAATGAATATTAATGAATCAAAACGACAACTCTCAATCCATAGAATAATTTATTGTGCACTAGTGAAATATTACTAGTTGTAAAGTGGGAAAAACTACTCGTATTCACTCAATATGTACCGTGAATCAAATTACACTTGTCCAACGAACGTAATCAGACGTTAAAGATAAAACTCAATATGTGATCAATGAATATCATGTCAAATCAATCTAACACGATCAAATGAATTAGATTTCCATGAATTCCCCCCAAAATTATGTAATTATATATTTATGCATCAAATTATTCATGAAAGTTTGCAATAAACCTGGGAAATGATGTCTGTATACAAACTCATAAAACAATGATAGTTCTCTTACTGATAGTTTTTGTTTGTTGTAAAACCTCTAATCCTATGCGGTTTCACTTCTCAAGCCTTCTAAACACACTCCTGTACTAATTTAATCGAATCAAAGCATAATAATCAATGAAACCACGCTAAACAAAAAGTAAAGGCATGTTTGAGTAAACTATAAAACCGAAACTAAAGCGTACAATGAGATCAGGTAAATAAGCCTTCAATCGATCAACATCTTTCCAATCTCATCCAAACACTAAACAACACTGTTTAAACACTATTGCATTTAAAATGCACAATAATGAATCAAAATGACAACTCTTAATCCATAGTATCATTTATTGTGCACTAATGAAATATTACTAGTTGTAAAGTGGGAAAACTACTCGTATTCACTCAATATGTACCGAGAATCAAATTACACTTGTCCAACGAACGTAATCAGACGTTAAAGATAAAACTCAACATGCGATCAATGAATATCAAGTTAAATCAATCTAACACGATCAAATGAATTAGATTTCAAAGAATTCCCCTCAAAATTATGTAATTATATATTTATGCATCAAAGTATTCATGAAAGTTTACAATAAACTTAGGAAATGATGTCTGTATACAAACTCATAAAACAATGATAGTTCTTGCATTGATAGTTTTTGTTTGTTGTAAAACCTCTAATCCTATGCGGTTTCACTTCTCAAGCCTTTTAAACAAACTATTGTACTAATTTAATAGAATCAAAGCATTATAATCAATGAAACCACGCTAAACAAAAAGTAAAGGCATGTTTGAGTAAACTATAAAACCGAAACTAAAGCATACAATGAGACCACATAAATAACCCTTCAATCGATCAACATCTTTCCAATCTCATCCAAAACACTAAACAACACTGTTTAAACACTATTGCATTTAAAATGCATAATAATGAATCAAAATGACAACTCCCAATCCGTAGTATCATTTATTGTGCACTAGTGAAATATTACTAGTTGTAAAGTGGGAAAAACTACTCGTATTCACTCAATATGTACCGAAATCAAATTACACTTGTCCAACGAACGTAATCAGACGTTAAAGATAAAACTCAATATGTGATCAACGAATATCAAGTAAAATCAATCTAACACGATCAAATGAATTAGATTTCAATGAATTCCCCTCAAAATTATGTAATTATATATTTATGCATCAAAGTATTCGTGAAAGTTTATAATAAAACATGGGAAATGAAGTCTGTATACAAATTCATAAAACAAAGATAGTTCTCGCATTAATAGTTTTTGTTTACTGTAAAAACCTCTAATCCTATGCGGTTTCACTTCTCAAGACTTGTAAACACACTCATGTACGAATTTAATCGAATCAAAGCGTAATAATCAATGAAACCACGCTAAACAAAAAGTAAAGGCATGTTTGAGTAAACTATAAAACCGAAACTAAAGCGGATAATGAGACCACATAAATAACTCTTGAATCAATCAACTTCTTCCCAATCTCATTCAAAAGACTAAACAACAATGTTTAAACACTATTGCGTTTAAAATGAATATTAATGAATCAAAACGACAACTCTCAATCCATAGAATAATTTATTGTGCACTAGTGAAATATTACTAGTTGTAAGTGGAAAAACTACTCGTATTCACTCAATATGTACCGTGAATCAATTACACTTGTCCAACGAACGTAATCAGACGTTAAAGATAAAACTCAATATGTGATCAATGAATATCAAGTCAAATCAATCTAACACGATCAAATGAATTAGATTTCCATGAATTCCCCCAAAATTATGTAATTATATATTTATGCATCAAATTATTCATGAAAGTTTGCAATAAACCTGGGAATGATGTCTGTATACAAACTCATAAAACAATGATAGTTCTTTACTGATAGTTTTTGTTTGTTGTAAAACCTCTAATCCTATGCGGTTTCACTTCTCAAGCCTTCTAAACACACTCCCTGTACTAATTTAATCGAATCAAAGCATAATAATCAATGAAACCACGCTAAACAAAAGTAAAGGCATGTTTGAGTAAACTATAAAACCGAAACTAAAGCGTACAATGAGATCAGGTAAATAAGCCTTCAATCGATCAACATCTTTCCAATCTCATCCAAAACACTAAACAACACTGTTTAAACTATTGCATTAAAATGCACAATAATGAATCAAAATGACAACTCTCAATCATAGTATTCTGCATTGATATTGTTTGTTGAAAACTTACTAGCGGTTTCACTTCTCAAGCCTTTTAAACAACTATTTACTAATTTAATAGAATCAAAGCATTATAATCAATGAAACCACGCTAAACAAAAAGTAAAGGCATGTTTGAGTAAACTATAAAACCGAAACTAAAGCATACAATGAGACCACATAAATAACCTTCAATCGATCAACATCTTTCCAATCTCATCCAAAACACTAAACAACACTGTTTAAACACTATTGCATTTAAAATGCATAATAATGAATCAAAATGACAACTCCCAATCCGTAGTATCATTTATTGTGCACTAGTGAAATATTACTAGTTGTAAAGTGGGAAAAACTACTCGTATTCACTCAATATGTACCGAGAATCAAATTACACTTGTCCAACGAACGTAATCAGACGTTAAAGATAAAACTCAATATGTGATCAACGAATATCAAGTAAAATCAATCTAACACGATCAAATGAATTAGATTTCAATGAATTCCCCTCAAAATTATGTAATTATATATTTATGCATCAAAGTATTCGTGAAAGTTTATAATAAACATGGGAAATGAAGTCTGTATACAAATCATAAAACAAAGATAGTTCTCGCATAATAGTTTTGTTTACTGTAAAAACCTCTAATCCTATGCGGTTTCACTTCTCAAGACTTGTAAACACACTCATGTACGAATTTAATCGAATCAAAGCGTTATAATCAATGAAACCACGCTAAACAAAAAGTAAAGGCATGTTTGAGTAAACTATAAAACCGAAACTAAAGCGGATAATGAGACCACATAAATAACTCTTGAATCAATCAACTTCTCCCAATCTCATTCAAAAGACTAAACAACAATGTTTAAACACTAGCGTTTAAAATGAATATAATGAATCAAAACGACAACTCTCAATCCATAGAATAATTTATTGTGCACTAGTGAAATATTACTAGTTGTAAAGTGGGAAAAACTACTCGTATTCAATATGTACCGTGAATCAAATTACACTTGTCCAACGAACGTAATCAGACGTTAAAGATAAAACTCAATATGTGATCAATGAATCATGTCAAATCAATCTAACACGATCAAATGAATTAGATTTCCATGAATTCCCCCCAAAATTATGTAATTATATATTATGCATCAAATATTCATGAAAGTTTGCAATAAACCTGGGAAATGATGTTCTGTATACAAACTCATAAAACAATGATAGTTCTCTTACTGATAGTTTTTGTTTGTTGTAAAACCTCTAATCCTATGCGGTTTCACTTCTCAAGCCTTCTAAACACACTCCTGTACTAATTTAATCGAATCAAAGCATAATAATCAATGAAACCACGCTAAACAAAAAGTAAAGGCATGTTGAGTAAACTATAAAACCGAAACTAAAGCGTACAATGAGATCAGGTAAATAAGCCTTCAATCGATCAACATCTTTCCAAATTCATCCAACAAAACACTAAACAACACTGTTAAACACTATTGCATTTAAAATGCACAATAATGAATCAAAATGACAACTCTCAATCCATAGAATATTGTGCACTAATGAATATTACTAGTTGTAAGTGGGAAAAACTACTCGTATTCACTCAATATGTACCGAGAATCAAATTACACTGTGTCCAACGAACGTAATCAGACGTTAAAGATAAAACTCAAATGCGATCAAGAATATCAAGTTAAATCAATCTAACACGATCAAATGAAAGATTTCAAAGAATTCCCCTCAAAATTATGTACTTTATTTATGCATCAAAGTATTCATGAAAGTTACAATAAACCTAGGAAATGATGTCTGTATACAAACTCATAAAACAATGATAGTTCTTGCATTGATAGTTTTTGTTTGTTGTAAAACCTCTAATCCTATGCGGTTCACTTCTCAAGCCTTCTAAACACACTATGTACTAATTAATAGAATCAAAGCATTATAATAAATGAAACCACGCTAAACAAAAAGTAAAGGCATGTTTGAGTAAACTATAAAACGAAACTAAAGCATACAATGAGACCACATAAATAACCCTTCAATCGATCAACATCTTTCCAATCTCATCCAAACACTAAACAACACTGTTTAAACACTATTGCTTTAAAATGCATAATAATGAATCAAAATGACAACTCTCAATCCGTAGTTATTTTTGTGCACTAGTGAAATATTACTAGTTGTAAAGTGGGAAAAACTACTCGTATTCACTCAATATGTACGAGAAAACAATTACACTTGTCCACGAACGTAATCAGACGTTAAAGATAAAACTCAATATGCGATCAATGAATATCAAGTCAAATCAATCTAGCACGATCAAATGAATTAGATTTCAATGAATTCCCCTCAAAATTATGTAATTATATTTATGCATCAAAGTATTCATGAAAGTTTACAATAAACAAGGGAAATGAAGTCTGTATACAAACTCATAAAAAAACGATAGTTCTCTATGATAGTTTGTTGTTGTAAAACCTCTAATCCTATGCGGTTTCACTTCTCAAGCCTTTAAACACACTCCTGTACTAATTTAATCGAATCAAAGCAAATAATCAATGAAACCACGCTAAACAAAAAGTAAAGGCATGTTTGAGTAAACTATAAAACCGAAACTAAAGCATACAATGAGACCACATAAATAACCTTCAATCGATCAACATCTTTCCAATCTCATCCAAAACACTAAACAACACTGTTTAAACACTATTGCATTTAAAATGCATAATAATGAATCAAAATGACAACTCTCAATCCTAGTAATTTATTGTGCACTAGTGAAATATTACTAGTTGTAAAGTGGGAAAAACTACTCGTATTCACTCAATATGTACCGAGAATCAAAATACTTGTCCAAAGAACGTAATCAGACGTTAAAGATAAAACTCAATATGCGATCAATGATATCAAGTCAAATCAATCTAACACGATCAAAAAATTAGATTTCAATGAATTCCCCTCAAAATTATGTAATTATATATTTATGCATCAAAGTATTCATGAAAGTTTACAATAAACATGGAAATGAAGTCTGTATACAAAATCATAAAACAACGATAGTTCTCTTACTGATAGTTTTTGTTTGTGTAAAACCTCTAATCCTATGCGGTTTCACTTCTCAAGCCTTTTAAACACACTCCTGTACTAATTTAATGAATCAAAGCATTATAATCAATGAAACCACACTAAACAAAAAGTAAAGGCATGTTGAGTAAACTATAAAACCGAAACTAAAGCGTACAATGAGACCACATAAATAACCCTTCATTCGATCAACATCTTTCCAATCTCATACACTACAACAACACTGTTTTAAACACTATTGCATTTAAATGCATAATATTGAATCAAAATGACCACTCTCAATCCATAGTATCATTTATTAGCACTAGTGAAATTTTACTAGTTGTAAAGTGGGAAAATACTCGTATTCACTCAATATGTACCGAGAATCAAATTACACTTGTCCAACGAACGTAATCAGACGTTAAAGATAAAACTCAATATGGATCAACGAATATCAAGTAAAATCAATCTAACACGATCAAATGAATTAGATTTCAATGAATCCCCTCAAATTATGTAATTATATATTATGCATCAAAGTATTCGTGAAAGTTTATAATAAAACATGGGAAATGAAGTCTGTATACAAACTCATAAAACAAAGATAGTTCTCGGATTAATAGTTTTTGTTTATTGTAAAAACTAATCCTATGCGGTTTCACTTCTCAAGACTTGTAAACACACTCCATGTACGAATTTAATCGAATCAAAAAATAATAATCAATGAAAACCACGCTAAACAAAAAGTAAAGGCATGTTTGAGTAAACTATAAAAACCGAAACTAAAGCGGATAATGAGACCACACGAATATCAAGTAAAATCAATCTAACACGATCAAATGAATTAGATTTCAATGAATTCCCCTCAAAATTATGTAATTATATATTTATGCATCAAAGTATTCGTGAAAGTTTATAATAAAACATGGGAAATGAAGTCTGTATACAAACTCATAAAACAAAGATAGTTCTCGGATTAATAGTTTTTGTTTATTGTAAAAACCTCTAATCCTATGCGGTTTCACTTCTCAAGACTTGTAAACACACTCATGTACGAATTTAATCGAATCAAAACATAATAATCAATGAAACCACGCTAAACAAAAAGTAAAGGCATGTTTGAGTAAACTATAAAACCGAAACTAAAGCGGATAATGAGACCACATAAATAACTCTTGAATCAATCACTTCTTCCAATCTAATTCAAAATTCAAACTAAACAACAATGTTTAAACACTATTGCGTTTAAAATGAATATTAATGAATCAAAACGACAACTCTCAATCCATAAAATAATTTATTGTGCACTAGTGAAATATTACTAGTTGTAAAGTGGGAAAAACTACTCGTATTCGCTCAATATGTACCGTGAATCAAATTACACTTGTTCAACGAACGTAATCAGACGTTAAAGATAAAACTCAATAGGTGATCAATGAATATCAAGTCAAATCAATCTAACACGATCAAATGAATTAGATTTCCATGAATTCCCCCCAAAATTATGTAGTTATATATTTATGCATCAAATTATTCATGAAAGTTTACAATAAACCTGGAAAATGATGTCTGTATACAAACTCATAAAACAACGATAGTTCTCTTACTGATAGTTTTTGTTTGTTGTAAAACCTCTAATCCTATGCGGTTTCACTTCTCAAGCCTTCTAAACACACTCCTGTACTAATTTAATCGAATCAAAGCATAATAATCAATGAAACCATGCTAAACAAAAAGTAAAGGCATGTTTGAGTAAACTATAAAACCGAAACTAAAGCGTACAATGAGACCACGTAAATAACCCTTCAATCGATCAACATCTTTCCAATCTCATCCAAAACACTAAACAACACTGTTTAAACACTCTTGCACTTAAAATGCAAATTAATGAATCAAAATACAACTCTCAATCCATAGAATCATTATTGTGCACTAGTGAAATATTACTAGTTGTAAAACAAACTCATAAACAACGATAGTTCTCGCATTGATAGTTTTTGTTTGTGTAAAACCTCTAATCCTATGCGGTTTCACTTCTCAAGCCTTCTAAACACTCCTGTAGTAATTTAATCGAATCAAAGCATTATAATCAATGAAACCACGCTAAACAAAAAGTAAAGGCATGTTTGAGTAAACTATAAAACCGAAACTAAAGCATACATGAGACCACATAAATAACCCTTCAACGATCAACATTTTCCAATCTCATCCAAAACACTAAACAACACTGTTTAAAACACTATTGCATTTAAAATGCATAATAATGAATCAAAATGACAACTCTCAATCCAAGTAACATTATTGTGCACTAGTGAAATATTACTAGTTGTAAAGTGGGAAAAACTACTCGTATTCACTCAATATGTACCGAGAATCAAATTACACTTGTCCAACGAATGTAATCAGACGTTAAAGATAAAACTCAATATGTATAAAAAACATGGGAAATGAAGTCTGTATACAAACTCATAAAACAAAGATAGTTCTCGCATTAATAGTGTTTTGGTTATGTAAAAACACTAATCCTATGCGGTTTCACTTCTCAAGACTTGTAAACACACTCATGTACGAATTTAATCAAATCAAAGCATAATAATCAATGAAACCACGCTAAACAAAAAGTAAAGGCATGTTTAGTAAACTATAAAACGAAAACTAAAGCGGATAATGAGACCACATAAAAACTTGAATCAATCAACTTCTTCCAATCTCATTCAAAAGACTAAACAACAATGTTTAAACACTATTGCGTTTAAAATGAATATTAATGAATCAAAACGACAACTCTCAACATAGAATAATTTATTTGCACTAGAAATATTACTAGTTGTAAAGTGGGGAAAACTACTCGTATTCACTCAATATGTACCGTGAATCAAATTACACTTGTCCAACGAACGTAATCAGACTTAAAGATAAAACTCAATATGTGATCAATGAATATCATGTCAAATCAATCTAACACGATCAAATGAATTAGATTTCATGAATTCCCCCAAAATTATGTAATTATATATTATGCATCAAGTATTCATGAAAGTTTGCAATAAACTGGGAAATGATCTGTATACAAACTCATAAAACAATGATAGTTCTTTTACTGATAGTTTTTGTTTGTTGTAAAACCTCTAATCCTATGCGGTTTCACTTCTCAAGCCTTCTAAACACACTCCGTACTAATTTAATCGAATCAAAGCATAATAATCAATGAAACCACGCTAAAACAAAAGTAAAGGCATGTTTGAGTAAACTATAAAACCGAAACTAAAGCGTACAATGAGACCAGGTAAATAAGCTTCAATCGATCAACATCTTTCCATCTCATCCAAAACACTACAACACTGTTTAAACACTATTGCATTTAAAATGCATAATAATGAATCAAAATGACAACTCTCAATCCATAGTATATTTATAGCACTAGTGAAAATATTACTAGTTGTAAAGTGGGAAAAACTACTCGTATTCACTCAATATGTACCGAGAATCAAATTACACTTGTCCAACGAACGTAATCAGACGTTAAAGATAAAACTCAATATGCGATCAATGAATATCAAGTCAAATCAATCTAACACGATCAAATGAATTAGATTTCAATGAATTCCCCTCAAAATTATGTAATTATATATTTATGCATCAAAGTATTCATGAAAGTTTACAAAAAACATGGGAAATGAAGTCTGTATACAAACTCATAAAACAACGATAGTTCTCTTATGATAGTTTTTGTTTTGTAAAAACCTCTAATCCTATGCGGTTTCACTTCTCAAGCTTCTAAACACACTATTGTACTAATTTAATAGAATCAAAGCATTTAATCAATGAAACCACGCTAAACAAAAAAGTAAAGGCATGTTTGAGTAAACTATAAACCGAAACTAAAGCATACAATGTGACCACATAAATAACCCTTCAATCGATCAACATCTTTCCAATCTCATCCAAAACACTAAACACACTGTTTAAACACTATTGCATTTTAAAATGCATAATAATGAATCAAAATGACAACTCTCAATCCATAGTATCATTTATATGCACTAGTGAAATATTACTAGTTGTAAAGTGGGAAAAACTACTCGTATTCACTCAATATGTACCGAGAATCAAATTACACGTCCAACGAACGTAATCAGACGTAAAGATAAAACTCAATATGCGATCAATGAATATCAAGTCAAATCAATCTAACACGATCAAATGAATTAGATTTCAATGAATTCCCCCCAAATTATGTATTATATTTATGCATCAAAGTATTCATGAAAGTTTACAATAAAACATGGGAAATGAAGTCTGTATACAAACTCATAAAAAAAACGATAGTTCACTTACTGATAGTTTTTGTTTGTTGTAAAACCTCTAATCCTATGCGGTTTCACTTCTCAAGCCTTTTAAACACACTCCTGTTTAATTTATCGAATATCAAAGCATTATAATCAATGAAACCACGCTAAACAAAAAGTAAAGGCATGTTTGAGTAAACTATAAAAACGAAAACTAAAGCGTACATGAGACCACATAAATAAACTTCATTCGATCAACATCTTTCCAATATCATACATAAACAACATTGTTTAAACACTATTGCATTTAAAATGCATAATAATGAATCAAAATGACCACTCTCAACCATAGTATCATTTATTTGCACTAGTGAAATATTAGTAGTTGTAAAGTGGGAAAATACTCGTATTCTCAATATGTACGAGAATCAAATTACACTTGTCCAACGAACGTAATCAGACGTTAAAGATAAAACTCAATATGTGATCAACGAATATCAAGTAAAATCAATCTAACACGATCAAATGAATTAGATTCAATGAATTCCTCCAAAATATGTATTATAATTTATGCATCAAAGTATTCGTGAAAGTTTATAATAAAACATGGGAAATGAAGTCTGTATACAAACTCATTAAAACAAAGATAGTTCTGCATTAATAGTTTTTGTTTATTGTTAAAAACCTCTAATCCTATGCGGTTTCACTTCTCAAGACTTGTAAACACACTCATGTACGAATTTAATCGAATCAAAACATAATAATCAATGAAACCACGCTAAACAAAAAGTAAAGGCATGTTTGAGTAAACTATAAAACCGAAACTAAAGCGGATAAGAGACCACATAAATAACTCTTGAATCAATCAACATCTTCCAATCTCATTCCAAAAGACTAAACACAAGTTTAAACACTATGCGTTTAAAATGAATATTAATGAATCAAAACGACAACTCTCAATCCATAAAATAATTATTGTGCACTAGTGAAATATTACTAGTTGTAAAGTGGGAAAAAATACTCGTATTCGCTCAATATGTACGGAATCAAATTACACTTGTTCAACGAACGTAATCAGACGTTAAAGATAAAACTCAATAGGTGATCAATGAATATCAAGTCAAATCAATCTAACACGATCAAATGAATTAGATTTCCATGAATTCCCCCCAAAATTATGTAGTTTATATTTATGCATCAAATTATTCATGAAAGTTACAATAAACTGGAAAATGATGTCTGTATACAAACTCATAAAACAATGATAGTTCTCTTACTGATAGTTATCAATGAATATCAAGTCAAATCAATCTAACACGATCAAATGAATTAGATTTCATGAATCCCCCCAAAATTATGTAATTATATATTTATGCATCAAAGTATTCATGAAAGTTTACAATAAACTGGGAAATGATGTCTGTATACAAACTCATAAAACAACGATAGTTCTCGCACTGATAGTTTTTTTGTTGTAAAACCTCTAATCCTATGCGGTTTCACTTCTCAAGCCTTCTAAACACATCCTGTACTAATTTAATCGAATCAAAGCATAATAATCAATGAAACCACGCTAAACAAAAAGTAAAGGCATGTTTGAGTAAACTATAAAACCGAAACTAAAGCGTACAATGAGACCACATAAATAACCCTTCAATCGATCAACATCTTTCCAATCTCATCCAAAACACTAAACAACACTGTTTAAACACTCTTGCATTAAAATGCACATTAATGAATCAAAATGACAACTCTCAATCCATAGAATCATTTATTGTGCACTAGTGAAATATTACTAGTTGTAAAGTGAGAAAAACTACTCGTATTCACTCAATATGTACGAGAATCAAATTACACTTGTCCAACGAACGTAATCAGACGTTAAAGATAAACTCAATATGTAATCAATGAATATCAAGTCAAATCAATCTAACACGATCAAATGAATTAGATTTCATGAATTCCTCACAAATTATGTAATTATATATTTATGCATCAAAGTATTCATGAAAGTTACAATAAACCTGGGAAATGATGTCTGTATACAAACTCATAAAACAACGATAGTTCTCGCATTGATAGTTTTGTTGTTGTAAAACCTCTAATCCTATGCGGTTTCATCTCAAGCCTTCTAAACACACTCCTGTACTAATTTAATCGAATCAAAGCATAATAATCAATGAAACCACGCTAAACAAAAGTAAAGGCATGTTTGAGTAAACTATAAAACCGAAACTAAAGATACAATGAGACCACATAAATAACCTTCAATCGATCAACATCTTTCCAATCTCATCCAAAATAAAATGCATAATAATGAATCAAAATGACAACTCTCAATCCATAGTAACATTTATTGTGCACTAGTGAAAATTACTAGTTGTAAAGTGGGAAAAACTACTCGTATTCACTCATATGTACCGAGAATCAAATTACACTTGTCCAACGAACGTAATCAGACGTTAAAGATAAAACTCAATATGTGATCAAGAATATCAAGTCAAATCATCTAACACGATCAAATGAATTAGATTTCAATGAATCCCCTCAAAATTATGTAATTATATATTTATGCATCAAAGTATTCATGAAAGTTTATAATAAACATGGGAGGAAACTCATAAAACAAAGATAGTTCTCGCATTATAGTTTTGTTTATTGTAAAAACCTCTAATCCTATGCGGTTTCACTTCTCAAGACTTGTAAACACACTCATGTACGAATTTAATAAATCAAAGCATATAATCAATGAAACCACGCTAAAAAAAGTAAAGGCATGTTTAGTAAACTATAAAACCGAAACTAAAGCGGATAATGAGACCACATAAATAACTCTTGAATCGATCAACTTCTTCCAATCTCATTCAAAACACTAAACAACCTGTTTAAACACTATTGCGTTAAAATGAATATTAATGAATCAAAATGACAACTCTCAATCCATAGAATCATTTATTGTGCACTAGTGAATATTACTAGTTGTAAAGTGGGAAAACTACTCGTATTCACTCAATATGTACCGTGAATCAAATTACACTTGTCCAACGAACGTAATCAGACGTTAAAGATAAAACTCAATATGTGATCAATGAATATCAAGTCAAATCAATCTAACACGATCAAATGAATTAGATTTTCATGAATTCCCCCCAAAATTATGTAATTATATATTATGCATCAAAGTATTCATGAAAGTTTACATAAAAACCTGGGAAATGATGTCTGTATACAAACTCATAAAACAAGATAGTTCTATTACTGATAGTTTTGTTTGTTGTAAAACCTCTAATCCTATGCGGTTTCACTTCTCAAGCCTTTAAACACACTCCTGTACTAATTAATCGAATCAAAGCATATAATCAATGAAACCACGCTAAACAAAAAGTAAAGGCATGTTTGAGTAAACTATAAAACCGAAACTAAAGCGTACAATGAGACACATAAATAACCCTTCAATCGATCAACATCTTTCCAATCTCATCCAAAACACTAAACAACACTGTTTAACACTATTGCATTTAAAATGCAAATAATGAATCAAAATGACAACTCTCAATCATAGTATCATTTATTGTGCACTAGTGAAATATTACTAGTTGTAAAGTGGGAAAAACTACTCGTATTCACTCAATATGTACCGAGAATCAAATTACACTTGTCCAACGAACGTAATCAGACGTTAAAGATAAAACTCAATATGCGATCAATGAATATCAAGTCAAATCAATCTAACACGATCAAATGAATTAGATTTCAATGAATTCCCCTCAAAATTATGTAATTATATATTTATGCATCAAAGTATTCATGAAAGTTTACAATAAAACATGGGAAATGAAGTCTGTATACAAACTCATAAAACAACGATAGTTCTCTTACTGATAGTTTTTGTTTGTTGTAAAACCTCTAATCCTATGCGGTTTCACTTCTCAAGCCTTCTAAACACACTATTGTACTAATTTAATCGAATCAAAGCATTATAATCAATGAAACCACGCTAAACAAAAAGTAAAGGCATGTTTGAGTAAACTATAAAACCGAAACTAAAGCATACAATGAGACCACATAAATAACCCTTCAATCGATCAACATCTTTCCAATCTCATCCAAAACACTAAACAACACTGTTTAAACACTATTGCATTTAAAATGCATAATAATGAATCAAAATGACAACTCTCAATCCATAGTATCATTTATTGTGCACTAGTGAAATATTACTAGTTGTAAAGTGGGAAAAAACTACTCGTATTCACTCAATATGTACCGAGAATCAAATTACACTTGTCCAACGAACGTAATCAGACGTTAAAGATAAAACTCAATATGTGATCAATGAATATCAAGTCAATCAATCTAACACGATCAAATGAATTAGATTTCAATGAATTCCCCTCAAAATTATGTAATTATATATTTATGCATCAAAGTATTCATGAAAGTTTACAATAAAACATGGGAAATGAAGTCTGTATACAAACTCATAAAACAACGATAGTTCTCGCATGATAGTTTTTTTGTTTGTTGTAAAACCTCTAATCCTATGCGGTTTCACTTCTCAAGCCTTTTAAACACACTCCTGTTCTAATTTAATCGAATCAAAGCATTATAATCAATGAAACCACGCTAAACAAAAAGTAAAGGCATGTTTGAGTAAACTATAAAACCGAAACTAAAGCGTACAATGAGACCACATAAATAACCCTTCATTCGATCAACATCTTTCCAATATCATACACTAAACAACATTGTTTAAACACTATTGCATTTAAAATGCATAATAATGAATCAAAATGACCACTCTCAATCCATAGTATCATTTATTTTGCACTAGTGAAATATTAGTAGTTGTAAAGTGGGAAAAACTACTCGTATTCTCTCAATATGTACCGAGAATCAAATTACACTTGTCCAACGAACGTAATCAGACGTTAAAGATAAAACTCAATATGTGATCAACGAATATCAAGTAAAATCAATCTAACACGATCAAATGAATTAGATTTCAATGAATTCCCTCAAATTATGTAATTATATATTATGCATCAAAGTATTCGTGAAAGTTTACAATAAAACAGGAAATGAAGTCTGTATACAAACTCATAACAAAGATAGTTCTCGCATTATAGTTTTGTTTATTGTAAAAACCTCTAATCCTATGCGGTTTCACTTCTCAAGACTTGTAAACACACTCATGTACGAATTTAATCGAATCAAAGCATAATAATCAATGAAACCACGCTAAACAAAAAGTAAAGGCATGTTTGAGTAAACTATAAAACCGAAACTAAAGCGGATAATGAGACCACATAAATAACTCTTGAATCAATCAACATCTTCCCAATCTCATTCAAAAGACTAAACAACATGTTTAAACACTATTGCGTTTAAAATGAATTAATGAATCAAAACGACAACTCTCAATCCATAAAATAATTTATGTGCACTAGTGAAATATTACTAGTTGTAAAGTGGGAAAAACTACTCGTATTCACTCAATATGTACCGTGAATCAAATTACACTTGTCCAACGAACGTAATCAGACGTTAAAGATAAAACTCAATATGTGATCAATGAATATCAAGTCAAATCAATCTAACACGATCAAATGAATTAGATTTCCATGAATTCCTCCCAAAATTATGTAATTATATATTTATGCATCAAAGTATTCATGAAAGTTTACAATAAACTGGGAAATGATGTCTGTATACAAACTCATAAAACAACGATAGTTCTCGCATGATAGTTTTGTTTGTTTTTGTAAAACCTCTAATCCTATGCGGTTTCACTTCTCAAGCCTTCTAAACACACTCCTGTAGTAATTTAATCGAATCAAAGCATTATAATCAATGAAACCACGCTAAACAAAAAGTAAAGGCATGTTTGAGTAAACTATAAAACCGAAACTAAAGCATACAATGAGACCACATAAATAACCCTTCAATCGATCAACATATTTCCAATCTCATCCAAAACACTAAACAACACTGTTTAAACACTATTGCATTTAAAATGCATAATAATGAATCAAAATGACAACTCTCAATCCAAAGTAACATTTATTGTGCACTAGTGAAATATTACTAGTTGTAAAGTGGGAAAAACTACTCGTATTCACTCAATATGTACCGAGAATCAAATTACACTTGTCCAACGAAGGTAATCAGACGTTAAAGATAAAACTCAATATGTGATCAACGAATATCAAGTCAAATCAATCTAACACGATCAAATGAATTAGATTTCAATGAATTCCCCTCAAAATTATGTAATTATATATTTATGCACCAAAGTATTCGTGAAAGTTTATAATAAAACATGGGAAACTCATAAAACAAAGATAGTTCTCGCATTAATAGTGTTTGTTTATTGTAAAAACCACTAATCCTATGCGGTTTCACTTCTCAAGACTTGTAAACACACTCATGTACGAATTTAATCAAATCAAAGCATAATAATCAATGAAACCACGCTAAACAAAAGTAAAGGCATGTTTTAGTAAACTATAAAACCAAAACTAAAGCGGTAATGAGACCACATAAATAACCCTTCAATCGATCAACTTCTTCCAATCTCATCCAAAAACACTAAACAACAATGTTTAAACACTATTGCATTTAAAATGAACATTAATGAATCAAAACGACAACTCTCAATCCATAGAATAATTTATTGTGCACTAGTGAAATATTACTAGTTGTAAAGGGGAAAAACTACTCGTATTCACTCAATATGTACCGTGAATCAAATTACACTTGTCCAACGAACGTAATCAGACGTTAAAGATAAAACTCAATATGTGATCAATGAATATCAAGTCAAATCAATCTAACACGATCAAATGAATTAGATTTCATGAATTCCCCCAAAATTATGTAATTATATATTTATGCATCAAAGTATTCATGAAAGTTTACAATAAACCTGGGAAATGATGTCTGTATACAAACTCATAAAACAATGTAGTCTGTTTACTGATAGTTTTTGTTGTTGTAAAACCTCTAATCCTATGCGGTTTCACTTCTCAAGCCTTCTAAACACACTATGTACTAATTTAATCGAATCAAAGCATTATAATCAATGAAACCACGCTAAACAAAAAGTAAAGGATGTTTGAGTAAACTATAAAACCGAAACTAAAGCATACAATGAGACCACATAAATAACCCTTCAATCGATCAACATCTTTCCAATCTCATCCAAAACACTAAACAACACTGTTTAAACACTATTGCATTTAAAATGCATAATAATGAATCAAAATGACAACTCTCAATCCATAGTTCATTTATTGTGCACTAGTGAAATATTACTAGTTGTAAAGTGGGAAAAACTACTCGTATCAATATATGTACCGAGAATCAAATTACACTTGTCCAACGAACGTAATCAGACGTTAAAGATAAAACTCAATATGTGATCAATGAATATCAAGTCAAATCAATCTAACACGATCAAATGAATTAGATTTCAATGAATTCCCCTCAAAATTATGTAATTATATATTTATGCATCAAAGTATTCATGAAAGTTTACAATAAAACATGGGAAATGAAGTCTGTATACAAACTCATAAAACAACGATAGTTCTCGCACTGATAGTTTTGTTTGTTGTAAAACCTCTAATCCTATGCGGTTTCACTTCTCAAGCTTCTAAACACACTCCTGTACTAATTTAATCGAATCAAAGCATTAATCAATGAAACCACGCTAAACAAAAAGTAAAGGCATGTTTGAGTAAACTATAAAACCGAAACTAAAGCGTACAATGAGACCACATAAATAACCCTTCAATCGATCAACATTTTCCAAATCATCAAACACTAAACAACATGTTTAAACACTATTGCATTTAAAATGCATAATAATGAATCAAAATGACAACTCTCAATCCATAGATCATTTATTGTGCACTAGTGAAATATACTATTGTAAAGTGAGGAAAAACTACTCGTATTCACTCAATATGTACCGAGAATCAAATTACACTGTCCAACGAACGTAATCAGACGTTAAAGATAAAACTCAATATGTGATCAATGAATATCAAGTCAAATCAATCTAACACGATCAAATGAATTAGATTTCAATGAATTCCCCTCAAAATTATGTAATTATATATTTATGCATCAAAGTATTCGTGAAAGTTTATAATAAAACAGGAATGAAGTCTGTATACAAACTCATAAAACAAGATAGTTCTCGCATTAATAGTTTTTGTTGTTGTAAAACCTCTAATCCTATGCGGTTTCACTTCTCAAGCCTTCTAAACACACTCTGTACTAATTTAATCGAATCAAAGCATATAATCAATGAAACCACGCTAAACAAAAAGTAAAGGCATGTTTGAGTAAATATAAAACCGAAACTAAAGCTACAATGAGACCACATAAATAACCTTCAATCGATCAACATCTTTCCAATCTCATCCAAAACACTAAACAACACTGTTTAAACACTATTGCATTAAAATGCATAATAATGAATCAAAAGACAACTCTCAATCCATAGTATCATTTATTAGCACTAGTGAAATATTACTAGTTGTAAAGTGGGAAAAACTACTCGTATTCACTCAATATGTACCGAGAATCAAATTACACTTGTCCAACGAACGTAATCAGACGTTAAAGATAAAACTATATGCGATCAATGAATATCAAGTCAAATCAATCTAACACGATCAATGAATTAGATTTCAATGAATTCCCCCCAAAATTATGTAATTATATATTTATGCATCAAAGTATTCATGAAAGTTTACAATAAAACATGGAAAATGAAGTCTGTATACAAACTCATAAAACAACGATAGTTCTCGCATTGATAGTTTTGTTTGTTGTAAAACCTCTAATCCTATGCGGTTTCACTTCTCAAGCCTTTAAACACACTCCTGTACTAATTTAATCGAATCAAAGCATTATAATCAATGAAACCACGCTAAACAAAAAGTAAAGGCATGTTTGAGTAAACTATAAAACCAAAACTAAAGCATACAATGAGACCACATAAATAACCCTTCAATCGATCAACATCTTATGACCTCTCAATCCATAGATCATTTATTTGCACTAGTGAATATTACTAGTTGTAAAGTGGGAAAAAACTACTCGTATTCACTCAATATGTACCGAGAATCAAATACACTTGTCCAACGAACGTAATCAGACGTTAAAGATAAAAACATAATATGTGATCAACGAATATCAAGTCAAATCAATCTAACAATCAAATGAATTAGATTTCAATGAATTCCCCTCAAAATTATGTAATTATATATTATGCATCAAAGTATTCATGAAAGTTTACAATAAAACATGGGAAATGAAGTCTGTATACAAACTCATAAAACAAAGATAGTTCTCGCATTAATAGTTTTTGTTTATTGTAAAAACTCTAATCCTATGCGGTTTCACTTCTCAAGACTTGTAAACACACTCATGTACGAATTTAATCAATCAAAGCATAATAATCAATGAAACCACGCTAAACAAAAAGTAAAGGCATGTTTGAGTAAACTATAAAACCGAAACTAAAGCGGATAATGAGACACATAAATAACTCTTGAATCGATCAACTCTTCCCATCTCATGCAAAAGACTAAACAACAATGTTTAAACACTATTGCGTTTAAAATGATATTAATGAATCAAAACGACAACTCTCAATCCATAGAATAATTATTGTGCACTAGTGAAATATTACTAGTTGTAAAGTGGGAAAACTACTCGTATTCACTCAATATGTACCGTGAATCAAATTACACTTGTCCAACGAACGTAATCAGACGTTAAAGATAAAACTCAATATGTGATCAATGAATATCATGTCAAATCAATCTAACACGATCAAATGAATTAGATTTCCATGAATTCCCCCCAAAATTATGTAATTATATATTATGCATCAAAGTATTCATGAAAGTTTACAATAAACCTGGGAAATGATGTCTGTATACAAACTCATAAAACAACGATAGTTCTTCACTGATAGTTTTGTTTGTTGTAAAACCTCTAATCCTATGCGGTTCACTTCTCAAGATTCTAAACACATCCTGTACTAATTTAATCGAATCAAAGCATTATAATCAATGAAACCACGCTAACAAAAAGTAAAGGCATGTTTGAGTAAACTATAAAACCGAAACTAAAGCGTACAATGAGACCACATAAATAACCTTCAATCGATCAACATCTTCCAATCTCATAACATAAACAACACTGTTTAAACACTATTGCATTTAAAATGCATAATAATGAATCAAAATGACCAATCTCAATCCATAGTATCATTTATTATGCACTAGTGAAATATTACTAGTTGTAAAGTGGGAAAAACTACTCGTATTCACTCAATATGTACCGAGAATCAAATACACTTGTCCAACGAACGTAATCAGACGTTAAAGATAAAACTCAATATGCGATCAATGAATATCAAGTCAAATCAATCTAACACGATCAAATGAATTAGATTTCCATGAATTCCCCCAAAATTATGTAATATATATTTATGCATCAAAGTATTCATGAAAGTTTACAATAAACCTGGAAATGATGTCTGTATACAAACTCATAAAACAACGATAGTTCTCTTATACAAACTCATAAAACAACGATAGTTCTCTTACTGATAGTTTTTTTTGTTGTAAAACCTCTAATCCTATGCGGTTTCACTTCTCAAGCCTTCTAAACACACTCCTGTACTAATTTAATCGAATCAAAGCATAATAATAATGAAACCACGCTAAACAAAAGTAAAGGCATGTTTGAGTAAACTATAAAACCGAAACTAAAGCGTACAATGAGACCACAAATAACCCTTCAATCGATCAACATCTTTCCAATCTCATCCAAAACACTAAACAACACTGTTTAAACACTATTGCATTTAAAATGCACATTAATGAATCAAATACAACTCTCAATCCATAGAATCATTTATTGTGCACTAGTGAATATTACTAGTTGTAAAGTGGGAAAAACTACTCGTATTCACTCAATATGTACCGAGAATCAAATTACACTTGTCCAACGAACGTAATCAGACGTTAAAGATAAAACTCAATATCGATCAATGAATATCAAGTCAAATCAATCTAACACGATCAAATAATTAGATTTCAATGAATTCCCCTCAAAATTATGTAATTATATATTTATGCATCAAAGTATTCATGAAAGTTTACAATAAAACATGGAAATGAAGTCTGTATACAACTCATAAAACAACATAGTTCTCGCATGATAGTTTTTGTTTGTTGTAAAACCTCTAATCCTATGCGGTTTCACTTCTCAAGCCTTCTAAACACACTCCTGTACTAATTTAATCGAATCAAAGCATTATAATCAATGAAACCACGCTAAACAAAAAGTAAAGGCATGTTTGAGTAAACTATAAAACCGAAACTAAAGCATACAATGAGACCACATAAATAACCCTTCAATCGATCAACATCTTTCCAATCTCATCCAAAACACTAAACAACACTGTTTAAACACTATTGCATTTAAATGCATATAATGAATCAAAATGACAACTCTCAATCCATAGTATCATTTATTGTGCACTAGTGAAATATTACTAGTTGTAAAGTGGGAAAAACTCTCGTATTCACTCAATATGTACCGAGAATCAAATTACACTTGTCCAACGAACGTAATCAGACGTTAAAGATAAAACTCAATATGTGATCAACGAATATCAAGTCAAATCATCTAACACGATCAAATGAATTAGATTTCAATGAATTCCCCTCAAAATTATGTAATTATATATTATGCATCAAAGTATTCATGAAAGTTTACAATAAAACTGGGAATGAAGTCTGTATACAAACTCATAAACAAAGATAGTTCTCGCATTAATAGTTTTTGTTTATTGTAAAAACCTCTAATCCTATGCGGTTTCACTTCTCAAGACTTGTAAACACACTCATGTACGAATTTAATCGAATCAAAGCATAATAATCAATGAAACCACGCTAAACAAAAAGTAAAGGCATGTTTGAGTAAACTATAAAACCGAAACTAAAGCGGATAATGAGACCACATAATAACTCTTGAATCAATCAAACTTCTTCCAATCTCATCAAAAGACTAAACCATGTTTAAACACTATTGCGTTTAAAATGATATTAATGAATCAAAACAACAACTCTCAATCCATAGAATAATTTATTGTGCACTAGTGAAATATTACTAGTTGTAAAGTGAGGAAAACTACTCGCATTCACTCAATATGTACCGTGAATCAAATTACACTTGTCCAACGAACGTAATCAGATGTTAAAGATAAAACTCAATATGTGATCAATGAATATGAAGTCAAATCAATCTAACACGATCAAATGAATTAGATTTCCATGAATTCCCCCCAAAATTATGTAATTATATATTTATGCATCAAAGTATTAATGAAAGTTTACAATAAACCTGGGATATGATGTCTGTATACAAACTCATAAAACAACGATAGTTCTCGCATTGATAGTTTTTGTTTGTTGTAAAACCTCTAATCCTATGCAGTTTCACTTCTCAAGCCTTCTAAACACACTCCTGTACTAATTTAATCGAATCAAAGCATAATAATCAATGAAACCACGCTAAACAAAAAGTAAAGGCATGTTTGAGTAAACTATAAAACCGAAACTAAAGCGTACAATGAGACCACATAAATAACCTTCAATCGATCAACATCTTTCCAATCTCATCCAAACACTAAACCCTGTTTAAACACTATTGCATTAAAATGCATATTAATGAATCAAAATGACAACTCTCAATCCATAGAATCATTTATTGTGCACTAGTGAAATATTACTAGTTGTAAAGTGGGAAAAACTACTCGTATTCACTCAATATGTACCGAGAATCAAATTACACTTGTCCAACGAACGTAATCAGACGTTAAAGATAAACTCAATATGTGATCAATGAATATCAAGTCAAATCAATCTAACACGATCAAATGAATTAGATTTCCATGAATTCCCCCTCAAATTATGTAATTATATATTTATGCATCAAAGTATTCATGAAAGTTTACAATAAAACATGGGAATGAAGTCTGTATACAAACTCATAAACAAAGATAGTTCTCGCATTAATAGTTTTTGTTTATTGTAAAACCTCTAATCCTATGCGGTTTCACTTCTCAAGACTTGTAAACACACTCATGTACTAATTTAATCGAATCAAAGCATAATAATCAATGAAACCACGCTAAACAAAAAGTAAAGGCATGTTTGAGTAAACTATAAAACCGAAACTAAAGCGTATAATGAGACCACATAAATAACTCTTCAATCGATCAACTCTTCCCATCTCTCATCCAAACACTAAACAACACTGTTTAAACACTATTGCATTTAAAATGCATATTAATGAATCAAAATGACAACTCTCAATCCATAGAATCATTTATTGTGCACTAGTGATATTACTAGTTGTAAGTGGGAAAACTACTCGTATTCACTCAATATGTACCGAGAATCAATTACACTTGTCCAACGAACGTAATCAGACGTTAAGATAAAACTCAATATGTGATCAATGAATATCAAGTCAAATCAATCTAACACGATCAAATGAATTAGATTTCCATGAATTCCCCCAAAATTATGTAATTATATATTTATGCATCAAAGTATTCATGAAAGTTTACAATAACCTGGAAATGATGTCTGTATACAAACTCATAAAACAACGATAGTTCTCTTACTGATAGTTTTTGTTTGTTGTAAAACCTCTAATCCTATGCGGTTTCACTTCTCAAGCCTTCTAAACACACACTGTACTAATTTAATCGAATCAAAGCATTATCAATGAAACCACGCTAAACAAAAAGTAAAGGCATGTTTGAGTAAACTATAAAACCGAAACTAAAGCGTACAATGAGACCACATAAATAACCCTTCAATCGATCAACATCTTTCCAATCTCATCCAAAACACTAAACAACACTGTTTAAACACTATTGCATTTAAAATGCACAATAATGAATCAAAATGACAACTCTCAATCCATAGTATCATTTATTGTGCACTAGTGAATATTACTAGTTGTAAAGTGGGAAAAACTACTCGTATTCACTCAATATGTACCGAGAATCAAATTACACTTGTCCAACGAACGTAATCAGACGTTAAATAAAACTAATATGCGATCAATGAATATCAAGTCAAATCAATCTAACACGATCAAATGAATTAGATTTCAATGAATTCCCTCAAAATTATGTAATTAATATTTATGCATCAAAGTATTCATGAAAGTTTACAATAAACATGGGAAATGAAGTCTGTATACAAACTCATAAAACAACGATAGTTCTCGCATGATAGTTTTTGTTTGTTGTAAAACCTCTAATCCTATGCGGTTTCACTTCTCAAGCCTTCTAAACACACTCCTGTACTAATTCGAATCAAAGCATATAATCAATGAAACCACGCTAAACAAAAGTAAAGGCATGTTTGAGTAAACTATAAAACCGAAACTAAAGCGTACAATGAGACCACATAAATAACCCTTCAATCGATCAACTCTTTCCAATCTCATCCAAAACACTAAACAACACTGTTTAAACACTATTGCATTTAAAATGCCTAATAATGAATCAAAATGACAACTCTCAATCCATAGTATCATTTATTGTGCACTAGTGAAATATTACTAGTTGTAAAGTGGAAAAACTCTCGTATTCACTCAATATGTACCGAGAATCAATTACACTTGTCCAACGAACGTAATCAGACGTTAAAGATAAACTCAATAGTGATCAATGAATATCAAGTCAAATCAATCTAACACGATCAAATGAATTAGATTTCAATGAATCCCCTCAAAATTATGTAATTATATATTTATGCATCAAAGTATTCATGAAAGTTTATAAAACTGGGAAATGAAGTCTGTATACAAACTCATAAAACAAGATAGTTCTCGCATTATAGTTTTTGTTTTTGTAAAACCTCTAATCCTATGCGGTTTCACTTCTCAAGCTTCTAACACACTCCTGTACTAATTTAATCGAATCAAAGCATAATAATCAATGAAACCACGCTAAACAAAAGTAAAGGCATGTTTGAGTAAACTATAAAACCGAAACTAAAGCGGACAATGAGACCACATAAATAACTCTTGAATCGATCAATCTTCCCAATCTCATCCAAACACTAAACAACAATGTTTAAACACACTATGCATTTAAAATGAATATTATGAATCAAAACAACACTCTCAATCCATATAATCATTTATTGTGCACTAGTGAAATATTACTAGTTGTAAAGTGGGAAAACTACTCGTATTCACTCAATATGTACCGAGAATCAAATTACACTTGTCCAACGAACGTAATCAGACGTTAAAGATAAACTCAATATGTGATCAATGAATATCAAGTCAAATCAATCTAACACGATCAAATGAATTAGATTTCCATGAATTCCCCCCAAAATTATGTAATTATATATTTATGCATCAAAGTATTCATGAAAGTTTACAATAAACCTGGGAATGATGTCTGTATACAAACTCATAAAACAACGATAGTTCTCGCATTGATAGTTTTTGTTTGTTGTAAAACCTCTAATCCTATGCGGTTTCACTTCTCAAGCCTTCTAAACACACTCCTGTACTAATTTAATCGAATCAAAGCATAAATCAATGAAACCACGCTAAACAAAAAGTAAAGGCATGTTTGAGTAAACTATAAAACCGAAACTAAAGCATACAATGAGACCACATAAATAACCCTTCATCGATCAACATCTTCCAATCTCATCCAAAACACTAAACAACACTGTTTAACACTATTGCATTTAAAATGCATATTAATGAATCAAAATGACACTCTCAATCCATAGAATCATTTATTGTGCACTAGTGAAATATTACTAGTTGTAAAGTGGGAAAAACTACTCGTATTCACTCAATATGTACGAGAATCAAATTACACTTGTCCAACGAACGTAACAGACGTTAAAGATAAACTCATATGTGATCAATGAATATCAAGTCAATCAATCTAACACGATCAAATGAATTAGATTTCAATGAATTCCCCAAAATTATGTATTATATATTTATGCATCAAGTATTCATGAAGTTTACAATAAACCGGGAATGAAATTTGTATACAAACTCATAAAACAAGATAGTTTCTCGCATTAATAGTTTTTGTTTATTGTAAAACCTCTAATCCTATGCGGTTTCACTTCTCAAGACTTCTAAACACACTCATGTACGAATTTATCGAATCAAAGCATAATAATCAATGAAACCACGCTAAACAAAAAGTAAAGGCATGTTTTAGTAAACTATAAAACCGAAACTAAAGCGGATAATGAGACCACATAAATAACTCTTCAATCATCAACTCTTCCCAATCTCATCAAAACACTAAACAACAACGTTAAAACACTATTGCATTTAAAATGAATATTATGAATCAAAATGACAACTCTCAATCATAGAATAATTTATTGTGCACTAGTGAATATTACTAGTTGTAAAGTGGGAAAAACTACTCGTATTCACTCAATATGTACCGTGAATCAAATTACACTTGTCCAACGAACGTAATCAACGTTAAAGATAAAACAATATGTGATCAATAATATCAAGTCAAATCAATCTAACACGATCAAATGAATTAGATTTCATGAATTCCCCCCAAAATTATGTAATTATATATTTATGCATCAAAGTATTCATGAAAGTTTACAATAAACCTGGAAAATGATGTCTTATACAAACTCATAAAACAACGATGTTTCTCATTACTGATAGTTTTGTTTGTTGTAAAACCTCTAATCCTATGCGGTTTCACTTCTCAAGCCTTCTAAACACACTACTGTACTAATTTAATAGAATCAAAGCATATAATCAATGAAACCACGCTAAACAAAAAGTAAAGGCATGTTTGAGTAAACTATAAAACCGAAACTAAAGCATACAATGAGACCACATAAATACCCTTCAATCGATCAACATCTTTCCAATCTCATCCAAAACACTAAACACACTGTTTAAACACTATTGCATTTAAAATGCACATAATGAATCAAAATGACAACTCTCAATCCATAGTATCATTATTGTGCACTAGTGAAATATTACTAGTTGTAAAGTGGGAAAACTACTCGTATTCACTCAATATGTACCGAGAATCAATTACACTTGTCCAACGAACGTAATCAGACGTTAAGATAAAACTCAATATGCGATCAATGAATATCAGTCAAATCATCTAACACGATCAATGAATTAGATTTCAATGAATTCCCCTCAAAATTATGTAATTATATATTTATGCATCAAAGTATTCATGAAAGTTTACAATAAAACATGGAAATGAAGTCTGTATACAAACTCATAAAACAACGATAGTTCTCGCATTAATAGTTTTTGTTTGTTGTAAAACCTCTAATCCTATGCGGTTTCACTTCTCAAGCCTTTAACCACACTCCTGTACTAATTTAATCGAATCAAAGCATAATAATCAATGAAACCACGCTAAACAAAAAGTAAAGGCATGTTTGAGTAAACTATAAAACCGAAACTAAAGCGATAATGAGACCACATAAATAACTCTTGAATCGATCACAACTCTTCCCATCTCATCCAAAAGACTAAACAACACTGTTTAAACACTATTGCATTTAAAATGAATATTAATGAATCAAAATGACAACTCTCAATCATAGAATCATTTATTGTGCACTAGTGAAATATTACTAGTTGTAAAGTGGGAAAAACTACTCGTATTCACTCAATATGTACCGAGAATCAAATTACACTTGTCCAACGAACGTAATCAGACGTTAAAGATAAAACTCAATATGTGATCAATGAATATCAAGTCAAATCAATCTAACACGATCAAATGAATTAGATTTCCATGAATTCCCCCCAAAATTATGTAATTATATATTTATGCATCAAAGTATTCATGAAAGTTTACAATAACCTCAAATCAATCTAACACGATCAAATGAATTAGATTTCCATGAATTCCCCCCAAAATTATGTAATTATATATTTATGCATCAAATTATTCATGAAAGTTTACAATAAACCTGGGAAATGATGTCTGTATACAAACTCATAAAACAACGATAGTTCTCTTACTGATAGTTTTTGTTTGTTGTAAAACCTCTAATCCTATGCGGTTTCACTTCTCAAGCCTTCTAAACACACTACTGTACTAATTTAATAGAATCAAAGCATTATAATCAATGAAACCACGCTAAACAAAAAGTAAAGGCATGTTTGAGTAAACTATAAAACCGAAACTAAAGCATACAATGAGACCACATAAATAACCCTTCAATCGATCAACATCTTTCCAATCTCATCCAAAACACTAAACAACACTGTTTAAACACTATTGCATTTAAAATGCATAATAATGAATCAAAATGACAACTCTCAATCCATAGTATCATTTATTGTGCACTAGTGAAATATTACTAGTTGTAAAGTGGGAAAAACTACTCGTATTCACTCAATATGTACCGAGAATCAAATTACACTTGTCCAACGAACGTAATCAGACGTTAAAGATAAAACTCAATATGTGATCAATGAATATCAAGTCAAATCAATCTAACACGATCAAATGAATTAGATTTCAATGAATTCCCCTCAAAATTATGTAATTATATATTTATGCATCAAAGTATTCATGAAAGTTTACAATAAAAACTGGGAAATGATGTCTGTATACAAACTCATAAAACAACGATAGTTCTCGCATGATAGTTTTTGTTTGTTGTAAAACCTCTAATCCTATGCGGTTTCACTTCTCAAGCCTTCTAAACACACTCCTGTACTATTTAATCGAATCAAAGCATTATAATCAATGAAACCACGCTAAACAAAAAGTAAAGGCATGTTTGAGTAAACTATAAAACCGAAACTAAGCGTACAATGAGACACACATAAATAACCCTTCAATCGATCAACATCTTTCCAATCTCATCCAAAACACTAAACAACACTGTTTAAACACTATTGCATTTAAAATGCATAATAATGAATCAAAATGACAACTCTCAATCCATAGTATCATTTATGTGCACTAGTGAAATATTACTAGTTGTAAAGTGGGAAAAACTACTCGTATTCACTCAATATGTACCGAGAATCAAATTACACTTGTCCAACGAACGTAATCAGACGTTAAAGATAAAACTCAATATGTGATCAATGAATATCAAGTCAAATCAATCTAACACGATCAAATGAATTAGATTTCCATGAATTCCCCCAAAATTATGTAATTATATATTATGCATCAAAGTATTCATGAAAGTTTACAATAAACCTGGGAAATGATGTCTGTATACAAACTCATAAAACAACGATAGTTCTCTTATTATAGTTGTTTGTTGTAAAACCTCTAATCCTATGCGGTTTCACTTCTCAAGCCTTCTAAACACACTCCTGTACTAATTTAATCGAATCAAAGCATTATAATCAATGAAACCACGCTAAACAAAAAGTAAAGGCATGTTTGAGTAAACTATAAAACCGAAACTAAAGCATACAATGAGACCACATAAATAACCCTTCAATCGATCAACATCTTTCCAATCTCATCCAAAACACTAAACAACACTGTTTAAACACTATTGCATTTAAAATGCACAATAATGAATCAAAATGACAACTCTCAATCCATAGTATCATTTATTGTGCACTAGTGAAATATTACTAGTTGTAAAGTGGGAAAAACTACTCGTATTCACTCAATATGTACCGAGAATCAAATTACACTTGTCCAACGAACGTAATCAGACGTTAAAGATAAAACTCAATATGCGATCAATGAATATCAAGTCAAATCAATCTAACACGATCAAATGAATTAGATTTCAATGAATTCCCCTCAAAATTATGTAATTATATATTTATGCATCAAAGTATTCATGAAAGTTTACAATAAAACATGGGAAATGAAGTCTGTATACAAACTCATAAAACAAAGATAGTTCTCGCATGATAGTTTTTGTTTGTTGTAAAAACCTCTAATCCTATGCGGTTTCACTTCTCAAGCCTTCTAAACACACTCGTGTACTAATTTAATCGAATCAAAGCATAATAATCAATGAAACCACGCTAAACAAAAAGTAAAGGCATGTTTGAGTAAACTATAAAACCGAAACTAAAGCGTATAATGAGACCACATAAATAACTCTCAATCGATCAACATCTTCCCAATCTCATCCAAAACACTAAACAAACACGTTTAAACACTATTGCATTTAAAATGAATATAATGAATCAAAATGACAACTCTCAATCCATAGAATCATTTATTGTGCACTAGTGAAATATTACTAGTTGTAAAGTGGGAAAAACTACTCGTATTCACTCAATATGTACCGAGAATCAAATTACACTTGTCCAACGAACGTAATCAGACGTTAAAGATAAAACTCAATGTGATCAATGAATATCAAGTCAAATCAATCTAACACGATCAAATGAATTAGATTTCCATGAATTCCCCCAAAATTATGTAATATATTTATGCATCAAAGTATTCATGAAAGTTTACAATAAACTGGGAAATGAATGTCTGTATACAAACTCATAAAACAACGATAGTTCTCGCACTGATAGTTTTTGTTGTTGTAAAACCTCTAATCCTATGCGGTTTCACTTCTCAAGCCTTCTAAACACACTACTGTACTAATTTAATAGAATCAAAGCATTATAATCAATGAAACCACGCTAAACAAAAAGTAAAGGCATGTTTGAGTAAACTATAAAACCGAAACTAAAGCATACAATGAGACCACATAAATAACCCTTCAATCGATCAACATCTTTCCAATCTCATCCAAAACACTAAACAACACTGTTTAAACACTATTGCATTTAAAATGCACAATAATGAATCAAAATGACAACTCTCAATCCATAGTATCATTTATTGTGCACTAGTGAAATATTACTAGTTGTAAAGTAGAAAAAACTACTCGTATTCACTCAATATGTACCGAGAATCAAATTACACTTGTCCAACGAACGTAATCAGACGTTAAAGATAAAACTCAATATGCGATCAATGAATATCAAGTCAAATCAATCTAACACGATCAAATGAATTAGATTTCAATGAATTCCCCTCAAAATTATGTAATTATATATTTATGCATCAAAGTATTCATGAAAGTTTACAAAAACTGGGAAATGAAGTCTGTATACAAACTCATAAAACAACGATAGTTCTCGCATTGATAGTTTTTGTTTGTTGTAAAACCTCTAATCCTATGCGGTTTCACTTCTCAAGCCTTCTAAACACAACCTGTACTAATTTAATCGAATCAAAGCATTATAATCAATGAAAACCACGCTAAACAAAAAGTAAAGGCATGTTTGAGTAAACTATAAAACCGAAACTAAAGCGTACAATGAGACCACATAAATAACCCTTCAATCGATCAACATCTTTCCAATCTCATCCAAAACTAAAAACAACACTGTTTAAACACTATTGCATTTAAAATGCATAATAATGAATCAAAATGACACTCTCAATCCATAGTAATCATTTATTGTGCACTAGTGAAATATTACTAGTTGTAAAGTGGGAAAAAACTACTCGTATTCACTCAATATGTACCGAGAATCAAATTACACTTGTCCAACGAACGTAATCAGACGTTAAAGATAAAACTCAATATGTGATCAATGAATATCAAGTCAAATCAATCTAACACGATCAAATGAATTAGATTCCATGAATTCCCCCAAAATTATGTAATTATATATTTATGCATCAAAGTATTCATGAAAGTTACAATAAACCGGGAAATGAAGTCTGTATACAAACTCATAAAACAACGATAGTTCTCTTATTATAGTTTTGTTTGTTGTAAAACCTCTAATCCTATGCGGTTTCACTTCTCAAGCCTTCTAAACACACTCCTGTACTAATTTAATCGAATCAAAGCATTATAATCAATGAAACCACGCTAAACAAAAGTAAAGGCATGTTTGAGTAAACTATAAAACCGAAACTAAAGCGTACAATGAGACCACATAAATAACCCTTCAATCGATCAACATCTTTCCAATCTCATCCAAAACACTAAACAACACTGTTTAAACACTATGCATTTAAAATGCACAATAATGAATCAAAATGACAACTCTCAATCCATAGTATCATTTATTGTGCACTAGTGAAATATTACTAGTTGTAAAGTGGAAAAAACTACTCGTATTCACTCAATATGTACCGAGAATCAAATTACACTTGTCCAACGAACGTAATCAGACGTTAAAGATAAAACTCAATATGCGATCAATGAATATCAAGTCAAATCAATCTAACACGATCAAATGAATTAGATTTCAATGAATTCCCCTCAAAATTATGTAATTATATATTTATGCATCAAAGTATTCATGAAAGTTTACAATAAAACATGGGAAATGAAGTCTGTATACAAACTCATAAAACAACGATAGTTCTCGCATTGATAGTTTTTGTTTGTTGTAAAACCTCTAATCCTATGCGGTTTCACTTCTCAAGCCTTCTAAACACACTCTGTACTAATTAATCGAATCAAGCATAATAATCAATGAAACCACGCTAAACAAAAAGTAAAGGCATGTTTGAGTAAACTATAAAACCGAAAACTAAAGCGGTAATGAGACCACATAAATAACCCTTCAATCGATCAACATCTTTCCAATCTCATCCAAAACACTAAACAACACTGTTTAAACACTATTGCATTTAAAATGCACAATAATGAATCAAAATGACAACTCTCAATCCATAGTATCATTTATTGTGCACTAGTGAAATATTACTAGTTGTAAAGTGGGAAAAACTACTCGTATTCACTCAATATGTACCGAGAATCAAATTACACTTGTCCAACGAACGTAATCAGACGTTAAAGATAAAACTCAATATGTGATCAATGAATATCAAGTCAAATCAATCTAACACGATCAAATGAATTAGATTTCCATGAATTCCCCCAAAATTATGTAATTATATATTTATGCATCAAAGTATTCATGAAAGTTTACAATAAACATGGGAAATGATGTCTGTATACAAACTCATAAAACAACGATAGTTCTTTACTGATAGTTTTTGTTTGTTGTAAAACCTCTAATCCTATGCGGTTTCACTTCTCAAGCCTTTAAACACACTACTGTACTAATTTAATCGAATCAAAGCATATAATCAATGAAACCACGCTAAACAAAAAGTAAAGGCATGTTTGAGTAAACTATAAAACCGAAACTAAAGCGTACAATGAGACCACATAAATAACCTTCAATCGATCAACATCTTCCAATCTCATCAAAACACTAAACAACACTGTTTAAACATATTGCATTTAAAATGCACAATAATGAATCAAAATGACAACTCTCAATCCATAGAATCATTTATTGTGCACTAGTGAAATATTACTAGTTGTAAAGTGGAAAAACTACTCGTATTCACTCAATATGTACCGAGAATCAAATTACACTTGTCCAACGAACGTAATCAGACGTTAAAGATAAAACTCAATATGTGATCAATGAATATCAAGTCAAATCAATCTAACACGATCAAATGAATTAGATTTCAAGAATTCCCCTCAAAATTATGTAATTATATATTTATGCATCAAAGTATTCATGAAAGTTTAATAAAACATGGGAAATGAAGTCTGTATACAAACTCATAAAACAAGATAGTTCTCGCATTAATAGTTTTTGTTTATTGTAAAAACCTCTAATCCTATGCGGTTTCACTTCTCAAGACTTCTAAACACACTCATGTACTAATTTAATCGAATCAAAGCATAATAATCAATGAAACCACGCTAAACAAAAAGTAAAGGCATGTTTGAGTAAACTATAAAACCGAAACTAAAGCGGATAATGAGACCACATAAATAACTCTTGAATCAATCAACTTCTTCCCAATCTCATTCAAAAGACTAAACAAAATGTTTAAACACTATTGCGTTTAAAATGAATATAATGAATCAAAACGACAACTCTCAATCCATAGAATCATTTATTGTGCACTAGTGAAATATTACTAGTTGTAAAGTGGGAAAACTCTACTCGTATTCACTCAATATGTACCGAGAATCAAATTACACTTGTCCAACGAACGTAATCAGACGTTAAAGATAAAACTCAATATGTGATCAATGAATATCAAGTCAAATCAATCTAACACGATCAAATGAATTAGATTTCCATGAATTCCCCCAAAAAATTATGTAATTATATATTTATGCATCAAAGTATTCATGAAAGTTTACAATAAACCTGGGAAATGAGTCTGTATACAAACTCATAAAACAACGATAGTTCTCTTACTGATAGTTTTGTTGTTGTAAAACCTCTAATCCTATGCGGTTTCACTTCTCAAGCCTTCTAAACACTCCTGTACTAATTTAATCGAATCAAAGCATTAATCAATGAAACCACGCTAAACAAAAAGTAAAGGCATGTTTGAGTAAACTATAAAACCGAAACTAAAGCATACAATGAGACCACATAAATAAGCCTTCAATCGATCAACATCTTTCCAATCTCATCCAAAACACTAAACAACACTGTTTAAACACTTGCATTTAAAATGCACATTAATGAATCAAAATGACAACTCTCAATCCATAGTATCATTTATTGTGCACTAGTGAAATATTACTAGTTGTAAAGTGGGAAAAACTACTCGTATTCACTCAATATGTACCGAGAATCAAATTACACTTGTCCAACGAACGTAATCAGACGTTAAAGATAAAACTCAATATGTGATCAATGAATATCAAGTCAAATCAATCTAACACGATCAAATGAATTAGATTTCATGAATTCCCCTCAAAATTATGTAATTATATATTATGCATCAAAGTATTCATGAAAGTTACAATAAAAAGGGAAATGAAGTCTGTATACAAACTCATAAAACAACGATAGTTCTCGCATTGATAGTTTTGTTTGTTGTAAAACCTCTAATCCTATGCGGTTTCACTTCTCAAGCCTTCTAAACACACTCCTGTACTAATTAATCGAATCAAAGCATTATAATCAATGAAACCACGCTAAACAAAAAGTAAAGGCATGTTTGAGTAAACTATAAAACAAAACTAAAGCGACAATGAGACCCATAAATAACCCTTCAATCGATCAACATCTTCCAATCTCATCCAAAACACTAAACAACACTGTTTAAACACTATTGCATTTAAAATGCACAATAATGAATCAAAATGACAACTCTCAATCCATAGTATCATTTATTGTGCACTAGTGAAATATTACTAGTTGTAAAGTGGGAAAAACTATTCGTATTCACTCAATATGTACCGAGAATCAAATTACACTTGTCCAACGAACGTAATCAGACGTTAAAGATAAAACTCAATATGCGATCAATGAATATCAAGTCAAATCAGTCTAACACGATCAAATGAATTAGATTTGAATGAATTCCCCTCAAAATTATGTAATTATATATTTATGCATCAAAGTATTCATGAAAGTTTATAATAAAACATGGGAAATGAAGTCTGTATACAAACTCATAAAACAAAGATAGTTCTCGCATTAATAGTTTTTGTTTATTGTAAAAACCTCTAATCCTATGCGGTTTCACTTCTCAAGACTTGTAAACAGACTCATGTACTAATTTAATCGAATCAAAGCATAATAATCAATGAAACCACGCTAAACAAAAAGTAAAGGCATGTTTTAGTAAACTATAAAACCGAAACTAAAGCGGATAATGAGACCACATAAATAACTCTTGAATCAATCAACTTCTTCCAATCTCATTCAAAGACTCTAAACAACAACGTTTAAACACTTGCGTTTAAAATGAATATTATGAATCAAAATGACAACTCTCAATCCATAGAATAATTTATTGTGCACTAGTGAAATATTACTAGTTGTAAAGTGGGAAAAAAACTACTCGTATTCAATATAGTACCGAGAATCAAATTACACTTGTCCAACGAACGTAATCAGACGTTAAAGATAAAACTCAATATGTGATCAATGAATATCAAGTCAAATCAATCTAACACGATCAAATGAATTAGATTTCCATGAATTCCCCCCAAAATTATGTAATTATATATTTATGCATCAAATATTCATGAAAGTTTACAATAAACCTGGGAAATGATGTCTGTATACAAACTCATAAAACAACGATAGTTCTATTGATAGTTTTGTTTGTTGTAAAACCTCTAATCCTATGCGGTTTCACTTCTCAAGCCTTCTAAACACACTCTGTACTAATTTAATCGAATCAAAGCATAATAATCAATGAAACCAAGCTAAACAAAAAGTAAAGGCATGTTGAGTAAACTATAAAACCGAAACTAAAGCGTACAATGAGACCAGTAAATAACCTTCAATCGATCAACATCTTTCCAATCTCATCAAAACACTAAACAACACTGTTTAAACACTCTTGCATTTAAAATGCACATTAATGAATCAAAATGACAACTCTCAATCCATAGAATCATTTATTGTGCACTAGTGAAATATTACTAGTTGTAAAGTGGGAAAAACTACTCGTATTCACTCAATATGTACCGAGAATCAAATTACACTTGTCCAACGAACGTAATCAGACGTTAAAGATAAAACTCAATATGTGATCAATGAATATCAAGTCAAATCAATCTAACACGATCAAATGAATTAGATTTCATGAATTCCCCCAAAATTATGTATTATATATTTATGCATCAAAGTATTCATGAAAGTTTACAATAAACTGGGAAATGATGTCTGTATACAAACTCATAAAACAAGATAGTTCTCGCATTGATAGTTTTGTTGTTGTTAAAACCTCTAATCCTATGCGGTTTCACTTCTCAAGCCTTCTAAACACACTACTGTACTAATTAATCGAATCAAAGCATTATAATCAATGAAACCACGCTAAACAAAAAGTAAAGGCATGTTTGAGTAAACTATAAAACCGAAACTAAAGCATACAATGAGACCACATAAATAACCCTTCAATCGATCAACATCTTTCCAATCTCATCCAAAACACTAAACACACTGTTTAAACACTATTGCATTTAAAATGCACAATAATGAATCAAAATGACAACTCTCAATCCATAGATCATTTATTGTGCACTAGTGAAATATTACTAGTTGTAAAGTGGAAAAAACTACTCGTATTCACTCAATATGTACCGAGAATCAAATTACACTTGTCCAACGAACGTAATCAGACGTTAAAGATAAAACTCAATATGTATCAATGAATATCAAGTCAAATCAATCTAACACGATCAAATGAATTAGATTTCAATGAATTCCCCTCAAAATTATGTAATTATATATTTATGCATCAAAGTATTCATGAAAGTTATATAAAAACATGGGAAATGAGTCTGTATACAACTCATAAAACAACGATAGTTCTCGCATTGATAGTTTTTGTTTGTTGTAAAACCTCTAATCCTATGCGGTTTCACTTCTCAAGCCTTCTAAACACACTCCTGTACTAATTTAATCGAATCAAAGCATTATAATCAATGAAACCACGCTAAACAAAAAGTAAAGGCATGTTTGAGTAAACTATAAAACCGAAACTAAAGCGTACAATGAGACCACATAAATAACCCTTCAATCGATCAACATCTTTCCAATCTCATACACTAAACAACACTGTTTAAACACTATTGCATTTAAAATGCATAATAATGAATCAAAATGACCACTCTCAATCCATAGTATCATTTATTATGCACTAGTGAAATATTACTAGTTGTAAAGTGGGAAAAACTACTCGTATTCACTCAATATGTACCGAGAATCAAATTACACTTGTCCAACGAACGTAATCAGACGTTAAAGATAAAACTCAATATGTGATCAACGAATATCAAGTAAAATCAATCTAACACGATCAAATGAATTAGATTTCAATGAATTCCCCTCAAAATTATGTAATTATATATTTATGCATCAAAGTATTCGTGAAAGTTTATAATAAAACATGGGAAATGATAGTCTGTATACAAACTCATAAAACAAAGATAGTTCTCGCATTAATAGTTTTTGTTTGTTGTAAAAACCTCTAATCCTATGCGGGTTCACTTCTCAAGACTTGTAAACACACTCATGTACTAATTTAATCGAATCAAAGCATAATAATCAATGAAACCACGCTAAACAAAAAGTAAAGGCATGTTTGAGTAAACTAAAAACCGAAACTAAAGCGGATAATGAGACCACATAAATAACTCTTCAATCGATCAACTTTTTCCAATCTCATCCAAAACACTAAACAACAATGTTTAAACACTATTGCATTTAAAATGAATATTAATGAATCAAAATGACAACTCTCAATCCAATAATTTATTGTGCACTAGTGAAATATTACTAGTTGTAAAGTTGGAAAAACTACTCGCATTCACTCAATATGTACCGTGAATCAAATTACACTTGTCCAACGAACGTAATCAGACGTTAAAGATAAAACTCAATATGTGATCAATGAATATCAAGTCAAATCAATCTAACACGATCAAATGAATTAGATTTCCATGAATTCCCCCCAAAATTATGTAATTATATATTTATGCATCAAAGTATTCATGAAAGTTTACAATAAACCTGGGAAATGATGTCTGTATACAAACTCATAAAACAACGATAGTTCTCGCATTGATAGTTTTTGTTTGTTGTAAAACCTCTAATCCTATGCGGTTTCACTTCTCAAGCCTTCTAAACACACTCCTGTACTAATTTAATCGAATCAAAGCATTATAATCAATGAAACCACGCTAAACAAAAAGTAAAGGCATGTTTGAGTAAACTATAAAACCGAAACTAAAGCATACAATGAGACCACATAAATAACCCTTCAATCGATCAACATCTTTCCAATCTCATCAAAACACTAAACAACACTGTTAAACACTATTGCATTTAAAATGCACAATAATGAATCAAAATGACAACTCTCAATCCATAGTATCATTTATTGTGCACTAGTGAAATATTACTAGTTGTAAAGTGGAAAAACTACTCGTATTCACTCAATATGTACCGAGAATCAAATTACACTTGTCCAACGAACGTAATCAGACGTTAAAGATAAAACTCAATATGTGATCAATGAATATCAAGTCAAATCAATCTAACACGATCAAATGAATTAGATTTCAATGAATTCCCCTCAAATTATGTAATTATATATTTATGCATCAAAGTATTCATGAAAGTTTACAATAAAACATGGGAAATGAAGTCTGTATACAAACTCATAAAACAACGATAGTTCTCTTATGATAGTTTTTGTTGTTGTAAAACCTCTAATCCTATGCGGTTTCACTTCTCAAGCTTCTAAACACACTCCTGTACTAATTTAATCGAATCAAAGCATTATAATCAATGAAACCACGCTAAACAAAAAGTAAAGGCATGTTTGAGTAAACTATAAAACCGAAACTAAAGCATACAATGAGACCACATAAATAACTTCAATCGATCAACATCTTTCCAATCTCATCCAAAACACTAAACAACACTGTTTAAACACTATTGCATTTAAAATGCACAATAATGAATCAAAATGACAACTCTCAATCCATAGTATCATTTATGTGCACTAGTGAAATATTACTAGTTGTAAAGTGGAAAAAACTACTCGTATTCACTCAATATGTACCGAGAATCAAATTACACTTGTCCAACGAACGTAATCAGACGTTAAAGATAAAACTCAATATGTGATCAATGAATATCAAGTCAAATCAATCTAACACGATCAAATGAATTAGATTTCCATGAATTCCCCTCAAATTATGTAATTATATATTTATGCATCAAAGTATTCATGAAAGTTTACAATAAAACATGGGAAATGAAGTCTGTATACAAACTCATAAAACAACGATAGTTCTCGCACTGATAGTTTTTGTTGTTGTAAAACCTCTAATCCTATGCGGTTCACTTCTCAAGCCTTCTAAACACACTCCTGTACTAATTTATCGAATCAAAGCATTATAATCAATGAAACCACGCTAAACAAAAAGTAAAGGCATGTTTGAGTAAACTATAAAACCGAAACTAAAGCGTACAATGAGACCACATAAATAACCCTTCAATCGATCAACATCTTTCAAATCTCCAACACTAAACAACACTGTTTAAACACTATTGCATTTAAATGCATAATAATGAATCAAATGACAACTCTCAATCCATAGATCATTTATTGTGCACTAGTGAAATATTACTAGTTGTAAAGTGGGGAAAACTACCGTATTCACTCAATATGTACCGAGAATCAAATTACACTTGTCCAACGAACGTAATCAGACGTAAAGATAAAACTCAATATGTGATCAAGAATATCAAGTCAAATCAATCTAACACGATCAAATGAATTAGATTTCATGAATTCCCCTCAAAATTATGTAATATATATTTATGCATCAAAGTATTCATGAAAGTTTAAATAAAACTGAGAAATGAAGTCTGTATACAAACTCATAAAACAAAGATAGTTCTCGCATTGATAGTTTTTGTTTGTTGTAAAAACCTCTAATCCTATGCGGTTTCACTTCTCAAGCTTCTAAACACACTCCTGTACTAATTAATCGAATCAAAAGCATAATAATCAATGAAACCACGCTAAACAAAAAGTAAAGGCATGTTTGAGTAAACTATAAAACCGAAACTAAAGCGGACAATGAGACCACATAAATAACCTTGAATCGATCAACTCTTTCCCAATCTCATCCAAAAGACTAAACAACAATGTTTAAACACTATTGCATTTAAAATGAATATTAATGAATCAAAATGACAACTCTCAATCCATAGAATCATTTATTGTGCACTAGTGAAATATTACTAGTTGTAAAGTGGAAAAACTACTCGTATTCACTCAATATGTACCGAGAATCAAATTACACTTGTCCAACGAACGTAATCAGACGTTAAAGATAAACTCAATATGTGATCAATGAATATCAAGTCAAATCAATCTAACACGATCAAATGAATTAGATTTCCATGAATTCCCCCAAAATTATGTAATTATATATTTATGCATCAAAGTATTCATGAAAGTTACAATAAACTGGGAAATGAAGTCTGTATACAAACTCATAAAACAACGATAGTTCTCGCATTGATAGTTTTTGTTTGTTGTAAAACCTCTAATCCTATGCGGTTTCACTTCTCAAGCCTTCTAAACACACTCCTGTACTAATTTAATCGAATCAAAGCATAATAATCAATGAAACCACGCTAAACAAAAAGTAAAGGCATGTTTGAGTAAACTATAAAACCGAAACTAAAGCGGACAATGAGACCACATAAATAACCCTTCAATCGATCAACATCTTTCCAATCTCATCCAAAACACTAAACAACACTGTTTAAACACTATTGCATTTAAAATGCACAATAATGAATCAAAATGACAACTCTCATCCATAGAATCATTTATGTGCACTAGTGAAATATTACTAGTTGTAAAGTAGGAAAAACTACTCGTATTCACTCAATATGTACCGAGAATCAAATTACACTTGTCCAACGAACGTAATCAGACGTTAAAGATAAAACTCAATATGTGATCAATGAATAAGTCAAATCAATCTAACACGATCAAATGAATTAGATTTCAATGAATTCCCCTCAAAATTATGTAATTATATATTTATGCATCAAAGTATTCATGAAAGTTTACAATAAAACATGGGAAATGAAGTCTGTATACAAACTCATAAAACAACGATAGTTCTCGCATTGATAGTTTTTGTTTGTTGTAAAACCTCTAATCCTATGCGGTTTCACTTCTCAAGCCTTCTAAACACACTCCTGTACTAATTTAATCGAATCAAAGCATTATAATCAATGAAACCACGCTAAACAAAAAGTAAATGCATGTTTGAGTAAAGTATAAAACCGAAACTAAAGCGTACAATTAGACCACATAAATAACCCTTCAATCGATCAACATCTTTCGAATCTCATACACTAAACAACACTGTTTAAACAGTATTGCATTTAAAATGCATAATAATGAATCAAAATGACCACTCTCAATCCATAGTATCATTTATTATGCACTAGTGAAATATTACTAGTTGTAAAGTGGGAAAACTACTCGTATTCACTCAATATGTACGAGAATCAAATTACACTTGTCCAACGAACGTAATCAGACGTTAAAGATAAAACTCAATATGTGATCAATGAATATCAAGTCAAATCAATCTAACACGATCAATGAATTAGATTTCAATGAATTCCCTCAAAATTATGTAATTATATATTATGCATCAAAGTATTCGTGAAAGTTTAACCACATAAATAACTCTTGAATCAATCAACTTTTTCCCAATCTCATCCAAAGACTAAACAACAATGTTTAAACACTATTGCGTTTAAAATGAATATTAATGAATCAAAACGACAACTCTCAATCCATAGAATAATTTATTGTGCACTAGTGAAATATTACTAGTTGTAAAGTGGAAAAACTACTCGTATTCACTCATATGTACCGTGAATCAAATTACACTTGTCCAACGAACGTAATCAGACGTTAAAGATAAACTCAATATGTGATCAATGAATATCAAGTCAAATCAATCTAACACGATCAAATGAATTAGATTTCCATGAATTCCCCCAAAATTATGTAATTATATATTTATGCATCAAAGTATTCATGAAAGTTTACAATAAACCTGGAAATGATGTCTGTATACAAACTCATAAAACAACGATAGTTCTCTTCTGATAGTTTTTGTTTGTTGTAAAACCTCTAATCCTATGCGGTTTCACTTCTCAAGCCTTCTAAACACACTCCTGTACTAATTTAATCGAATAAAAGCATAATAATCAATGAAACCATGCTAAACAAAAAGTAAAGGCATGTTTGAGTAAACTATAAAACCGAAACTAAAGCGTACAATGAGACCACGTAAATAACACTTCAATCGATCAACATCTTTCCAATCTCATCCAAAACACTAAACAACACTGTTTAAACACTCTTGCATTTAAAATGCACATTAATGAATCAAAATAACAACTCTCAATCCATAGAATCATTTATTGTGCTCTAGTGAAATATTACTAGTTGTAAAGTGAGAAATACTACTCGTATTCAATCAATATGTACCGAGAATCAAATTACACTTGTCCAACGAACGTAATCACACGTTAAAGATAAAACTCAAAATGTAATCAACGAATATCAAGTCAAATCAATCTAACACGATCGAATGAATTAGATTTCCATGAATTCCCCCCAAAATTATGTAATCATATATTTATGCATCAAAGTATTTATGAAAGTTTACAATAAACCTGGGAAATGATCTGTGTATACAAACTCATAAAACAACGATAGTTCTCGCATTGATAGTTTTTGTTTGTTGTAAAACTTCTAATCCTATGCTGTTTCACTTCTCAAGCCTTCTAAACACACTCCTGTACTAATTTAATCGAATCAAAGCATTATAATCAATGAAACCATGCTAAACAAAAAGTAAAGGCATGTTTGAGTAAACTATAAAACCGAAACTAAAGCGTACAATGAGACCACATAAATAACCCTTCAATCGATCAACATCTTTCCCTCTCCAAACACTAAACAACACTGTTTAAACACTATTGCATTTAAAATGCACATAATGAATCAAAATGACAACTCTCATCCATAGTATCATTTTGTGCACTAGTGAAATATTACTAGTTGTAAAGTGGAAAAACTACTCGTATTCACTCAATATGTACCGAGAATCAAATTACACTTGTCCAACGAACGTAATCAGACGTTAAGATAAAACTCAATATGTGATCAACGAATATCAAGTCAAATCAATCTAACACGATCAAATGAATTAGATTTCAATGAATTCCCCTCAAATTATGTAATTATATATTTATGCATCAAAGTATTCGTGAAAGTTTATAATAAAACATGAGAAATGAGTCTGTATACAAACTCATAAAACAAGATAGTTCTCGCATTAATATTTTTGTTTATTGTAAAAACCTCTAATCCTATGCGGTTTCACTTCTCAGACTTGTAAACACACTCATGTACGAATTTAATCGAATCAAAGCATAATAATCAATGAAACCACGCTAAAAAAAAGTAAAGGCATGTTTGAGTAAACTATAAACCGAAACTAAAGCGGATAATGAGACCACATAAATAACTCTTGAATCAATCAACTTTTTCCCAATCTCATTGAAAAGACTAAACAACAATGTTTAAACACTATTGCGTTTAAAATGAATATTAATGAATCAAAACGACAACTCTCAATCCATAGAATAATTTATTGTGCACTAGTGAAATATTACTAGTTGTAAAGTTGGAAAAACTACTCGTATTCACTCAATATGTACCGTGAATCAAATTACACTTGTCCAACGAACGTAATCAGACGTTAAAGATAAAACTCAATATGTGATCAATGAATATCAAGTCAAATCAATCTAACACGATCAAATGAATTAGATTTCCATGAATTCCCCCCAAAATTATGTAATTATATATTTATGCATCAAAGTATTCATGAAAGTTTACAATAAACCTGGGAAATGATGTCTGTATACAAACTCATAAAACAATGATAGTTCTCGCACTGATAGTTTTTGTTTGTTGTAAAACCTCTAATCCTATGCGGTTTCACTTCTCAAGCCTTCTAAACACACTACTGTACTAATTTAATAGAATCAAAGCATTATAATCAATGAAACCACGCTAAACAAAAAGTAAAGGCATGTTTGAGTAAACTATAAAACCGAAACTAAAGCATACAATGAGACCACATAAATAACCCTTCAATCGATCAACATCTTTCCAATCTCATCCAAAACACTAAACAACACTGTTTAAACACTATTGCATTTAAAATGCACAATAATGAATCAAAATGACAACTCTCAATCCATAGATCATTTATTGTGCACTAGTGAAATATTTACTATTGTAAAGTAGAAAAACTACTCGTATTCACTCAATATGTACCGAGAATCAAATTACACTTGTCCAACGAACGTAATCAGACGTTAAAGATAAACTCAATATGTGATCAATGAATATCAAGTCAAATCAATCTAACACGATCAAATGAATTAGATTTCAATGAATTCCCCCCAAAATTATGTAATTATATATTTATGCATCAAAGTATTCATGAAAGTTTACAATAAACATGGGAAATGAGTCTGTATACAAACTCATAAAACAACGATAGTTCTCGACTGATAGTTTTGTTTGTTGTAAAACCTCTAATCCTATGCGGTTTCACTTCTCAAGCCTTCTAAACACACTCCTGTACTAATTTAATCGAATCAAAGCATATAATCAATGAAACCACGCTAAACAAAAGTAAAGGCATGTTTGAGTAAACTATAAAACCGAAACTAAAGCATACAATGAGACCACATAAATAACCCTTCAATCGATCAACATCTTTCCAATCTCATCCAAAACACTAAACAACACTGTTTAAACACTATTGCATTTAAATGCACAATAATGAATCAAAATGACAACTCTCAATCCATATATCATTTATTGTGCACTAGTGAAATATTACTAGTTGTAAAGTGGAAAAACTACTCGTATTCACTCAATATGTACCGAGAATCAAATTACACTTGTCCAACGAACGTAATCAGACGTTAAAGATAAAACTCAATATGGATCAATGAATATCAAGTCAAATCAATCTAACACGATCAAATGAATTAGATTTCAATGAATTCCCTCAAAATTATGTAATTATATATTTATGCATCAAAGTATTCATGAAAGTTTACAATAAAACATGGGAATGAGTCTGTATACAAACTCATAAAACAACGATAGTTCTCTTACTGATAGTTTTTGTTTGTGTAAACCTCTAATCCTATGCGGTTTCACTTCTCAAGCCTTCTACACACTCCTGTACTATTTAATCGAATCAAAGCATTATAATCAATGAAACCACGCTAAACAAAAAGTAAAGGCATGTTTGAGTAAACTATAACCGAAACTAAAGCGTACAATGGATAAATAACCCTTCAATCGATCAACATCTTTCCAATCTCCCACTAAACACACTGTTTAACACTATTGCATTTAAAATGCATAATAATGAATCAAAATGACCACTCTCAATCCATAGTATCATTTATTATGCACTAGTGAAATATTACTAGTTGTAAAGTGGGAAAAACTACCCGTATTCACTCAATATGTACCGAGAATCAAATTACACTTGTCCAACGAACGTAATCAGACGTTAAAGATAAAACTCAATATGTGATCAACGAATATCAAGTAAAATCAATCTAACACGATCAACTGAATTAGATTTCAATGAATTCCCCTCAAAATTATGTAATTATATATTTATGCATCAAAGTATTCGTGAAAGTTTATAATAAAACATGAGAAATGAAGTCTGTATACAAACTCATAAAACAAAGATAGTTCTCGCATTAATAGTTTTTGTTTATTGTAAAAACCTCTAATCCTATGCGGTTTCACTTCTCAAGACTTGTAAACACACTCATGTACGAATTTAATCGAATCAAAACATAATAATCAATGAAACCACGCTAAACAAAAAGTAAAGGCATGTTTGAGTAAACTATAAAACCGAAACTAAAGCGGATAATGAGACCACATAAATAACTCTTGAATCAATCAACTTTTTCCCAATCTCATTGAAAAGACTAAACAACAATGTTTAAACACTATTGCGTTTAAAATGAATTTTAATGAATCAAAACGACAACTCTCAATCCATAGAATAATTTATTGTGCACTAGTGAAATATTACTAGTTGTAAAGTGGGAAAAACTACTCGTATTCACTCAATGTACCTGAATCAAATACACTTGTCCAACGAACGTAATCAGACGTTAAAGATAAAACTCAATATGTGATCAATGAATATCAAGTCAAATCAATCTAACACGATCAAATGAATTAGATTTCCATGAATTCCCCCCAAAATTATGTATTAATATTTATGCATCAAATTATTCATGAAAGTTTACAATAAACCTGGAAAATGATGTCTGTATACAAACTCAAAAACACGATAGTTCTCTTCTGATAGTTTTTGTTGTTGTAAAACCTCTAATCCTATGCGGTTTCACTTCTCAAGCCTTCTAAACACACTCCTGTACTAATTTAATCGAATCAAAGCATAATAATCAATGAAACCATGCTAAACAAAAGTAAAGGCATGTTTGAGTAAACTATAAAACCGAAACTAAAGCGTACAATGAGACCACGTAAATAACCCTTCAATCGATCAACATCTTTCCAATCTCATCCAAACACTAAACAACACTGTTTAAACACTCTTGCATTTAAAATGCACATTAATGAATCAAATAACAACTCTCAATCCATAGAATCATTTATTGTGCTCTAGTGAAATATTACTAGTTGTAAAGTGAGAAAAACTACTCGTATTCAATCAATATGTACCGAGAATCAAATTACACTTGTCCAACGAACGTAATCAGACGTTAAAGATAAAACTCAATATGTAATCAATGAATATCAAGTCAAATCAATCTAACACGATCAAATGAATTAGATTTCCATGAATTCCCCCCAAATTATGTAATTATATATTTATGCATCAAAGTATTCATGAAAGTTTACAATAAACCTGGAAATGATTCTGTGTATACAAACTCATAAAACAACGATAGTTCTCGCATTGATAGTTTTTGTTTGTTGTAAAACCTCTAATCCTATGCGGTTTCACTTCTCAAGCCTTCTAAACACACTCCTGTACTAATTTAATCGAATCAAAGCATTATAATCAATGAAACCATGCTAAACAAAAAGTAAAGGCATGTTTGAGTAAACTATAAAACCGAAACTAAAGCGTACAATGAGACCACATAAATAACCCTTCAATCGATCAACATCTTTCCAATCTCATACACTAAACAACACTGTTTAAACACTATTGCATTTAAAATGCATAATAATGAATCAAAATGACCACTCTCAATCCATAGTATCATTTATTATGCACTAGTGAAATATTACTAGTTGTAAATTGGGAAAACTACTCGTATCACTCAATATGTACCGAGAATCAAATTACACTTGTCCAACGAACGTAATCAGACGTTAAAGATAAAACTCAATATGTGATCAATGAATATTAAGTCAAATCAATCTAACACGATCAAATGAATTAGATTTCAATTAATTCCCCTCAAAATTATGTAATTATATATTTATGCATCAAAGTATTCATGAAAGTTTACAATAAAACATGGGAAATGAAGTCTGTATACAAACTCATAAAACAACGATAGTTCTCTTACTGATAGTTTTTGTTTATTGTAAAACCTCTAATCCTATGCGGTTTCACTTCTCAAGCCTTCTAAACACACTCCTGTACTAATTAATCGAATCAAAGCATATAATCAATGAAACCACGCTAAACAAAAAGTAAAGGCATGTTTGAGTAAACTATAAAACCGAAACTAAAGCGTACAATGAGACCACATAAATACCCTTCAATCGATCAACATCTTCCAATCTCATCCAAAACACTAAACAACACTGTTTAAACACTATTGCATTTAAATGCACATTAATGAATCAAATTACAACTCTCAATCCATAGTATCATTTATTGTGCACTAGTGAAATATTACTAGTTGTAAAGTGGAAAAAACTACTCGTATTCACTCAATATGTACCGATAATCAAATTACACTTGTCCAACGAACGTAATCAGACGTTAAAGATAAACTCAATATGTGATCAATGAATATCAAGTCAAATCAATCTAACACGATCAAATGAATTAGATTTCAATGAATTCCCCTCAAAATTAATGTATTATATATTTATGCATCAAAGTATTCATGAAAGTTACAATAAAAATGGAAATGATGTCTGTATACAAACTCATAAAACACGATAGTTCTCTTACTGATAGTTTTTGTTTGTTGTAAAACCTCTAATCCTATGCGGTTTCACTTCTCAAGCCTTCTAAACACACTCCTGTACTAATTTAATCGAATCAAAGCATTATAATCAATGAAACCACGCTAAACAAAAGTAAAGGCATGTTTGAGTAAACTATAAAACCGAAACTAAAGCGTACAATGAGCCACATAAATACCCTTCAATCGATCAACATCTTTCCAATCTCATCCAAACACTAAACAACACTGTTTAAACACTATTGCATTTAAAATGCACAATAATGAATCAAAATGACAACTCTCAATCCATAGATCATTTATTGTGCACAAGTGAATATTACTAGTTGTAAAGTAGAAAAAACTACTCGTATTCACTCAATATGTACCGAGAATCAATTACACTTGTCCAACGAACGTAATCAGACGTTAAAGATAAAACTCATATGCGATCAATGAATATCAAGTCAAATCAATCTAACACGATCAAATGAATTAGATTTCAATGAATTCCCCTCAAAATTATGTAATTATATATTTATGCATCAAAGTATTCATGAAAGTTTACAATAAAATGGGAAATGAAGTCTGTATACAAACTCATAAAACAACGATAGTTCTCTACTGATAGTTTTTGTTTGTTGTAAAACCTCTAATCCTATGCGGTTTCACTTCTCAAGCCTTCTAAACACACTCTGTACTAATTTAATCGAATCAAAGCATTATAATCAATGAAACCACGCTAAACAAAAAGTAAAGGCATGTTTGAGTAAACTATAAAACCGAAACTAAAGCGTACAATGAGACCACATAAATAACCTTCAATCGATCAACATCTTTCCAATCTCATACACTAAACAACACTGTTTAAACACTATTGCATTTAAAATGCATAATAATGAATCAAATGACAACTCTCATCCATAGTATCATTTATTATGCACTAGTGAAATATTACTAGTTGTAAAGTGGGAAAACTATCGTATTCACTCAATATGTACCGAGAATCAAATTACACTTGTCCAACGAACGTAATCAGACGTTAAAGATAAACTCAATATGTGATCAATGAATATCAAGTCAAATCAATCTAACACGATCAAATGAATTAGATTTCATGAATTCCCCTCAAAATTATGTAATTATTATTTATGCATCAAAGTATTCATAAAGTTTAATAAAACATGGGAAATGAAGTCTGTATACAAACTCATAAACAAAGATAGTTCTCGCATTATAGTTTTTGTTTATTGTAAAAACCTCTAATCCTATGCGTTTCACTTCTCAAGACTTGTAAACACACTCATGTACTAATTTAATCGAATCAAAGCATATAATCAATGAAACCACGCTCAAAAAGTAAAGGCATGTTTGAGTAAACTATAAACCGAAACTAAAGCGGATAATGAGACCACATAAATAACTCTTGAATCATCAACTTTTTCCAATCTCATGAAAGACTAAACAACATGTTTAAACACTATTGCGTTTAAAATGATTTAATGAATCAAAATGACAACTCTCATCCATAGAATCATTTATTGTGCACTAGTGAAATATTACTAGTTGTAAAGTGGGAAAAACTACTCGTATTCACTCAATATGTACCGTGAATCAAATTACACTTGTCCAACGAACGTAATCAGACGTTAAAGATAAAACTCATATGTGATCAATGAATATCAAGTCAAATCAATCTAACACGATCAAATAATTAGATTTCCATGAATTCCCCCCAAAATTATGTAATTATATATTTATGCATCAATATTCATGAAAGTTTACAATAAACCTGGGAATGATGTCTGTATACAAACTCATAAAACAACGATAGTTCTCTTACTGATAGTTTTTGTTTGTTGTAAACCTCTAATCCTATGCGGTTTCACTTCTCAAGCCTTCTAAACACACTCCTGTACTAATTTAATGAATCAATCAATGCATATAATCAATGAAACCATGCTAAACAAAGTAAAGGCATGTTTGAGTAAACTATAAAACCGAAACTAAAGCGTACAATGAGACCACATAAATAACACTGCATCGATCAACATCTTTCCACTCATCCAAAACACTAAACAAACTGTTTAACACTCTTGCATTTAAAATGCACATTAATGAATCAAAATAACAACTCTCAATCCATAGAATCATTTATTGTGCTCTAGTGAAATATTACTAGTTGTAAATGAGAAATACTACTCGTATTCAATCAATATGTACCGAGAATCAAATTACACTTGTCCAACGAACGTAATCACACGTTAAAGATAAAACTCAAAATGTAATCAACGAATATCAAGTCAAATCAATCTAACACGATCAAATGAATTAGATTTCCATGAATTCCCCCCAAAATTATGTAATCATATATTTATGCATCAAAGTATTAATGAAAGTTTACAATAAACCTGGGAAATGATGTCTGTATACAAACTCATAAAACAACGATAGTTCTCGCATTAATAGTTTTTGTTTGTTGTAAAACCTCTAATCCGATGCGGTTTCACTTCTCAAGCCTTCTAAACACACTCCTGTACTAATTTAATCGAATCAAAGCATTATAATCAATGAAACCATGCTAAACAAAAAGTAAAGGCATGTTTGAGTAAACTATAAAACCGAAACTAAAGCGTACAAAGACCACATAAATACCCTTCAATCGATCAACATCTTTCCAATCTCAACACTAAACAACACTGTTTAAACACTATTGCATTAAAATGCATAATAATGAATCAAATGACAACTCTCAATCCATAGATCATTTATTATGCACTAGTGAAATATTACTAGTTGTAAAGTGGGAAAAACTACTCGTATCACTCAATATGTACCGAGAATCAAATTACACTTGTCCAACGAACGTAATCAGACGTTAAAGATAAACTTAATATGTGATCAACGAATATCAAGTCAAATCAATCTAACACGATCAAATGAATTAGATTTCATGATTCCCCTCAAAATTATGTAATTATATATTTATGCATCAAAGTATTAGTAAAGTTTAATAAAAACATGAGAATGAAGTCTGTATACAAACTCATAAAACAAAGATAGTTCTCGCATTATAGTTTTTGTTTATTGTAAAACCCTCTAATCCTATGCGGTTTCACTTCTCAAGACTTGTAAACACACTCATGTACGAATTTAATCGAATCAAAGCATAATAATCAATGAAACCACGCTAAACAAAAGTAAAGGCATGTTTGAGTAAACTATAAAAACCGAACTAAAGCGGATAATGAGACCACATAAATAACTCTTGAATCAATCAACTTCTTCCCAATCACATGCAAAAGACTAAACAACAATGTTTAAACACTATTGCGTTTAAAATGAATATTAATGAATCAAAACGACAACTCTCAATCCATAGAATAATTTATTGTGCACTAGTGAAATATTACTAGTTGTAAAGTGGGAAAAACTACTCGTATTCACTCAATATGTACCGTGAATCAAATTACACTTGTCCAACGAACGTAATCAGACTTAAAGATAAAACTCAATATGTGATCAATGAATCAAGTCAAATCAATCTAACACGATCAATGAATTAGATTTCCATGATTCCCCCCAAAATTATGTAATTATATATTTATGCATCAAATTATTCATGAAAGTTTACAATAAACCTGGAAAATGATGTCTGTATACAAACTCATAAAACAACGATAGTTCTCTTACTGATAGTTTTTGTTTGTTGTAAAACCTGTAATCCTATGCGGTTTCACTTCTCAAACCTTCTAAACACACTCATGTTCTAATTTAATCGAATCAAAGCATAATAATCAATGAAACCACGCTAAACAAAAAGTAAAGGCATGTTTGAGTAAACTATAAAACCGAAACTAAAGCACAATGAGACCACATAAATAACCCTTCAATCGATCAACATCTTTCCAATCTCATCCAAACACTAAACAACACTGTTTAAACACTCTTGCATTTAAAATGCACATTAATGAATCAAAATGACAACTCTCAATCCATAGAATCATTTATGTGCACTAGTGAAATATTACTAGTTGTAAAGTGAGAAAAACTACTCGTATTCATCAATATGTACCGAGAATCAAATTACACTTGTCCAACGAACGTAATCAGACGTTAAAGATAAAACTCAATATGTAATCAATGAATATCAAGTCAAATCATTTAACACGATCAAATGAATTAGATTTCCATGAATTCCCCCAAAATTATGTAATTATATATTTATGCATCAAAGTATTATGAAAGTTTACAATAAACGTGGGAAATGATCTCTGTATACAAACTCATAAACAACGATAGTTCTCGCATTGATAGTTTTTGTTTGTTGTAAAACCTCTAATCCTATGCGGTTTCACTTCTCAAGCCTTCTAAACACACTCCTGTACTAATTTAATCGAATCAAAGCATATAATCAATGAAACCACGCTAAACAAAAAGTAAAGGCATGTTTGAGTAAACTATAAAACCGAAACTAACGTACAATGAGACCACATAAATAACCCTTCAATCGATCACATCTTTTCCAATCTCATACACTAAACAACACTGTTTAAACACTATTGCATTTAAATGCATAATAATGAATCAAAATGACCACTCTCAATCCATAGTATCATTTATTTTGCACTAGTGAAATTTACTAGTTGTAAAGTGGGAAAACTACTCGTATTCACTCACTATGTACCGAGAATCAAATTACACTTGTCCAACGAACGTAATCAGACGTTAAAGATAAACTCAATGTGATCAATGAATATCAAATCAAATCAATCTAACACGATCAAATGAATTAGATTTCAATGAATTCCCCTCAAAATTATGTAATTATATATTTATGCATCAAAGTATTCGTGAAAGTTTATAATAAAACATGGGAAATGAAGTCTGTATACAAACTCATAAAACAAAGATAGTTCTCGCATTAATAGTTTTTGTTTATTGTAAAAACCTCTAATCCTATGCGGTTTCACTTCTCAAGACTTGTAAACACACTCCTGTACGAATTTAATCGAATCAAAGCATAATAATCAATGAAACCACGCTAAACAAAAAGTAAAGGCATGTTTGAGTAAACTATAAAACCGAAACTAAAGCGTACAATGAGACCACATAAATAACCCTTCAATCGATCAACATCTTTCCAATCTCATCCAAAACACTAAACAACACTGTTTAAACACTATTGCATTTAAAATGCATAATAATGAATCAAAATGACCACTCTCAATCCATAGTATCATTTATTGTGCACTAGTGAAATATTACTAGTTGTAAAGTGGGAAAAACTCCTCGTATTCACTCAATATGTACCGAGAATCAAATTACACTTGTCCAACAAACGTAATCAGACGTTAAAGATAAAACTCAATATGTGATCAACGAATATCAAGTCAAATCAATCTAACACGATCAAATGAATTAGATTTCAATGAATTCCCCTCAAAATTATGTAATTATATATTATGCATCAAAGTATTCATGAAAGTTTACAATAAAACATGGGAAATGAAGTCTGTATACAAACTCATAAAACAAGATAGTTCTCGCATTAATAGTTTTGTTTATTGTAAAAACCTCTAATCCTATGCGGTTTCACTTCTCAAGACTTGTAAACACACTCCTGTACGAATTTAATCGAATCAAAGCATAATAATCAATGAAACCACGCTAAACAAAAAGTAAAGGCATGTTTTAGTAAACTATAAAACCGAAACTAAAGCGGATATGAGACCACATAATAACCCTGAATCAATCAACTTCTTCCCAATCTCATCAAAAGACTAAACAACAACGTTTAAACACTATGCGTTTAAAATGCATATTAATGAATCAAACGACACTCTCATCCATAGAATATTTATTTGCACTAGTGAAATATTACTAGTTGTAAAGTGGGAAAAACTACTCGTAGTCACTCAATATGTACCGTGAATCAAATTACACTTGTCCAACTAACGTAATCAGACGTTAAAGATAAAACTCAATATGTGATCAATGAATATCAAGTCAAATCAATGTAACACGATCAAATGAATTAGATTTCCATGAATTCCCCCCAAAATTATGTAATTATATATTTATGCATCAAATTATTCATAAAGTTTACAATAAAACTGGGAAAAGATGTCTGTATACAAACTCATAAAACAACGATAGTTCTCTTTGATAGTTTTTGTTTGTTGTAAAACCTCTAATCCTATGCGGTTTCACTTCTCAAGCCTTCTAAACACACTCCTGTACTAATTTAATCGAATCAAAGCATATTAATCAATGAAACCACGCTAAACAAAAGTAAAGGCATGTTTGAGTAACTATAAAATCGAAACTAAAGCGTACAATGAGACCACATAAATAAGCCTTCAATCGATCAACAACTTCCAATCTCATAACAACACTAAACAACCTGTTTAAATACTCTTGCATTTAAATGCATATTAATGAATCAAAATACAACTCTCAATCCATAGAATCATTTATTATGCACAAGTGAAATATTACTAGTTGTAAAGTAAGAAAACTACTCGTATTCACTCAATATGTACGAGAATCAAATTACACTTGTCCAACGAACGTAATCAGACGTTAAAGATAAACTCAATTGTGATCAATGAATATCAAGTCAAATCAATCTAACACGATCAAATGAATTAGATTTCCATGAATTCCCCCAAAATAATGTAATTATATATTTATGTATCAAAGTATTCATCAAAGTTTACAATAAACCTGGGAAATGATGTCTGTATACAAACTCATAAAACAACGATAGTTCTCGCATTGATAGTTTTTGTTTGTTGTAAACCTCTAATCCTATGCGGTTTCACTTCTCAAGCTTCTAAACACACTACTGTACTAATTTAATCGAATCAAAGCATTAAATCAAACAAACCACGCTAAACAAAAGTAAGGCATGTTGAGTAAACTATAAACCGAAACTAAAGCATACAATGAGACCACATAAATAACCCTTCAATCGATCAACATCTTTCCATCTCGTCCAAACACTAAACAACACTGTTTAAACACTATTGCATTTAAAATGCACAATAATGAATCAAAATGACAACTCTCAATCCATAGTATCATTTATTGTGCACTAGTGAAATATTACTAGTTGTAAAGTGGGAAAAACTACTCGTATTCACTCAATATGTACTGAGAATCTAATTACACTTGTCCAACGAACGTAATCAGACGTTAAAGATAAAACTCAATATGCGATCAATGAATATCAAGTCAAATCAATCTAACACGATCAAATGAATTAGATTTCAATGAATTCCCCTCAAAATTATGTAATTATATATTTATGCATCAAAGTATTCATGAAAGTTTACAATAAAACATGGGAAATGAAGTCTGTATACAAACTCATAAAACAACGATAGTTCTCGCATTGATAATGCGGTTTCAGTTCTCAAGCCTTTTAAACACACTCCTGTACTAATTTAATCGAATCAAAGCATTATAATCAATGAAACCACGCTAAACAAAAGTAAGGCATGTTTGAGTAAACTATAAAACCGAAACTAAAGCGTACAATGAGACCACATAAATAACCCTTCAATCGATCAACATCTTTCCAATCTCATCCAAAACACTAAACAACACTGTTTAAACACTATTGCATTTAAATGCACATAATGAATCAAAATGACAACTCTCAATCCATAGTATCATTTATTGTGCACTAGTGAAATTTACCAGTTGTAAAGTGGGAAAAACTGCTCGTATTCACTCAATAAGTACCGAGAATCAATTACACTTGTCCAACGAACGTAATCAGACGTAAAGATAAAACTCAATATGCGATCAATGAATATCAAGTCAAATCAATCTAACACGATCAAATGAATTAGATTTCAATGAATTCCCCTCAAAATTATGTAATTATATATTTATGCATCAAAGTATTCATGAAAGTTTACAATAAACATGGGAAATGAAGTCTGTATACAACTCATAAACAACGATAGTTCTCGCATTGATAGTTTTGTTTGTTGTAAAACCTCTAATCCTATGCGGTTTCACTTCTCAAGCCTTCTAAACCACTCCTGTACTAATTTAATCAATCAAAGCATTATAATCAATGAAACCACGCTAAACAAAAAGTAAAGGCATGTTTGAGTAAACTATAAAACGAAACTAAAGCGTACAATGAGACCACATAAATAACCCTTCAATCGATCAACATCTTTCCAATCTCATCCAAAACTAAACAAATGAAACCACGCTAAACAAAAAGTAAAGGCATGTTTGAGTAAACTATAAAACCGAAACTAAAGCGTACAATGAGACCACATAAATAACCCTTCAATCGATCAACATCTTTCCAATCTCATCCAAAACACTAAACAACACTGTTTAAACACATTATTGCATTTAAAATGCATATAATGAATCAAAATGACCACTCTCAATCCATATATCATTTATGTGCACTAGTGAAATATACTAGTTGTAAGTGGAAAAACTTCTCGTATTCACTCAATATGTACCGAGAATCAAATTACACTTGTCCAACGAACGTAATCAGACGTTAAAGAAAAACTCAATATGTGATCAACGAAAATCAAGTCAAATCAATCTAACACACGATCAAATGAATTAGATTTCAATGAATTCCCCCTCAAAATTATGTAATTATATATTTAGCATCAAAGTATTCGTGAAAGTTTATATTAAAACAGGGAAATGAAGTCTGTATACAAACTCATAAAACAAAGATAGTTCTCGCATTTAATAGTTTTTGTTTATTGTAAAAACCTCTAATCCTATGCGTTTCACTTCTCAAGACTTGTAAACACACTCATGTACGAATTTAATCGAATCAAAGCATAATAATCAATGAACCACGCTAAACAAAAAGTAAAGGCATGTTTTAGTAAAATATAAAACGAAACTAAAGCGGATAATAAACCACATAAATAATCTTGAATCATCAACTTCTTCCCAATCTCATTCAAAAGACTAAACAACAACGTTTTAAAGACTATTGGCGTTTAAATGAATATTAATGAATCAAAACGACAACTCTCAATCCATAGAATATTTATTGTGCACTAGTGAAATATTACTAGTTGTAAAGTGGAAAAACTACTCGTAGTCACTCAATATGTACCGTGAATCAAATTACACTTGTCCAACTAACGTAATCAGACGTTAAAGATAAAACTCAATATGTGATCAATGAATATCAAGTCAAATCAAATTAACACGATCAATGAATTAGATTTCCATGAATTCCCCCCAAATTATGTAATTTATATTTATGCATCAAATATTCATAAAAGTTTACAATAAACCTGGGAAAGATGTCTGTATACAAGTCATAAAACAACGATAGTTCTCTTACTGATAGTTTTGTTTGTGTGGAAAACCTCTAATCCTATGCGGTTTCACTTCTCAAGCCTTCTAAACACACTCCTGTACTAATTTAATCGAATCAAAGCATATTAATCAATGAAACCATGCTAAACAAAAAGTAAAGCATGTTTGTAAACTATAAATCGAAACTAAAGCGTACAATGAGACCACGTAAATAACCTTCAATCGATCAACAACTTTCCAATCTTATACAACACTAAACAACACTGTTTAATACTCTTGCATTTAAAATGCATATTAATGAATCAAATTACAACTCTCAATCCATAGAATCATTTATTATGCACAAGTGAAATATTACTAGTTGTAAAGTAAGAAAACTACTCGTATTCACTCAATATGTACGGAGAATCAAATTACACTTGTCCAACGAACGTAATCAGACGTTAAAGACAAAACTCAATTTGTGATCAATGAATATCAAGTCAAATCAATCTAACACGATCAAATGAATTAGATTTCCATGAATTCCCCCCAAAATAATGTAATTATATATTTATGTATCAAAGTATTCATCAAAGTTTACAATAAACCTGGGAAATGATGTCTGTATACAAACTCATAAAACAACGATTGTTCTCGCATTGATAGTTTTTGTTTGTTGTAAAACCTCTAATCCTATGCGGTTTCACTTCTTAAGCCTTCTAAACACACTACTGTACTAATTTAATAGAATCAAAGCATTATAATCAACGAAACCACGCTAAACAAAAAGTAAAGGCATGTTTGAGTAAACTATCAAACCGAAACTAAAGCATACAATGAGACCACATAAATAACCCTTCAATCGATCAACATCTTTCCAATCTCGTCCAAAACACTAAACAACACTGTTTAAACACTATTGCATTTAAAATGCACAATAATGAATCAAAATGACAACTCTCAATCCATAGTATCATTTATTGTGCACTAGTGAAATATTACTAGTTGTAAAGTGGGAAAAACTACTCGTATTCACTCAATATGTACTGAGAATCTAATTACTTGTCCAACGAACGTAATCAGACGTTAAAGATAAAACTCAATATGCGATCAATGAATATCAAGTCAAATCAATCTAACACGATCAAATGAATTAGATTTCATGAATTCCCCTCAAAATTATGAATTATATATTTATGCATCAAAGTATTCATGAAAGTTTACAATAAAACATGGAAATGAAGTCTGTATACAAACTCATAAAACAACGATAGTTCTCGCATTGATAATGCGGTTTCATTCTCAAGCCTTTAAACACACTCCTGTACTAATTTAATCGAATCAAAGCATTATAATCAATGAAACCACGCTAAACAAAAAGTAAAGGCATGTTTGAGTAAACTATAAAACCGAAACTAAAGCGTACAATGAGACCACATAAATAACCCTTCAATCGATCAACATCTTTCCAATCTCATCCAAAACACTAAACAACACTGTTTAAACACTATTGCATTTAAAATGCACAATAATGAATCAAAATGACAACTCTCAATCCATAGTATCATTTATTGTGCACTAGTGAAATATTACCAGTTGTAAAGTGGGAAAAACTGCTCGTATTCACTCAATAAGTACCGAGAATCAAATTACACTTGTCCAACGAACGTAATCAGACGATAAAGATAAAACTCAATATGCGATCAATGAATATCAAGTAAAATCAATCTAACACGATCAAATGAATTAGATTTCAATGAATTCCGCTCAAAATTATGTAATTATATATTTATGCATCAAAGTATTCATGAAAGTTTACAATAAAACATGGGAAATGAAGTCTTTATACAAACTCATAAAACAACGATAGTTCTCGCATTGATAGTTTTTGTTTGTTGTAAAACCTCTAATCCTATGCGGTTTCACTTCTTAAGCCTTCTAAACCACTCCTGTACTAATTTAATCAAATCAAAGCATTATAATCAATGAAACCACGCTAAACAAAAAGTAAAGGCATGTTTGAGTAAACTATAAAACCGAAACTAAAGCGTACAATGAGACCACATAAATAACCCTTCAATCGATCAACATCTTTCCAATCTCATCCAAAACACTAAACAACACTGTTTAAACATTATTGCATTTAAAATGCATAATAATGAATCAAAATGACCACTCTCAATCCATAGTATCATTTATTGTGCACTAGTGAAATATTACTAGTTGTAAAGTGGGAAAAACTGCTCGTATTCACTCAATATGTACCGAGAATCAAATTACACTGTCCAACGAACGTAATCAGACGTTAAAGATAAAACTCATATGTGATCAACGAATATCAAGTCAAATCAATCTAACACGATCAAATGAATTAGATTTCAATGAATTCCCCTCAAAATTATGTAATTATATATTTATGCATCAAAGTATTCGTGAAAGTTTATAATAAAACATGGGAAATGAAGTCTGTATACAAACTCATAAAACAAAGATAGTTCTCGCATTAATAGTTTTTGTTTATTGTAAAAACCTCTAATCCTATGCGGTTTCACTTCTCAAGACTTGTAAACACACTCATGTACGAATTTAATCGAATCAAAGCATAATAATCAATGAAACCACGCTAAACAAAAAGTAAAGGCATGTTTTAGTAAAATATAAAACCGAAACTAAAGCGGATAATAAGACCACATAAATAACTCTTGAATCAATCAACTTCTTCCCAATCTCATTCAAAAGACTAAACAACAACGTTTAAAGACTATTGCGTTTAAAATGAATATTAATGAATCAAAACGACAACTCTCAATCCATAGAATTATTTATTGTGCACTAGTGAAATATTACTAGTTGTAAAGTGGGAAAAACTACTCGTAGTCACTCAATATGTACCGTGAATCAAATTACACTTGTCCAACTAACGTAATCAGACGTTAAAGATAAAACTCAATATGTGATCAATGAATATCAAGTCAAATCAATGTAACACGATCAAATGAATTAGATTTCCATGAATTCCCCCCAAAATTATGTAATTATATATTTATGCATCAAATTATTCATAAAAGTTTACAATAAACCTGGGAAAAGATGTCTGTATACAAAGTCATAAAACAACGATAGTTCTCTTACTGATAGTTTTTGTTTGTTGTAAAACCTCTAATCCTATGCGGTTTCACTTCTCAAGCCTTCTAAACACACTCCTGTACTAATTTAATCGAATCAAAGCATATTAATCAATGAAACCATGCTAAACAAAAAGTAAAGGCATGTTTGAGTAAACTATAAAATCGAAACTAAAGCGTACAATGAGACCACGTAAATAAGCCTTCAATCGATCAACAACTTTCCAATCTTATACAAAACACTAAACAACACTGTTTAAATACTCTTGCATTTAAAATGCACATTAATGAATCAAAATTACAACTCTCAATCCATAGAATCATTTATTATGCACAAGTGAAATATTACTAGTTGTAAAGTAAGAAAAACTACTCGTATTCACTCAATATGTACGGAGAATCAAATTACACTTGTCCAACGAACGTAATCAGACGTTAAAGACAAAACTCAATTTGTGATCAATGAATATCAAGTCAAATCAATCTAACACGATCAAATGAATTAGATTTCCATGAATTCCCCCCAAAATAATGTAATTATATATTTATGTATCAAAGTATTCATCAAAGTTTACAATAAACCTGGGAAATGATGTCTGTATACAAACTCATAAAACAACGATTGTTCTCGCATTGATAGTTTTTGTTTGTTGTAAAACCTCTAATCCTATGCGGTTTCACTTCTTAAGCCTTCTAAACACACTACTGTACTAATTTAATAGAATCAAAGCATTATAATCAATGAAACCACGCTAAACAAAAAGTAAAGACATGTTTGAGTAAACTATCAAACCGAAACTAAAGCATACAATGAGACCACATAAATAACCCTTCAATCGATCAACATCTTTCCAATCTCGTCCAAAACACTAAACAACACTGTTTAAACACTATTGCATTTAAAATGCACAATAATGAATCAAAATGACAACTCTCAATCCATAGTATCATTTATTGTGCACTAGTGAAATATTACTAGTTGTAAAGTGGGAAAAACTACTCGTATTCACTCAATATGTACTGAGAATCTAATTACACTTGTCCAACGAACGTAATCAGACGTTAAAGATAAAACTCAATATGCGATCAATGAATATCAAGTCAAATCAATCTAACACGATCAAATGAATTAGATTTCAATGAATTCCCCTCAAAATTATGAAATTATATATTTATGCATCAAAGTATTCATGAAAGTTTACAATAAAACATGGGAAATGAAGTCTGTATACAAACTCATAAAACAACGATAGTTCTCGCATTGATAATGCGGTTTCAGTTCTCAAGCCTTTTAAACACACTCCTGTACTAATTTAATCGAATCAAAGCATTATAATCAATGAAACCACGCTAAACAAAAAGTAAAGGCATGTTTGAGTAAACTATAAAACCGAAACTAAAGCGTACAATGAGACCACATAAATAACCCTTCAATCGATCAACATCTTTCCAATCTCATCCAAAACACTAAACAACACTGTTTAAACACTATTGCATTTAAAATGCACAATAATGAATCAAAATGACAACTCTCAATCCATAGTATCATTTATTGTGCACTAGTGAAATATTACTAGTTGTAAAGTGGGAAAAACTGCTCGTATTCACTCAATAAGTACCGAGAATCAAATTACACTTGTCCAACGAACGTAATCAGACGATAAAGATAAAACTCAATATGCGATCAATGAATATCAAGTAAAATCAATCTAACACGATCAAATGAATTAGATTTCAATGAATTCCGCTCAAAATTATGTAATTATATATTTATGCATCAAAGTATTCATGAAAGTTTACAATAAAACATGGGAAATGAAGTCTTTATACAAACTCATAAAACAACGATAGTTCTCGCATTGATAGTTTTTGTTTGTTGTAACCTCTAATCCTATGCGGTTTCACTTCTTAAGCCTTCTAAACCACTCCTGTACTAATTTAATCAAATCAAAGCATTATAATCAATGAAACCACGCTAAACAAAAAGTAAAGGCATGTTTGAGTAAACTATAAAACCGAAACTAAAGCGTACAATGAGACCACATAAATAACCCTTCAATCGATCAACATCTTTCCAATCTCATCCAAAACACTAAACAACACTGTTTAAACATTATTGCATTTAAAATGCATAATAATGAATCAAAATGACCACTCTCAATCCATAGTATCATTTATTGTGCACTAGTGAAATATTACTAGTTGTAAAGTGGGAAAAACTGCTCGTATTCACTCAATATGTACCGAGAATCAAATTACACTTGTCCAACGAACGTAATCAGACGTTAAAGATAAAACTCAATATGTGATCAACGAATATCAAGTCAAATCAATCTAACACGATCAAATGAATTAGATTTCAATGAATTCCCTCAAATTATGTAATTATATATTTATGCATCAAAGTATTCGTGAAAGTTTATAATAAAACATGGGAAATGAAGTCTGTATACAAACTCATAAAACAAAGATAGTTCTCGCATTAATAGTTTTTGTTTATTGTAAAAACCTCTAATCCTATGCGGTTTCACTTCTCAATACTTGTAAACACACTCATGTACGAATTTAATCGAATCAAAGCATAATAATCAATGAAACCACGCTAAACAAAAAGTAAAGGCATGTTTTAGTAAAATATAAAACCGAAACTAAAGCGGATAATAAGACCACATAAATAACTCTTGAATCAATCAACTTCTTCCCAATCTCATTCAAAAGACTAAACAACAACGTTTAAAGACTATTGCGTTTAAAATGAATATTAATGAATCAAAACGACAACTCTCAATCCATAGAATTATTTATTGTGCACTAGTGAAATATTAGTAGTTGTAAAGTGGGAAAAACTACTCGTGTTCACTCAATATGTACCGTGAATCAAATTACACTTGTCCAACGAACGTAATCAGACGTTAAAGATAAAACTCAATATGTGATCAATGAATATCAAGTCAAATCAATGTAACACGATCAAATGAATTAGATTTCCATTAATTCCCCCCAAAATTATGTAATTATATATTTATGCATCAAATTATTCATGAAAGTTTACAATAAACCTAGGAAAAGATGTCTGTATACAAACTCATAAAACAACGATAGTTCTCTTACTGATAGTTTTTGTTTGTTGTAAAACCTCTAATCCTATGCGGTTTCACTTCTCAAGCCTTCTAAACACACTCCTGTACTAATTTAATCGAATCAAAGCATAATAATCAATGAAACCATGCTAAACAAAAAGTAAAGGCATGTTTGAGTAAACTATAAAATCGAAACTATAGCGTACAATGAGACCACGTAAATAAGCCTTCAATCGATCAACATCTTTCCAATCTTATACAAAACACTAAACAACACTGTTTAAATACTCTTGCATTTAAAATGCACATTAATGAATCAAAATTACAACTCTCAATCCATAGAATCATTTATTATGCACAAATGAAATATTACTAGTTGTAAAGTATGAAAAACTACTCGTATTCACTCAATATGTACGGAGAATCAAATTACACTTGTCCAACGAACGTAATCAGACGTTAAAGACAAAACTAAATATGTGATTAATGAATATCAAGTCAAATCAATCTAACACGATCAAATGAATTAGATTTCCATGAATTACCCCCAAAATTATGTAATTATATATTTATGCATCAAAGTATTCATGAAAGTTTACAATAAACCTGGGAAATGATGTCTGTATACAAACTCATAAAACAACGATTGTTCTCGCATTGATAGTTTTTGTTTGTTGTAAAACCTCTAATCCTATGCGGTTTCACTTTTCAAGCCTTCTAAACACACTACTGTACTAATTTAATAAAATCAAAGCATTATAATCAATAAAACCACGCTAAACAAAAAGTAAAGGCATGTTTGAGTAAACTATAAAACCGAAACTAAAGCATACAATGAGACCACATAAATAACACTTCAATCGATCAACATCTTTCCAATCTCATCCAAAATACTAAACAACACTGTTTAAACACTATTGCATTTAAAATGCACAATAATTAATCAAAATGACAACTCTCAATCCATAGTATCATTTATTGTGCACTAGTGAAATATTACTAGTTGTAAAGTGGGAAAAACTACTCGTATTCACTCAATATATACCGAGAATCAAATTACACTTGTCCAACGAACGTAATCAGACGTTAAAGATAAAACTCAATATGCGATCAATGAATATCAAGTCAAATCAATATAACACGATCAAATGAATTAGATTTCAATGAATTCCCCTCAAAATTATGTAATTATATATTTATGCATCAAAGTATTCATAAAAGTTTACAATAAAACATGGGAAAGGAAGTTTGTATACAAACTCATAAAACAACGATAGTTCTCGCATTGGTAGTTTTTGTTTGTTGTAAAACCTCTAATCCTATGCGGTTTCACTTCTCAAGCCTTCTAAACAACTCCTGTACTAATTTAATCAAATCAAAGCATTATAATCAATGAAACCACGCTAAACAAAAAGTAAAGGCATGTTTGAGTAAACTATAAAACCGAAACTAAAGCGTACAATGAGACCACATAAATAACCCTTCAATCGATCAACATCTTTCCAATCTCATCCAAAACACTAAACAACACTGTTTAAACACTATTGCATTTAAAATGTCAAAATTACCACTCTCAATCCATAGTATCATTTATTGCGCACTAGTGAAATATTACTAGTTGTAAAGTGGGAAAAACTACTCGTATTCACTCAATATGTACCGAGAATCAAATTACACTTGTCCAACGAACGTAATCAGACGTTAAAGATAAAACTCAATATGTGATCAATGAATATCAAGTCAAATCAATCTAACATGACCAAATAAATTAGATTTCAATGAATTCCCCTCAAAATTATGTAATTATATATTTATGCATCAAAGTATTCGTGAAAATTTATAATAAAACATGGGAAATGAAGTCTGTATACAAACTCATAAAACAAAGATAGTTCTCGCATTAATAGTTTTTGTTTATTGTAAAAACCTCTAATCCTATGCGGTTTCACTTCTCAATACTTGTAAACACACTCATGTACGAATTTAATCGAATCAAAGCATAATAATCAATGAAACCACGCTAAACAAAAAGTAAAGGCATGTTTTAGTAAACTATAAAACCGAAACTAAAGCGGATAATGAGATCACATAAATAACTCTTGAATAAATCAACTTCTTCCCAATCTCATTCAAAAGACTAAACAACAACGTTTAAACACTATTGCGTTTAAAATGAATATTAATGAATCAAAACGACAACTCTCAATACATAGAATAATTTATTGTGCACTAGTGAAATATTACTAGTTGTAAAGTGGGAAAACTACTCGTATTAACTCAATATGTACCGTGAATCAAATTACACTTGTCCAACGAACGTAATCAGACGTTAAAGATAAAACTCAATATGTGATCAATGAATATCAAGTCAAATCAATCTAACACGATCAAATGAATTAGATTTCCATGAATTCCCCCCAAAATTATGTAATTATATATTTATGCATCAAAGTATTAATGAAAGTTTACAATAAACCTGGGAAATGATGTCTGTATACAAACTTATAAAACAACGATAGTTCTCGCATTGATAGTTTTTGTTTGTTGTAGAACCTCTAATCCTATGCGGTTTCACTTCTCAAGCCTTCTAAACACACTCCCGTACTAATTTAATCGAATCAAAGCATTATAATCAATGAAACCACGCTAAACAAAAAGTAAAGGCATGTTTGAGTAAACTATAAAACCGAAACTAAAGCATACAATGAGACCACATAAATAACCCTTCAATCGATCAACATCTTTCCAATCTCATCCAAAACACTAAACAACACTGTTTAAACACTATTGCATTTAAAATGCACAATAATGAATCAAAATGACAACTCTCAATCCATAGTATCATTTATTGTGCACTAGTGAAATATTACTAGTTGTAAAGTGGGAAAACTACTCGTATTCACTCAATATGTACCGAGAATCAAATTACACATGTCCAACGAACGTAATCAGACGTTAAAGATAAAACTCAATATGCGATCAATGAATATCAAGTCAAATCAATCTAACACGATCAAATGAATTAGATTTCAATGAATTCCCCTCAAAATTATGTAATTATATATTTATGCATCAAAGTATTCATGAAAGTTGACAATAAAACATGGGAAATGAAGTCTGTATACAAACTCATAAAACAACGATAGTTCTCGCATTGATAGTTTTTGTTTGTTGAAAAACCTCTAATCCTATGCGGTTTCACTTCTCAAGCCTTCTAAACACACTCCTGTACTAATTTAATCGAATCAAAGCATTATAATCAATGAAACCACGCTAAACAAAAAGTAACGGCATGTTTGAGTAAACTATAAAACCGAAACTGAAGCGTACAATGAGACCACATAAATAACCCTTCAATCGATCAACTTCTTCCCAATCTCATTCAAAAGACTGAACAACAATGTTTAAACACTCTTGCGTTTAAAATGAATATTAATGAATCAAAACGACAACTCTCAATCCATAGAATAATTTATTGTGCACTAGTGAAATATTACTAGTTGTAAAGTGGGAAAAACTACTCGTATTCACTCAATATGTACCGAGAATCAAATTACACTTGTCCAACGAACGTAATCAGACGTTAAAGATAAAACTCAATATGTGATCAACGAATATCAAGTCAAATCAATCTAACACGATCAAATGAATTAGATTTCAATGAATTCCCCACAAAATTATGTAATTATATATTTATGCATCAAAGTATTCGTGAAAGTTTATAATAAAACATGGTAAATGAAGTCTGTATACAAACTCATAAAACAAAGATAGTTCTCGCATTAATAGTTTTTGTATGTTGTAAAACCTCTAATCCTATGCGGTTTCACTTCTCAAGACTTGTAAACACACTCATGTACGAATTTAATCGAATCAAAGCATAATAATCAATGAAACCACGCTAAACAAAAAGTAAAGGCATGTTTTAGTAAACTGTAAAACCGAAACTAAAGCGGATAATGAGACCACATAAATAACTCTTGAATCAATCAACTTCTTCCCAATCTCATTCAAAAGACTAAACAACAACTTTTAAACACTATTGCGTTTAAAATGAATATTAATGAATCAAAACGACAACTCTCAATCCATAGAATAATTTATTGTGCACTAGTGAAATATTACTAGTTGTAAAGTGGGAAAAAGTACTCGTATTCACTCAATATGTACCGTGAATCAAATTACACTTGTCCAACGAACGTAATCAGACGTTAAAGATAAAACTCAATATGTGATCAATGAATATCAAGTCAAATCAATGTAACACGATCAAATGAATTAGATTTTCATGAATTCCCCCCAAAATTATGTAATTATATATTTATGCATCAAATTATTCATGAAAGTTTACAATACACCTGGGAAATGATGTCTGTATACAAACTCATAAAACAACGATAGTTCTCTTACTGATAGTTTTTGTTTGTTGTAAAACCTCTAATACTATGCGGTTTCACTTCTCAAGCCTTCTAAACACACTCCTGTACTAATTTAATCGAATCAAAGCATAATAATCAATGAAACCATGCTAAACAAAAAGTAAAGGCATGTTTGAGTAAACTATAAAACCGAAACTAAAGCGTACAGTGAGACCACGTAAATAAGCCTTCAATCGATCAACATCTTTCCAATCTTATACAAAACACTAAACAACACTGTTTAAATACTCTTGCATTTAAAATGCACATTAATGAATCAAAATTACAACTCTCAATCCATAGAATCATTTATTGTGCACAAGTGAAATATTACTAGTTGTAAAGTAAGAAAAACTACTCGTATTCACTCAATATGTACGAAGAATCAAATTACACTTGTCCAACGAACGTAATCAAACGTTAAAGACAAAACTCAATATGTGATCAATGAATATCAAGTCAAATCAATCTAACACGATCAAATAAATTAGATTTCCATGAATTCCCCCAAAAATATGTAATTATATATTATGCATCAAGTATCATGAAAGTTTACAATAACCTGGAAAATGATGTCTGTATACAAACTCATAAAACAACGATAGTTCTCGCATTGATAGTTTTTGTTTGTTGTAAAACCTCTAATCCAATGCGGTTTCACTTCTCAAGCCTTCTAAACACACTACTGTACTAATTTAATAGAATCAAAGCATTATAATCAATGAAATCACGCTAAATAAAAAGTAAAGGCATGTTTGAGTAAACTATAAAACCGAAACTAAAGCATACAATGAGACCACATAAATAACCCTTCAATCGATCAACTTCTTCCCAATCTCATTCAAAAGACTAAACAACAATGTTTAAACACTCTTGCGTTTAAAATGAATAATAATGAATCAAAACGACAACTCTCAATCCATAGAATAATTTATTGTGCACTAGTGAAATATTACTAGTTGTAAAGTGGGAAAAACTACTCGTATTCACTCAATATGTACCGAGAATCAAATTACACTTGACCAACGAACGTAATCAGACGATAAAGATAAACTCAATAGGTGATCAATGAATATCAAGTCAAATCAATCTAACATGATAAAATGAATTAGATTTCCATGAATTCCCCTCAAAATTATGTAATTATATATTTATGTATCAAACTATTCGTGAAAGTTTAAAATAAAACTTGGGAAATGAAGTCTCAATATGTACCGAGAATCAAATTACACTTGACCAACGAACGTAATCAGACGATAAAGATAAACTCAATAGGTGATCAATGAAATCAAGGTCAATCAATCTAACATGATAAAATGAATTAGATTTCCATGAATTCCCCTCAAAATTATGTAATTATATATTTATGTATCAAACTATTCGTGAAAGTTTAAAATAAAACTTGGGAAATGAAGTCTGTATACAAAATCATAAAACAAATATAGTTCTCACATTAATAGTTTTTGTTTATTGTAAAAACCTCTAATCCTATGCGGTTTCACTTCTCAAGACTTGTAAACAAACTCATGTACGAATTTAATCGAATCAAAGCATAATAATCAATTAAACCACGCTAAACAAAAAGTAAAGGCACGTTTGAGTAAACTATAAAACCAAAACTAAAGCGGATAATGAGACCACATAAATAACTCTTGAATCGATCAACTTCTTCCCAATCTCATTCAAAAGACTAAACAACAATGTTTAAACACTCTTGCATTTAAAGTGAATATTAATGAATCAAAATGACAACTCTCAATCTATAGAATCATTTATTGTACACTAGTGTAATATTACAAGTTGTAAAGTGGGAAATACTTCTCCTATTCACTCCATATGCACCGAGAATCAACTTACACTTGTCCAACGAATGTAATCAGACGTTAAAGATAAAACTCAATATGTGATCAATGAATATCAAGTCAAATCCATCTAACATGATCAAATGAATTATATTTCCATGAATTCCCCTCAAAATTATGTAATTATATATTTGTGCATCAAAGAATTCATGAAATTTTACAATAAAACATGGGAAATGATGTATGTATACAAACTCATAAAACAACAATAGTTCTCACATTGATAGTTTTTGCTTGTTGTAGAAACCTCTAATCCTATAAGGTTTCACTACTCAAGGATTCCAAACACACTCCTGTACTAATTTAATCGAATCAAAGCATAATAATCAATTAAACAACGCTAAACAAAAAGTAAAGGCATGTTTGAGTAAACTATAAAACCAAAACTAAAGCGTATAATAAGACCACATAAATAACCCTTCAATCGATCAACTTCTTCCCAGTCTCATCCAAAACACTAAACAACACTGCTTAAACACTATTGCATTTAAAATGCACATTAATGAATCAAAATGACAACTCTCGATCCATAGAATCATTTACTGTGCGCTAGTGATGTATTAATAGTTGTAAAGTAGGAAACACTACTCGTATTCACTCAATATGTACCAAGAATCAAATTACACTTATCCAACGAACGTAATCAAACGATAAAGATAAACTCAATATGTGATCAATGAATATCAAGCCAAATCAATCTAACACGATCAAATGAATTAGATTTCCATGAATTCCCCTCAAAATTATGTAATTATATATTTATGTATCAAAGTATTCGTGAAAGTTTACAATAAAATATGGGAAATGAAGTCTGTATACAAACTCATAAAACAACGATAGTTCTCACATTAATAGTTTTTGTTTATAGTAAAAACCTCTAATCCTATGCGGTTTCACTTCTCAAGACTTGTAAACACACTCATGTACAAATTTAATCGAATCAAAGCATAATAATCAATGAAACCACGCTAAACAAAAAGTAAATGCATGTTTGAGTAAACTAAAAAACCGAAACTAAACCGTACAATGAGGCCACATAAATAACCCTTCAATCAATCTACATCTTTCCAATCTCATCCAAAACACTAAACAACAATGTTTAAACACTCTTGCATTTAAAATGCACATTAATGAATCAAAATGACAACTCTCGATCCATAGAATCATTTACAGTGCACTAGTGAATTATTACTAGTTGTAAAGTAGGAAACACTACTCGTATTAACTCAATATGTACCGAGAATCAAATTACACTTGTCTAACGAACGTAATTAGACGTTAAAGATAAGCTTAATATGTGATCAATGAATATCAAGTCAAATCAATCTAACACGATCAAATGAACTAGATTTCCATGAATTCCTCTCAAAATTATGTAATTATATGTTTGTGCATCAAAGTATTCGTGAAAGTTTACAATAAAACATGGGAAATGATATATGTATACAAACACATAAAACAACGATAGTTCTCACATTGATAGTTTTTGCTTGTTGTAGAAACCCCTAATCCTATGAGGTTTCTGTACTCAAGGATTCCAAACACACTCCTGTACTAATTTAATTGAATCAAAGCATAATAATTAATTAAACAACGCTAAACAAAAAGTAAAGGCATGTTTGAGTAAACTAAAAAACCGAAACTAAACCGTACAATGAGACCACATAAATAACCCTTCAATCGATCAACATCTTTCCAATCTCATCCAAAACACTAAACAACAATGTTTAAACACTCTTGCGTTTAAAATGCACATTAATGAATCAAAATGACAACTCTCGATCCATAGAATCATTTACAGTGCACTAGTGAATTATTACTAGTTGTAAAGTAGGAAACACTACTCGTATTCACTCAATATGTACCGAGAATCAAATTACACTTGTCTAACGAACGTAATTAGACGTTAAAGATAAGCTTAATATGTGATCAATGAATATCAAGTCAAATCAATCTAACACGATCAAATGAACAAGATTTCCATGAATTCCTCTCAAAATTATGTAATTATATATTTATGTGTCAAAGTATTCGTGAAAGTTTACAATAAAATATGGGAAATGAAGTCTGTATACAAACTCATAAAACAAAGATAGTTATCGCATTAATAGTTTTTGTTTATTGTAAAAACCTCTAATCCTATGCGGTTTCACTTCACAAGACTTGTAAACACACTCATGTACGAATTTAATCGAATCAAAGTATAATAATCAATGAAACCACGCTAAACAAAAAGTAAAGGCATGTTTGAGTAAACTATAAAACCGAAACTAAAACGGATAATGAGACCACATAAATAACCCTTCAATCAATCAACTTCTTCCCAATCTCATCCAAAACACTAAACAACACTGTTTAAACACTATTGCATTTAAAATGCATATTAATGAATCAAAATGATAACTCTCGATCCATAGAATCATTTACTGTGCACTAGTGAAATATTACTAGTTGTAAAGTAGGAAAAACTACTCGTATTCACTCAATATGTACCGCGAATCAAATTGCACTTGTCCAACGAATATAATCAGACGTTAAAGATAAAACTCAATATCTGATCGACGAATATCAAGTCAAATCAATCTAACACGATTAAATGAATTAGATTTCCGTGAATTCCCCCCAAAATTATGTAATTATATATTTATGCATCAAAGTATTCATGAAAGTTTACAATAAAACCGGGAAATGATGTCTGTATACAAACTCATAAAACAACGATAGTTCTCGCATTGATAGTTTTTGTTTGTTGTAGAACCTGTAATCCTATTTGGTTTCACTTCTCAAGCCTTCTAAACACACTCCTGTACTAATTTAATCAAATCAAAGCATAATAATCAATGAAACCATGCTAAACAAAAAGTAAAGGCATGTTTGAGTAAACTATAAAACCGAAACTAAAGCATACAATGAGACCACATAAATAACCCTTCAATCGATCAACATTTTTCCAATCTCATCCAAAACACTAAACAACACTGTTTAAACACTATTGAATTTAAAATGCACATTAATGAATCAAAATGACAACTCTCGATCCATAGAATCATTTACTATGCAGTAGTGAAATATTACTAGTTGTAAAGTAGGAAAAACTACTCGTATTCACTCAATATGTACCGTGAATAAAATTACACTTGTCCAACGAACGTAATCAGACGTTAAAGATAAAACTCAATATCTGATCAATGAATATCAAGTCAAATCAATCTAACATGATCAAATGAATTAGATTTCCATGAATTCCCCCCAAAATTATGTAATTATATATTTATGCATCAAAGTATTCATGAGAGTTAACAATAAAACCTGAGAAATGATGTCTGTATACAAACTCATAAAACAACGATAGTTCTCGCATTGATTGTCTTTGTTTGTTGTAAAACCTCTAATCTTATGCGGTTTCACTTCTCAAGCCTTTTAAACACACTCGTGTACTAATTTAATCGAATCAAAGCATAATAATCAATGAAACCATGCTAAAAAAAAAGTAAAGGCATGTTTGAGTAAACTATAAAACCAAAACTAAAGCGGATAATGAGACCACATAAATAACCCTTCAATCGATCAACTTCTTCCCAATCTCATCCAAAACACTAAACAACACTGTTTAAACACTATTGCATTTAAAATGAACATTAATGAATCAAAATGACAACTCTCGATCCATAGAATCATTTACTGTGCACTAGTGAAATATTACTAGTTGTAAAGTTGGAAAACTACTCGTATTCACTCAATATGTACCGAGAATCAAATTACACTTGTCCAACGAACGTAATCAGACGATAAATATAAACTCAATATGTGATCAATGAATATCAAGTCAAGTCAATTTAACACGATCAAATGAATTATATTTCCATGAATTCCCCTCAAAATTATGTAATTATATATTTATGCATCAAAGTATTCGTGAAAGTTTAAAATAAAACTTGGGAAATGAAGTCTGTATAAAACTAATAAAACAAAGATAGTTCTCGCATTAATAGTTTTTGTTTATTGTAAAAACCTCTAATCCTATGCGGTTTCACTTCTCAAGACTTGTAAACACACTCATGTACGAATTTAATCAAATAAAAGCATAATAATCAATGAAACCACGCTAAACAGAAAGTAAAGGCATGTTTGAGTAAACTATAAAACCGAAACTAAAGCATACAATGAGACCACATAAATAACTCTTGAATCGATCAACTTCTTCCCAATCTCATGCAAAAGACTAAACAACAATGTTTAAACACTCTTGCATTTAAAATGAATATTAATGAATCAAAATGACAACTCTTAATCCATAGAATCATTTATTGTGTACTAGTGAAATATTGCTAGTTGTAAAGTGGGAAATACTACTCCTATTCACTCCATATGTAGCGAGAATCAAATTACACTTGTCCAACGAACGTAATCAGACAATAAATATAAACTCAATATGTGATCAATGAATATCAAGTCAAGTCAATCTAACACGATCAAATAAATTAGATTTCTATTAATTTCCCCCCAAAATTATGTAATTATATATTTATGCATCAAAGTATTCATGAAAGTTTACAATAAAACCTGGGAAATGATGTCTGTATACAAACTCATAAAACAACGATAGTTCTCGCATTGATAGTTTTTGTTTGTTGTAAAACCTCTAATCCTATGTGGTTTCACTTCTCAAGGCTTCTAAACACACTCCTGTACTAATTTAATCGAATCAAAGCATAATAATCAATGAAACCACGCTAAACAAAAAGTAAAGGCATGTTTGAGTAAACTATAAAACCGAAACTAAAGCGGATAATGAGACCACATAAATAACCCTTCTATCGATCAACATCTTTCCAATCTCATCCAAAACACTAAACAACACTGTTTAAACACTATTGCATTTAAAATGCACATTAATGAATCAAAATGACAACTCTCGATCCATAGAATCATTTACTGTGCAGTAGTGAAATATTACTAGTTGTAAATTAGGAAAAACTACTCGTATTCACTCAATATGTACCGTCAATAAAATTACACTTGTCCATCGAACGTAATCAGACGTTAAAAATAAAACTCAATATTTGATCAATGAATATCAAGTCAAATCAATCTAACACGATCAAATGAATTAGATTTCCATGAATTCCATCCAAAATTATGTAATTATATATTTATGCATCAAAGTATTCATGAAAGTTTATAATAAAACCTGAGAAATGATGTCTGTATACAAACTAATAAAACAACGATAGTTCTCGCATTGATAGTCTTTGTTTGTTGTAAAACCTCTAATCTTATGCGGTTTCACTTCTCAAGCCTTTTAAACACACTCCTGTACTAATTTAATCGAATCAAAGCATAATAATCAATGAAACCACGCTAAACAAAAAGTAAAGGCATGTTTGAGTAAACTATAAAACCAAAACTAAAGCGGATAATAAGACCACATAAATAAACCTTCAATCGATCAACTTCTTCCCAATCTCATCCAAAACACTAAACAACACTGTTTAAACACTATTGCATTTAAAATGAACATTAATGAATCAAAATGACAACTCTCGATCCATAGAATCATTTACTGTGCACTAGTGAAATATTACTAGTTGTAAAGTTGGAAAACTACTCGTATTCACTCAATATGTACCGAGAATCAAATTACACTTCTCCAACGAACGTAATCAGACGATAAATATAAACTCAAAATGTGATCAATGAATATCAAGTCAAGTCAATCTAACACGATCAAATGAATTAGATTTCCATGAATTCCCCCCAAAATTATGTAATTATATATTTATGCATCAATGTATTCATGAAAGTTTACAATAAAAGCTGAGAAATGATGTCTGTATACAAACTCATAAAACAACGATAGTTCTCGCATTGATAGTCTTTGTTTGTTGTAAAACCTCTAATCTTATGCGGTTTCACTTCTCAAGCCTTTTAAACACACTCCTGTACTAATTTAATCGAATGAAAGCATAATAATCAATGAAACCACACTAAACAAAAAGTAAAGGCATGTTTGAGTAAACTATAAAACCGAAACAAAAGCATACAATGAGACCATATAAATAACTCTTGAATCGATCAACTTCTTCCCAATCTCATGCAAAAGACTAAACAACAATTTTTAAACACTCTTGCATTTAAAATGAATATTAATGAATCAAAATGACAACTCTTAATCCATAGAATCATTTATTGTGCACTAGTGAAATATTACTAGTTGTAAAGTGGGAAATACTACTCCTATTCACTCCATATGTACCGAGAATCAAATTACACTTGTCCAACGAACGTAATCAGACAATAAATATAAAGTCAATATGTGATCAATGAATATCAAGTCAAATCAATCTAACACCATCAAATAAATTAGATTTCCATTAATTTCCCCCCAAAATTATGTAATTATATATTTATGCATCAAAGTATTCATGAAAGTTTACAATAAAACCTAGGAAATGATGTCTGTATACAAACTCATAAAACAACGATAGTTCTCGCATTGATAGTTTTTGTTTGTTGTAAAACCTCTAATCCTATGTGGTTTCACTTCTCAAGCCTTCTAAACACACTCCTGTACTAATTTAATCGAATCAAAGCATAATTATGAATGAAACCACGCTAAACAAAAAGTAAAGGCATGTTTGAGTAAACTATAAAACCGAAACTAAAGCGGATAATGAGACCACATAAATAACCCTTCTATCGATCAACATCTTTCCAATCTCATCCAAAACACTAAACAACACTGTTTAAACACTATTGCATTTAAAATACACATTAATGAATCAAAATGACAACTCTCGATCCATAGAATCATTTACTGTGCACTAGTGAAATATTAGTAGTTGTAAATTAGAAAAACTACTCGTATTCACTCAATATGTACAGTGAATCTGTAACATTCGGAAATGTTAAAAGAAGAGAAAAAGTGAAGAAAAAGGAAGAAAAGCAAAATAACCCAAGTTGAGGGGTTAAAGTTGCACATGGGACAAAGTTGGTATTTAATCCGTTCAAAAGATGGTCGTGGCCGCCCATGACCCCTGTACCATCTTTCTGTCGATTTTCTAGAGAGAGAGCAGAGAATTTTCTTCGGTTTAGAGAGAGAAGAAGAAGAAAAAGCTGAATTCAGGTTAGTTTCCTGATTTCAGGGTGTTCTTGGCTGATTTTCAGCTTCGGGTATGTGCTTATGTGCTTGTATGTGTTTTCGGTTTTGGTGTTTTAGGTATTTGAACTCATAAGCATTCGGGTTTGAAGGAAGTCTTACTCGGAAGTTGCAAGAGGTGAGTTCTATAATCCCCGTTTTTACATGTTTTAACTGATTTGGGGTTGGAAATGCATATTTAAACATTTTTATAAAATTTGGGTGTGTATCCGTATGTATGTGGGTGCCCTGTTGTGGGTGGGTGTATGTTCGGGATGATTTATGATTATGTGCATGTTTTATGCTTGTTTGATGCTTAGTATGCTAGAAACTAGGCTAGAACAGCTTAGATTGATGATTTTGAGGTCTGAATTGATGGTAGTTAGAAAAGTAGTTGTCCATGCGCCTAATTGCCCATGCGCCTGAGATCATGCGCCCAAACAGTACCCAAACGCCCAAGGTTCGTGCGCACAAATAGTGCCCATGCCCCTAGAATTATGCCCAGGAGTCTAAGTATGTATTGTGTCTAAGTCTGCTAAAACGCCCAAGTGCCCATGCGCCTAAACCAGGCTCATGCGCCTGCATAGTACCCATGCGCCAAGAAAGTTGTCTAGACACCTAAGTGTTGGCCGTGCGCCCAAATAGTGCCTATGCGCCTAAGTATTCATGCGCCCGCATAGTGCTCGTGTGCCTGCATAGTGCTCATGCGCCTAAGACTTAGAAAATTTTGTGAAATTTTCGGGAAAGAAGGAGTTTTAGGCTATGACTTGGGGTGTTCCCGGGGATGGTATGTGATGATTATATGTTGATGTTATGAATGTTATGGCCTGTTTTCTTTATGTTCCTATTATGTATTTCTCCGTGGCATTACATGGTGTGATTATGATAATGAATGAAAAGTATTATCTTAACGAAGTGAAAGATCTAAGATAATGAAAGTGGAACATAATGAATGAACGAATGAAAGTCTTGCAAGCAAATGTAAAGAGGTTCACAACTCCTTGAGAGTTGTCAGCTCAATTGTGTGTCATACAGCGTGCGATCTTGGCTGCCCCATGAGGGATTCACGCACAGGGGAATCAGTCTTGGTGACTGTTCCATACATCCGAAACGGGGTCCTTGTCACTAAACCCTAGATTAGTTGGCTTCGTGCCCAAGAGGGGGGTTTAGTATATGACAGGACCTAGATAGAAGTGAAAGATAATGTAACGTGCGAAATGTGCGAAACGTGCGATAAGTGCGAAAAGAACGATGACGAAAGATAATAATGTTATTACATATGTGTATGTATGATGTATGATCACGTGCGAAAGTATGAAAATGTTTTAACAAATGAAAGGTAACATATTTTTATAAAACTAGAACTCACTCAGCAACGCTGACTTTTATGCATTTTCAGTTGGCAGGTAATGGTTGCTGAGGATGGCATGGGATGAAGCTACTTGGCAGAGGTTTTGATTGGCATCCATTTTGTGTAGTAATAAAACCAAATGATGATTTGTAATGTAATAATGCTTTAAACAGTAATTATTAATTTATGAAATAGTTTCGTTATAATTTTTCCGCTGCAAATGTTAAATAGATTTTATGTGATTTTGAAATAGTATGAGTGATGATTGTCCACCTGTGAGTGTCCCGGGAACGGGGCCTTACAGAATCACATTACACTTGTCCAACGAACGTAATCAGACGTTAAAGATAAAACTCAATATCTGATCAATGAATATCAAGTCAAATCAATCTAACATGATCAAATGAATTAGATTTCCATGAATTCCCCCCAAAATTATGTAATTATATATTTATGCATCAAAGTATTCATGAAAGTTTACAATAAAACCTAAGAAATGATGTCTATATACAAACTCATAAAACAACGATAGCTCTCGCATTAATAGTTTTTGTTTGTTGTAAAACCACTAATCTTATGCGGTTTCACTTCTCAAGCCTTCTAAACACACTCCTGTACTAATTTAATCGAATCAAAGTATAATAATCAATGAAACCATGCTAAACAAAAAGTAAAGGCATGTTTGAGTAAACTATAAAACCGAAACTAAAGCGGATAATGAGACCACATAAATAACTCTTGAATCGATCAACTTCTTCCCAGTCTGATTCAAAAGACGAAACAACAATGTTTAAGCACTCTTGCATTTAAAATGAATATTAATGAATCAAAATGACAACTCTCAATCCATAGAATCATTTATTGTGCACTAGTGAAATATTACTAGTTGTAAAGTGGGAAATACTACTCCTATTCACTCCATATGTACCGAGAATCAAATTACACTTGTCCAACGAATGTAATCAGACGTTAAAGATAAAACTCAATATGTGATCAATCAATATCAAGTCAAATCAATCTACCACGATCAAATGAATTAGATTTCCATGAATTCCCCCCAAAATTATGTAATTATATATTTATGCATCAAAGTATTCATGAAAGTTTACAATAAAACCTGCGAAAAGATGTCTATACACAAACTCATAAAACAACGATAGTTCTCGCATTCATAGTTTTTGTTTGTTGTAAAACCTCTAATCCTATGTGGTTTCACTTCTCAAGCCTTCTAAACACACTCCTGTACTAATTTAATCGAATCAAAGCATAATAATCAATGAAACCACGCTAAACAAAAAGTAAAGGCATGTTTGAGTAAACTATAAAACCAAAACTAAAGCATACAATGAGACCACATAAATAACCCTTCAATCGATCAACATCTTTCCAATCTCATCCAAAACACTAAACAACACAATTTAAACACTATTGCATTTAAAATGCACATTAATGAATCTAAATGACAACTCTCGATCCATAGAATCATTTACTGTGCACTAGTGAAATATTACTAGTTGTAAAGTAGAAAAAACTACTCGTATTCACTCAATATGTACCGTGAATCAAATTACACTTGTCCAACGAACGTAATAAGATGTTAAAGATAAAACCCACTATGTGATCAATGAATATCAAGTCAAATCAATCGAACACGATCAAATGAATTAGATTTCCATGAATTCCCCCCAAAATTATGTAATTATATATTTATGCATCAGAGTATTCATGAAAGTTTACAATAAAACCTAGGAAATGATGTCTGTATACAAACTCATAAAACAACGATAGTTCGCGCAGTGATAGTTTTTGTTTGTTGTAAAACCTCTAATCCTATGTGGTTTCACTCCTCAAGCCTTCTAAACACACTCCTGTACTAATTTAATCGAATCAAAGCATAATAATCAATGAAACCACGATAAACAAATAGTAAAGGCATGTTTGAGTAAACTATAAAACCAAAACTAAAGCGGATAAGAGACCATCTAAATAACCCTTCAATCGATCAACTTCTTCCCAATCTCATCCAAAACACTAAACAACACTGTTTAAGCACTATTGCATTTAAAATGCACATTAATTAATCAAAATGACAACTCTCGATCCATAGAATCATTTACTGTGCACTAGTGAAATATAAGTAGTTGTAAAGTAGGAAAAACTACACGTATTCACTCAATATTTACCAAAAATCAAATTACACCTGTCAAACGAACGTAATCAGACATTTAAGATAAACTCAATATGTGATCAATGAATATCAAGTCAAATTAATCTAACACGATCAAATGAATTAGATTTCCATGAATTTCCCTCAAAATTATGTAACTATGAATTTTAGCATCAAAGTATTCGTGAAATTTTACAATAAAACATGGGAAATGATGTCTGTACACAAACTCATAAAACAACGATAGTTCTCGCATTGATAGTTTTTGCTTGTTGTAAAAACTTCTAATCCTCTGAGGTTTCACTTCTCAAGGCGTCCAAACACACTCCTGTACTAATTTAATCGAATCAAAGCATAATAATCAATTAAACAACGCTAAATAAAAAGTAAAGGCATGTTTGAGTAAATTTTAAAACCGAAACTAAAGCGGATAATGAGACCACATAAATAACCCTTCAATCGATCAACTTCTTTCCAATCTCATCAAAACACTAAACAACACTGTTTAAACACTATTATATTTAAAATGCACATTAATTATTCAAAATGACAACTCTCGATCCATAGAATCATTTACAATGCACTAGTGAAATATTACTAGTTGCAAAGTAGGAAAAACTACCCGTATTTACTCAATATGTATCGAGAATCAAATTACACTTGTCCAACGAACGTAATTAGACGTTAAAGATAAAACTCAATATGTGATCAATGAATATCAAGTCAAATCAATCTAACACCATCAAATGAATTAGATTTCCATGAATTCCCCCCAAAATTATGTAATTATATATTTATGCATCAAAGTATTCATGAAAGTTTACAATAAAACCTGAGAAATGATGTCTGTATACAAACTCATAAAACAACGATAGTTCTCGCATTGATAGTTTTTGTTTGTTGTAAAACCTCTAATCCTATGTGGTTTCACTTCTCAAGCCTTCTAAACACACTCCTGTACTAATTTAATCGAATCAAATCATAATAATCAATGAAACCACGCTAAACAAAAAGTAAAGGCATGTTTGAGTAAACTATAAAACCGAAACTAAAGCATACAATGAGACCACATAAATAACCCTTCAATCGAACAACATCTTTCCAATCTCATCCAAAACACTAAACAACACTGTTTAAACACTATTTCTTTTAAAATGCACATTAATGAATCAAAATGACAACTCTCGATCCACAGAATCATTTACTGTGCACTAGTGAAATATTACTAGTTGTAAAGTAGGAAAAACTACTCGTATTCACTCAATATGTACCATGAATCAAATTACACTTGTCCAACGAACGTAATCAGACGTTAAAGATAAAACCCACTATGTGATCAATGAATATCAAGTCAAATCAATCGAACACGATCAAATGAATTAGATTTCCATGAATTCCCCCCAAAATTATGTAATTATATATTTATGCATCAGAGTATTCATGAAAGTTTACAATAAAACCTAGGAAATGATGTCTGTATACAAACTCATAAAACAACGATAGTTCGTGCAGTGATAGTTTTTGTTTGTTGTAAAACTTTTAATCCTATGTGGTTTCACTCCTCAAGCCTTCTAAACACACTCCTGTACTAATTTAATCGAATCAAAGCATAATAATCAATGAAACCACGATAAACAAATAGTAAAGGCATGTTTGAGTAAACTATAAAACCGAAACTAAAGTGGATAAGAGACCACATAAATAACCCTTCAATAGATCAACTTCTTCCCAATCTCATCCAAAACACTAAACAACACTGTTTAAGCACTATTGCATTTAAAATGCACATTAATTAATCAAAATGACAACTCTCGATCCATAGAATCATTTACTGTGCACTAGTGAAATATCAGTAGTTGTAAAGTAGGAAAAACTACACGTATTCACTCAATATTTACCAAAAATCAAATTACACCTGTCAAACGAACGTAATCAGACATTAAAGATAAACTCAATATGTGATCAATGAATATCAAGTCAAACTAATCTAACACGATCAAATGAATTAGATTTCCATGAATTTCCCTCAAAATTATGTAATTATATATTTATGCATCAAAGTATTTGTGAAAGTTTACAATAAAACCTGGGAAATGATGTCTGTATACAAACTCATAAAACAACGATAGTTCTCGCAGTGATAGTTTTTGTTTGTTGTAAAACCTCTAATCCTATGTGGTTTCACTTCTCAAGGCGTCCAAACACACACCTGTACTAATTTAATCGAATCAAAGCATAATAATCAATGAAACCACGCTAAACAAAAAGTAAAGGCATGTTTGAGTAAACTATAAAACCGAAACTAAAGCGGATAAGATACCACATAAATAACCCTTCAATCGATCAACTTCTTCCCAATCTCATCCAAAACACTAAACAACACTGTTTAAACACTATTGCATTGAAAATGCACATTAATGAATCAGAATGACAACTCTCGATCCATAGAATCATTTACAATGCACTAGTGAAATATTACTACTTGCAAAGTAGGAAAAACTACCCGTATTTACTCAATATGTATCGAGAATCAAATTACACTTGTCCACTAAACGTAAGCAGACGTTAAAGATAAAACTCAATATGTGATCAATTAATATCAAGTCAAATCAATCTAACACGATCAAATGAATTAGATTTCCATTAATTCCACTCAAATTTATGTAATTATCTATTTGTGCATCAAAATATTCGTGAAAGTTTACAACAAAACATGGGAAATGATGTATGTATACAAACTCATAAAACAACGATAGTTCTCGCATTGATAGTTTTTGCTTGTTGTAAAAACCTCTAATCCTATGAGGTTTCACATCTCAAGGCTTCCAAACACACTCCTGTACTAATTTAATCAAATCAAAGCATAATAATCAATGAAACAACGCTAAACAAATAGTAAAGGCATGTTTGAGTAAACTAAAAAACCGAAACTAAAGCGTACAATGAGACCACATAAATAACCCTTCAATCTCATCTAAAACACTAAACAACAATGTTTAAACACTCTTGCATTTAAAATGCACATTAATGAATCAAAATGACAACTCTCGATCCATAGAATTATTTACAGTGAACTAGTGAATTATTACTAGTTGTAAAGTAGGAAAAAGTACTCATATTCACTCAATATGTACCGAGAATCAAATTATACTTGTCCAACGAACGTAATCAGATGATAAAGATAAACTCAATATGTGATAAATGAATATCAAGTCAAATCAATCTAACACGATCAAATGAATTAGATTTTCATGAATTCCCCTCAAAATTATGTAATTATATATTTATGCATCAAAGTATTTGTGAAAGTTTACAATAAAACCTGGGAAATGATGTCTGTATACAAACTCATAAAACAATGATAGTTCTCGCAGTGATAGTTTTTGTTTGTTGTAAAACCTCTAATCCTATATGGTTTCACTTCTCAAGCCTTCTAAACACACTCATGTAATAATTTAATTGAATCAAAGCATAATAATTAATGAAACCACGCTAAACAAAAAGTAAAGGCATGTTTGAGTAAACTATAAAACCGAAACTAAAGCGGATAATGAGACCACATAAATAACCTTTCAATCGATCAACTTCTTCCCAATCTCATCCAAAATAATAAACAACACTGTTTAAGCACTATTGCATTTAAAATGCACATTAATTAATCAAAATGACAACTCTCGATCTATAGAATCATTTACAGTGCACTAGTGAAATATTACTAGTTGTAAAGTAGGAAAAACTACCCGTTCACTCAATATGTATCGAGAATCAAATTACACTTGTCCTCCAAATGTAATCAGACGTTAAAGATATGTAACACCCGAAAATTTTAAAAAAAAGAAGAGAAAAGTGAAGAAAAAGAAAGAAAAGCAAAATAACCCAAGTTGAGGGGTTAAAGTTGTGCAAGGGGCAAACTTTATTATTAAGTTGTTCAAAAAGGTGGCATGGCCGCCGACCCCTATTGCACATCATCTTCCTGTTGATTTTCTAGAGAGAGAAAGCAGGGAATTCTCTTCGGTTTTAGAGAGAAAAAGAAGAAGAAAAGGCTGAATTCAGGTTAGTTTCCTGATTTCAGGGTGTTCTTGGCTGATTTTTAGCTTCGGGTATGAGCTTATGTGCTTGTATGTGTGTTCAGTTTTGGTGTTTTAGGTATTTGAACTCATAAGCATTCGGGTTTGAGGGAAGTCTTACTCGGAAGTTGCAAGAGGTGAGTTCTAGATCCCTGTTTTTACATGTTTTAACTGATTTTGGGGCTGGAAATGCATGCTTAATCGTTTTTATAAAATTTGGGTGTGTACCCGTATGTATGTGTGTGCCCTGTTGTGGGTGGGTGTATGTTCGGGATGATTTATGATTATGTGCATGTTTTATGCTTGTTTGATGCTTAGTATGCTAGAAACTAGGCTAGAACCGCTTAGTTTGATGATTTTGAGGTCTGAAAATGATGGTAGTTAGAAAAGTAGTTGGCCATGCACCTAAGTGCCCATGCGCCCAAACGGTACCCAAATGTCCAAGGTTCGTGCGCACAAATAGTGCCCATGCGCCTAGAATTATGCCCAGGAGTCTAAGTATGCCATGCGTCTAAGTCTGCTAGAACGCCTAAGTGTCCATGCGCCTAAACCAGGCTTATGCGCCAGCATAGTACTCATACGCCTAGAAAGTTGTCTAGACGCCTAAGTGTTGGCCGTGCGCCCAAATAGTGTCCATGCGCCTGAGTCGCCCATGCGCCTAAGTATTCATGCGCCCGCATAATGCTCGTGCGCCTGCATAGTGCTCATGCACCTAAGACTTAGAAAATTTTCTGAAATTTTCGGGAAATAAGGACTTTTAGGCTATGACTTGGGGTGTTCCCGGGGATGGTATGTGATTATTGTATGATGATGTTATGCATATTTATGGACTGTTTTCTTTATGTTCCTATTATGTATTACCCTGTGGCCTTACGTGGTGTGATTATGTTAATGAATGAAAAGTATTATCTTAACGAAGCGAAAGATCTAAGATAATAAAAGTGGAACATAATGAATGAACGAATGAAAGTCTTGCAAGCAAAATGTAAGGGAGGTTCACAACTCCTTGAGAGTTGTCAGCTCAACTGTGTGTCATACAGCGTATGATCTTGGCTGCCCCAAAAGGGATTCACACACAGGGGGATCATTCCTGGTGACTGTTCCATACGTGCGAAACGGGGTCCTTGTCACTAAACCCTAGATTAGTTGGCTTCGTGCTCAAGAGGGGGGTTTAGTATATGACAGGACCTAGATAGAAGTGAAAGATAATGTAACGTGCAAAATGTACGAAACGTGAGATAAGTGCGAAAAGAACGATGACGGAAGATAATAATGCTATTATCTATGTGTATGTATAATGTATGATAACGTGCGAAAGTATGAAAATGTTTTAACGAATGAAAGGTAATATATTTTTATAAAACTACAACTCACTCAGCAACGCTGACTTTTATGCATTTTCAGTTGGCAGGTAATGGTTGCTGAGGATGGCACGGGGTGAAGCTACTTGGCAAAGATTTTTGGTTGGCATCCATTTGTGTAGAAGTGAAACCAGATGATGATTTGCAATGTAATGATAATGTAAACTGTAATTCATATGAAATGGTTTTATTAAATTATTCCGCTGCAGTGTTTTTAATAAATTTTGATGTGATTTTGCGGTAATATGTGCGATGATTGTCCAACTGTGAGTGTCCCGGGAACGGGGCCTTACAAGATAAAACTCAATATGTGATCAATGAATATCAAGTCAAAGCAATCTAACAGGATCATATGAATCAAATTTCCATTATTCCACTCAAAATTATGTAATTATCTATTTGTGCATCAAAATATTCGTGAAAGTTTACAATAAAACATGGGAAATGATGTATGTATACAAACTCATAAAACAACGATAGTTCTCGCATTGATAGTTTTTGCTTGTTGTAAAAACCTCTAATCCTATGAGGTTTCACTTCTCAAGGCTTTCAAATACACTCCTGTACTAATTTAATCGAATCAAAGCATAATAATCAATGAAACAACGCTAAACAAAAAGTAAAGGCATGTTTGAACTAAAGCGTACAATGCGACCACATAAATATTCAATCGATCAACAACTTTCCAATCTCATCCAAAACACTAAACAACAATGTTTAAACACTCTTGCATTTAAAATGCACATTAATGAATCAAAATGACAACTCTCGATCCATAGAATCAATTACAGTGCACTAGTGAATTATTACTAGTTGTAAAGTAGGAAACACTACTCGTATTCACTCAATATGTACCGAGAATCAAATTACACTTGTCTAACGAACGTAATTAGACGTTAAAGATAAGCTTAATATGTGATCAATGAATATCAAGTCAAATCAATCTAACACGATCAAATGAATTAGATTTCCATGAATTCCTCTCAAAATTATGTAATTATATGTTTGTGCATCAAAGTATTTGTGAAAGTTTACAATAAAACATGGGATATGATATATGTATACAAACTCATAAAACAACGATAGTTCTCACATGAATAGTTTTTGCTTGTTGTAGAAACCCCTAATCCTATGAGGTTTCAGTACTCAAGGATTCCAAACACACTCATCTACTAATTTAATCGAATCAAAGCATAATAATCAATTAAACAACGCTAAACAAAAAGTAAAGGCATGTATGAGTAAACTATAAAACCGAAACTAAAGCGGATAATGAGACCACATAAATAACCCTTCAATCGATCAACTTCTTCCCAATCTCATCCAAAACACTAAACAACACTGTTTAAACACTATTGTATTTAAAATGCACATTAATGAATCAAAATGACAACTCTCAATCCATAGAATCTTTTACTGTGCACTAGTGAAATATTACTAGTTGTAAAGTAGCGAAAACTACTCCTATTCACTCAATATTTGCCGAGAATCAAATTACACTTGTCCAACGAACGTAATCAGATGATAAAGATAAACTCAATATGTGATCAATGAATATCAAGTCAAATCAATCTAACACGATCAAATGAATTAGATTTTCATCAATTCCCCTCAAAATTATGTAATTATATATTTATGCATCAAAGTATTTGTGAAAGTTTACAATAAACCATAGGAAATGAAGTCTGTATACAAACTCATAAAACAACGATAGTTCTCACATTAATAGTTTTTGTTTATTGTAAAAACCTCTAATCCTATGCGGTTTCACTTCTCAAGACTTGTAAACACACTCATGTATGAATTTAATAGAATCAAAGCATAATAATCAATGAAACCACGCTAAACAAAAAGTAAAGGCATGTTTGAGTAAACTATAAAAACCGAAACTAAAGCGGATAATAAGACCACATAAATAACTCTTGAATCGATCAACTTTTACCCAATCTCATTCAAAAGACTAAACAACAATGTTTAAACACTTTTGCATTTAAAATGAATATTAATGAATAAAAATGACAACTCTCAATCCATAGAATCATTTATTGTGCACTAGTGAAATATTGCTAGTTGTAAAGTGGGAAAAACTACTCGTATTCACTCAATATGTACCAAGAATCAAATTACACTTCTCCAACGATCGTAATCACATGTTAAAGATAAAACTCAATATGTGATCAATGAATATCAAGTCAAATCAATCTACCACGATCAAATGAATTAGATTTCTATAAATTCCCCGCAAAATTTTGTAATTATATATTTATGCATCGAAGTATTCATGAAAGTTTACAATAAAACCTGACAAATGATGTATGTATACAAACTCATAAAACAACGATAGTTCTCGCATTGATAGTTTTCGTTTGTTGTAAAACCTCTAATCCTATGTGGTTTCACTTCTCAAGCCTTTTAAACACACTCCTGTACTAATTTAATCGAATCCAAGCATAATAATCAATGGAACCACACTAAACAAAAAGTAAAGGCATGTTTGAGTGAACTATAAAACCGAAACTAAAGCGGACAATGAGACCACATAAATAACCCTTCAATTGATCAACTTCTTTCCAATCTTATCCAAAACACTAAACAACACTGTTTAAACACTATTGCATTTAAAATGCATATTAATGAATCAAAATGACAACTCTCAATCCATAGAATCATTTAAAGTGCACTAGTGAAATATTACTAGTTGTAAAGTAGGAAAAACTACCCCGTATACACTCAATATGTATCGAGAATCAAATTACACTTGTCCACCAAACGTAATCAGACGTTAAAGATAAAACTCAATATGTTATCTATGGTATCAAGTCAAATCAATCTAACACGATCAAATGAATTAAATTTCCATGAATTCCCCTCAAAATTATGTAATTATATATTTATGCATCAAAGTATTAGTGAAAGTTTACAATAAAACATGGGAAGTGATGTATGTATACAAACTCATAAAACAACGATAGTTCTCGCATTGATAGTTTTTGTTTGTTTTAAAACCTCTAATCCTACTCGGTTTCACTTCTCAAGCCTTCTAAACACACTCCTATACTAATTTAATCGAATCAAAGCATAATAATCAATGAAACCACGCTAAACAAAAAGTAAAGAATTGTTTGAGTAAACTATAAAATCGAAACTAAAGCGGATAATGTGACCACATAAATAACCCTTAAATCGATCAACTTCTTCCCAATCTCATCCAAAACACTAAACAACACTGTTTAAACACTATTACATTTAAAATGCATATTAATGAATCAAAATGACAACTCTCCATCCATAGAATCATTTACAATGCACTAGTGAAATATTACTAGTTGTAAAGTTGGAAAAACTACCCGTATTCACTCAATATGTTTCGAGAATCAAATTACACTTGTTCACCAAACGTAATCAGACGTTAAAGATAAAACTCAATATGTGATCTATGAATATCAAGTCAAATCAATCTAACACGATCAAATGAATTAGATTTCCATGAATTCCCCTCAAAATTATGTAATTATATATTTATGCATCAAAGTATTCGTGAAAGTTTACAGTAAAACATGGGAAATGATGTCTGTATACAAACTCATAAAACAACGATAATTCTCGCATTGATAGTTTTTGTTTTTGTCAAAACCTCTAATCCTATGCGGTTTCACTTCTCAAACCTTCTAAACACACTCATGTACTAATTTAATTCAATTAAAGCATAATAATCAATGAAACCACGCTAAACAAAAAGTAAAGGCGTGTTTGAGTAAACTACATGTAACACCCCGAAATTTTAAAAGAAGAGTTATGCGAAGAAAAATGAAAGAAAAGCAAAATAACCCAAGTTGAGAGGTTAAAGTTGTGCAAGGGGCAAACTTTATTATTAATTTGTTCAAAAAGGTGGCATGGCCGCCCACCCCTTTTGCACATCATCTTCCTGTCGATTTTAGAGAGAGAAAGCAGAGAATTCTCTTTGGTTTTAGAGAGTGGAAGAAGAAGAAGTTGAAATTCAGGTTAGTTTTCTGATTGTTGGGATGTTCTTGGCTACATTTCAGCTTCGGGTATGTGCTTATGTGCTTGTTGTGTGTTCTGTTGTGTGTTTTGGTGTTTTTAGGTGTTTAAACTCATAAGCATTTGGGTTTGAAGGAAGTCTTACTCGGAAGTTGCAAGAGGTGAGTTCTAGATCCCCGTTTTTTAAATGTTTTAACTGATTTTGGGGCTGGAAATGCATGCCTAAACAATTTTATGAAATTTGGGCGTGTACCCATATGTATGTGTATGTGCCCTGTTGGGAGGGTGTATGTTTAGGAAAATTTATGATTATGTTCCTGGTTTCATGCTTGTTTGATGCTCAGTATGCTAAAATCTAGGCTAGAACAGGTTAGATTGATGATCTTGAGGTCTAAAAATGATGGTAGTTAGAAAAGTAGTTGGCCATGCGCCTAAGTGCTCATGCGCCTGAGATCATGCGCCCAAACAGTACCCAAAAGCCCAAGGTTCATGCGCATAAATAGTGCCCATGCGCTAGGATTATGCCCAGGAGCCTAAGTATGCCCATGCATCCAAGTCTGCTAGAACGCGTAAGTGTCCATGCGCCTAAACCAGGCTCATGCGCCTGTATAGTACCCATGCGCCTTGAAAGTTGTCCAGACGCCTAAGTGTTGGCCGTGCGCCCAAATAGTGTCCATGCGCCTGAGTCGCCCATGCGCCTAAGTATTCATGCACCCGCATAGTGCTCGTGCGCCTGCATAGTGCTCATGCGCCTAAGACTTAGAAAATTTTCTGAAATTTTCGGGAAAGAAGGACATTTAGGCTATGACTTGGGGTGTTCCCGGGGATGATATGTGATGATTATATGATGATGTTATGTATGTTTATGGCCTGTTTTCTTTATGTTCCTATTATGTATTACTCCGTGGCTTTACGTGGTGTGATTATGTTAATGAATGTAGAGTATTATCTTAACGAAGTGAAAGATCTAAGATAATAAAAGTGGAACATAATGAATGAACGAATGAAAGTCTTGCAAGCAAAATGTAAGGAGGTTCACAACTCCTTGAGAGTTGTTAGCTCAACTGTGTGTCATACAGCGTGCGATCTTGGCTGCCCCATGAGGGTTCACACACAGGGGAATCAGTCTTGGTGACTGTTCCATACGTGCGAAACGGGGTCCTTGTCGCTAAACCCTAGATTAGTTGGCTTCGTGCCTAAGAGGGGGGTTTAGTATATGACAGGACCTAGATAGAAGTGAAAGACAATGTAACGTGCGAAATGTACGAAACGTGCGATAAGTATGAAAAGAACGATGACGGAAGATAATAATGCTATTATCTATGTGTATGTATGATGTGTGATCATGTGCGCAAGTATGAAAAGGTTTTAATGAATGAAAGGTAATATATTTTTATAAAACTAGAACTCACTCAGCAATGCTGACTTTTATGCATTTTCAGTTGGCAGGTAATGGTTGCTGAGGATGGCATGGGGTGAAGCTACTTGGCAAAGATTTTTGACTGGTATCCATTTTGTGTAATAATGATGTTTTGTGCAATGACGAAACCAAACGATGATTTGTAATGTAATGATGTTGTAAACAGTAATTGTTAATATAAGTAATGGTTTCGTTAAATTTTTTCGCTGCAAATGTTAAATAGATTTTATGAGATTTTGAAATATTATGTGTGATGATTGTTCAACTGTGAGTGTCTCGGGAACGAGGCCTTACACTATAAAACAGAAACTAAAGCGGATAATGAGACCACATAAATAACCTTTCAATCGATCCACTTCTTCCCAATCTCATCCAAAACACTAAACAACACTGTTTAAACACTATTGCATTTAAAATGCACATTAATAAATCAAAATGACAACTCTCGATCCATAGAATCATTTACGGTGCACTAGTTAAATATTACTAGTTGTAAAGTAGTAAAACTACCCGTATTCACTTAATATGTATCGAGAATCAAATTACACTTGTCCTCCAAATGTAATCAAACGTTAAAGATAAAACTCAATAGGTGATCAATGAATATCAAGTCAAATCAATCTAACACGATCAAATGAATTAGATTTCCATTAATTCCACTCAAAATTATGTAATTATCTATTTGTGCATCAAAACATTCGTGAAAATTTACAATAAAACATAGGAAATGATGTATGTATACAAACTCATAAAACAACGATAGTTCTCGCATTGATAGTTTTTGCTTGTTGTAAAAACCTCTATTCCTATGAGGTTTCACTTCTCAAGGCTTCTAAACACACTCCTGTACTAATTTAATCGAATCAAAGCATAATAATCAATGAAACAACGCGAAACAAAAAGTAAAGGCATGTTTGAGTAAACTAAAAAACCAAACCTAAAGCTTACAATGATACTACATAAATAACCCTTCAATCGATCAACATCTTTCCAATCTCATCCAAAACACTAAACAATAATGTTTAAACACTCCTGCATTTAAAATGTACATTAACGAATCAAAATGACAACTCTCGATCCATAGAATTATTTATAGTGCACTAGTGATTTATTACTAGTTGTAAAGTAGGAAAAACTACTTGTATTCACTCAATATGTACCGAGAATCAAATTACACTTGTCTAACGAACGTAATTAGACGTTAAAGATAAGCTTAATATGTGATCAACGAATATAGAGTCAAATCAATCTAACACGATGAAATGAATTACATTTCCATGAATTCCTTTCAAAATTATGTAAATATATGTTTGTGCATCAAAGTATTCGTGAAATTTTACAATAAAACATGGGAAATGATGTATGTATACAAAATCATAAAATGTAAGGCCCCGTTTCTGGGACACTCACAGTTGGACATTCATCGCACATGATATTTAAATCACATTAAAACATTGTAGCGGAATAATTTAGCAAAAACCATTTCCTGCATTAATAATTACTTTTGCAAAATAATACATCGTTGTTAGGGTTACCAAAATATCGTTTGATGCATTACAACACAAAAATATCATTCCAACATAAAATGGATGCCATCCAAAATCTTTACCAAGTAGCTTCACCCCATGCCATCCTGTGCAACCATTACCTGTCAACTGAAAATGCATAAAGGTCAGCGTTGCTGAGTGAGTTCTAGTTTTATAAAAATATTCATATTACCTTCCATTCGTTAAAACATTTTTATATTTACGCATATGATCATACATCATACATACATCAAGGTAATATTTATTATCTTCCGTCATCGTTCTTTTCGTACTTTTCGCACTTTACATCATCTTTCACTTCTATCTAGATCCTGTCATATGCTAAACCCCCCTCTTGGGCACGAAGCCAACTAATCTAGGGTTTAGCGACAAGGATCCCATATCGCACGTATGGAACAGTCACCAAGACTGATTCCCCTGTGTGTGAATCCTCATGGGGCAGCCAAGATCGCACGCTGTATGACACACAGTTGAGCTAACAACTCTCAAGGAGCTTACATTTTGCTTGCAAGACTTTCATTCGTTCATTCATTATGTTCCTCTTTCATTATCTTAAATCTTTCGCTTCGTTAAAATAATACTTTACGTTCATTATCATAGTCACACCACGTAAAGCCACGTAATAATACATAATAAGGAACATAAAGAAAACAGGCCATAAACATACATAAAATCATCATACATCACCCCCGGAGACATTTCAAGTCATAGCCTAAACATCTCTTTTTCCCAAAATTTCAGAATATTTTCTAAGGCATTGGGTAGCAAGGGCACTATGCAGGCGCACGAGCACTATGCGGGCGCATGAATACTTAGGCGCATGGGTGACTCAGGCGCATGGGCACTATACGGGCGCATGGCCAACACTTAGGCGTCTGGACAACTTTCTAGGCGCATGGGTACTATGCAGGCGCATAAGCCTGATTTAGACGCATAGGCACTTAAGCGTTTTGGCAGTTGGGCGTATGGGCACACTTAGGCGCCTGGGCTAAATTCTAGGCGCATGGGCACTATACGGGCGCATGAACCTTGGGCGTATGAGTACTGTTTGGGCGTATGAGTACTGTTTGGGCGCATGATCTTAGGCGCATGAGCACTTAGGCGCATGGCCAACTGTTTTCTAACTAACCTCATTTTCAGGCCCCATTTCATCAATCTAACCTATTCTAGCCTAGTTTCTAGCATACTAAGCATCAAACAAGCATACAACATGAACATAATCATAATCATCCCGAACATACACTCTCCCAAAACAGGGCACACACATTCATACGGGTACACACCCAACTTTAATAAAAACGTAAAACATGAATTTCCAGCCCCAAAACAGTTTAAAACATTTAAAAAAAATGGGGATCTAGAACTCACCTCTTGCAACTTTCTAGTAAGACTTCCTTCAAACCCGAATACTTATGAGTTCAAACACCTAAAAACACCAAAAACGCACAACCGAGCATACAAGAGCACATAAGCATATACCCAAGGCTGAAAATCAGCCAAGAACAACACAAAACATCGAAAACTAACCTGAAATCTGCACTTCTTCTTCCTCTCTCTAAAACCGAGAGAATTCTGCTCTTTCTCTCTCTAAAATTCGATGGGGAGATGGTACAGGAGGTCATGGGCGGCCATGACCATCTTTTTGAACAAATTAATAATAATCTTTGTCCCTTGCACAACTTTAACCCCTCAACTTGGGTTATTTTGCTATTCTTTCCTTTTCTTCACCTTTTTCTCTTTTTTTAAAATTTTCGGATGTTACATAAAACAACGATAGTTCTCACATTGATAGTTTTTGCTTGTTGTAGAAACCTCTAATCGTATGAGGTTTCACTACTCAAGGATTCCAAACACACTCCTGTACTAATTTAATCGAAACAAAGCATAATAATCAATTAAACAACGCTAAACAAAAAGTAAAGGCATGTTTGAGTAACTATAAAACCAAAACTAAAGCGGATAATGAGACTACATAAATAACCCTTCAATCGATCAACTTCTTCCCAATCTCATTCAAAACACTAAACAACACTGTTTAAACACGTTATGCATTTAAAATGCACATTAATGAATCAAAATGACAACTCTCGATCTATAGAATCATTTACTATGCACTAGTGAAATATTACTAGTTGTGAAGTAGGAAAAACTACCCGTATTCACACAATAATTACCGAGAATCAATTTACACTTGTCCAACGAATGTAATCAAACGTTAAAGATAAACTCAATATGATCAGTAATATCAAGTCAAAAAAATCAAACACGATCAAATGAATTAGATTTCCATGAATTCCCCTCAAAATTATGTAATTATATATTTATACATCAAAGTATTCGTGAAAGTTTACAATAAATCATGTGAAATGAAGTCTGTATACAAACTCATAAAACAACGATAGTTCTCGCATTGATAGTTTTTGTTAATAGTAAAAACCTCTAATCCTATGAAGTTTCACTTCTCAAGCCTTGTAAACACAGTCATGTACTAATTTAATCGAATCAAAGCATAATAATCAATGAAACAACGCTAATCAAAAAGTAAAGGCATGTTTGTGTAAACTATAAAACCAAAACTAAAGCGGATAATGAGACCACATAAATAACCCTTCAATTGAACAACTTCTTCCCAATCTCATTCAAAAGACTAAACAACAATGTTTAAACACTCTTGCATTTAAAATGAATATTAATGAATCAAAATGACAACTCTCAATCCATAGAATCATTTATTATGCACTAGTGAAATATTACTAGTTGTAAAGTGGGAAAAACTACTCATATTCACTCAATATGTACCGAGAATCAAATTACACTTGTCCAACGAATGTAATCAGACGTTAAAGAAAAAACTCACTATGTGATCAATGAATATCAAGTCAAATCACTCTAACACGATCAAATGAATTAGATTTCCATGAATTCCCCCAAAAATTATGTAATTATATATTTATGCATTAAAGTATTCATGAAAGTTTACAATAAAACCTGGGAAATGATGTCTGTATACAAACTCATAAAACAACGATAGTTCTCGCATTAATAGTTTTTGTTTGTTGTAAAACTTCTAATCCTAAGCGGTTTCACTTCTCAAGCCTTCTAAACACAAACTAAAGCGGATAAAAGACCACATAAATAACCCTTCAATCGATCAACTTCTTCCCAATCTCATTCAAAACACTAAACAACACTGTTTAAACACGTTATGCATTTAAAATGCACATTAATGAATCAAAATGACAACTCTCGATCTATAGAATCATTTACTGTGCACTAGTGAAATATTACTAGTTGTGAAGTAGGAAAAACTACCCGTATTCACACAATATTTACCGAGAATCAATTTACACTTGTCCAACGAATGTAATCAAACGTTAAAGATAAACTCAATATGATCAGTAATATCAAGTCAAAAAAATCAAACACGATCAAATGAATTAGATTTCCATGAATTCCCCTCAAAATTATGTAATTATATATTTATACATCAAAGTATTCGTGAAAGTTTACAATAAATCATGTGAAATGAAGTCTGTATACAAACTCATAAAACAACGATAGTTCTCGCATTGATAGTTTTTGTTAATAGTAAAAACCTCTAATCCTATGAAGTTTCACTTCTCAAGCCTTGTAAACACAGTCATGTACTAATTTAATCGAATCAAAGCATAATAATCAATGAAACAACGCTAATCAAAAAGTAAAGGCATGTTTGTGTAAACTATAAAACCAAAACTAAAGCGGATAATGAGACCACATAAATAACCCTTCAATTGAACAACTTCTTCCCAATCTCATTCAAAAGACTAAACAACAATGTTTAAACACTCTTGCATTTAAAATGAATATTAATGAATCAAAATGACAACTCTCAATCCATAGAATCATTTATTATGCACTAGTGAAATATTACTAGTTGTAAAGTGGGAAAAACTACTCATATTCACTCAATATGTACCGAGAATCAAATTACACTTGTCCAACGAATGTAATCAGACGTTAAAGAAAAAACTCACTATGTGATCAATGAATATCAAGTCAAATCACTCTAACACGATCAAATGAATTAGATTTCCATGAATTCCCCCAAAAATTATGTAATTATATATTTATGCATTAAAGTATTCATGAAAGTTTACAATAAAACCCGGGAAATGATGTCTGTATACAAACTCATAAAACAACGATAGTTCTCGCATTAATAGTTTTTGTTTGTTGTAAAACTTCTAATCCTAAGCGGTTTCACTTCTCAAGCCTTCTAAACACAAACTAAAGCGGATAAAAGACCACATAAATAACCCTTCAATCGATCAACTTCTTCCCAATCTCATTCAAAACACTAAACAACACTGTTTAAACACGTTATGCATTTAAAATGCACATTAATGAATCAAAATGACAACTCTCGATCTATAGAATCATTTACTGTGCACTAGTGAAATATTACTAGTTGTGAAGTAGGAAAAACTACCCGTATTCACACAATATTTACCGAGAATCAATTTACACTTGTCCAACGAATGTAATCAAACGTTAAAGATAAACTCAATATGATCAGTAATATCAAGTCAAAAAAATCAAACACGATCAAATGAATTAGATTTCCATGAATTCCCCTCAAAATTATCTAATTATATATTTATACATCAAAGTATTCGTGAAAGTTTACAATAAATCATGTGAAATGAAGTCTGTATACAAACTCATAAAACAACGATAGTTCTCGCATTGATAGTTTTTGTTAATAGTAAAAACCTCTAATCCTATGAAGTTTCACTTCTCAAGCCTTGTAAACACAGTCATGTACTAATTTAATCGAATCAAAGCATAATAATCAATGAAACAACGCTAATCAAAAAGTAAAGGCATGTTTGTGTAAACTATAAAACCAAAACTAAAGCGGATAATGAGACCACATAAATAACCCTTCAATTGAACAACTTCTTCCCAATCTCATTCAAAAGACTAAACAACAATGTTTAAACACTCTTGCATTTAAAATGAATATTAATGAATCAAAATGACAACTCTCAATCCATAGAATCATTTATTATGCACTAGTGAAATATTACTAGTTGTAAAGTGGGAAAAACTACTCATATTCACTCAATATGTACCGAGAATCAAATTACACTTGTCCAACGAATGTAATCAGACGTTAAAGAAAAAACTCACTATGTGATCAATGAATATCAAGTCAAATCACTCTAACACGATCAAATGAATTAGATTTCCATGAATTCCCCCAAAAATTATGTAATTATATATTTATGCATTAAAGTATTCATGAAAGTTTACAATAAAACCTGGGAAATGATGTCTGTATACAAACTCATAAAACAACGATAGTTCTCGCATTAATAGTTTTTGTTTGTTGTAAAACTTCTAAACCTAAGCGGTTTCACTTCTCAAGCCTTCTAAACACAAACTAAAGCGGATAAAAGACCACATAAATAACCCTTCAATCGATCAACTTCTTCCCAATCTCATTCAAAACACTAAACAACACTGTTTAAACACGTTATGCATTTAAAATGCACATTAATGAATCAAAATGACAACTCTCGATCTATAGAATCATTTACTGTGCACTAGTGAAATATTACTAGTTGTGAAGTAGGAAAAACTACCCGTATTCACACAATATTTACCGAGAATCAATTTACACTTGTCCAACGAATGTAATCAAACGTTAAAGATAAACTCAATATGATCAGTAATATCAAGTCAAAAAATCAAACACGATCAAATGAATTAGATTTCCATGAATTCCCCTCAAAATTATGTAATTATATATTTATACATCAAAGTATTCGTGAAAGTTTACAATAAATCATGTGAAATGAAGTCTGTATACAAACTCATAAAACAACGATAGTTCTCGCATTGATAGTTTTTGTTAATAGTAAAAACCTCTAATCCTATGAAGTTTCACTTCTCAAGCCTTGTAAACACAGTCATGTACTAATTTAATCGAATCAAAGCATAATAATCAATGAAACAACGCTAATCAAAAAGTAAAGGCATGTTTGTGTAAACTATAAAACCAAAACTAAAGCGGATAATGAGACCACATAAATAACCCTTCAATTGAACAACTTCTTCCCAATCTCATTCAAAAGACTAAACAACAATGTTTAAACACTCTTGCATTTAAAATGAATATTAATGAATCAAAATGACAACTCTCAATCCATAGAATCATTTATTATGCACTAGTGAAATATTACTAGTTGTAAAGTGGGAAAAACTACTCATATTCACTCAATATGTACCGAGAATCAAATTACACTTGTCCAACGAATGTAATCAGACGTTAAAGAAAAAACTCACTATGTGATCAATGAATATCAAGTCAAATCACTCTAACACGATCAAATGAATTAGATTTCCATGAATTCCCCCAAAAATTATGTAATTATATATTTATGCATTAAAGTATTCATGAAAGTTTACAATAAAACCTGGGAAATGATGTCTGTATACAAACTCATAAAACAACGATAGTTCTCGCATTAATAGTTTTTGTTTGTTGTAAAACTTCTAAACCTAAGCGGTTTCACTTCTCAAGCCTTCTAAACACAAACTAAAGCGGATAAAAGACCACATAAATAACCCTTCAATCGATCAACTTCTTCCCAATCTCATTCAAAACACTAAACAACACTGTTTAAACACGTTATGCATTTAAAATGCACATTAATGAATCAAAATGACAACTCTCGATCTATAGAATCATTTACTGTGCACTAGTGAAATATTACTAGTTGTGAAGTAGGAAAAACTACCCGTATTCACACAATATTTACCGAGAATCAATTTACACTTGTCCAACGAATGTAATCAAACGTTAAAGATAAACTCAATATGATCAGTAATATCAAGTCAAAAAAATCAAACACGATCAAATGAATTAGATTTCCATGAATTCCCCTCAAAATTATGTAATTATATATTTATACATCAAAGTATTCGTGAAAGTTTACAATAAATCATGTGAAATGAAGTCTGTATACAAACTCATAAAACAACGATAGTTCTCGCATTGATAGTTTTTGTTAATAGTAAAAACCTCTAATCCTATGAAGTTTCACTTCTCAAGCCTTGTAAACACAGTCATGTACTAATTTAATCGAATCAAAGCATAATAATCAATGAAACAACGCTAATCAAAAAGTAAAGGCATGTTTGTGTAAACTATAAAACCAAAACTAAAGCGGATAATGAGACCACATAAATAACCCTTCAATTGTACAACTTCTTCCCAATCTCATTCAAAAGACTAAACAACAATGTTTAAACACTCTTGCATTTAAAATGAATATTAATGAATCAAAATGACAACTCTCAATCCATAGAATCATTTATTATGCACTAGTGAAATATTACTAGTTGTAAAGTGGGAAAAACTACTCATATTCACTCAATATGTACCGAGAATCAAATTACACTTGTCCAACGAATGTAATCAGACGTTAAAGAAAAAACTCACTATGTGATCAATGAATATCAAGTCAAATCACTCTAACACGATCAAATGAATTAGATTTCCATGAATTCCCCCAAAAATTATGTAATTATATATTTATGCATTAAAGTATTCATGAAAGTTTACAATAAAACCTGGGAAATGATGTCTGTATACAAACTCATAAAACAACGATAGTTCTCGCATTAATAGTTTTTGTTTGTTGTAAAACTTCTAATCCTAAGCGGTTTCACTTCTCAAGCCTTCTAAACACAAACTAAAGCGGATAAAAGACCACATAAATAACCCTTCAATCGATCAACTTCTTTGCAATCTCATCCAAAACACTAAACAACACTGTTTAAACACTATTGCATTTAAAATGCACATTAATGAATCAAAATGACAACTCTCAATCCATAGAATCATTTACAGTGCACTAGTGAAATATTACTAGTTGTAAAGTAGGAAAAACTACCCGTATTCACTCAATATATATCGAAAATGAAATTACACTTGTCCACTAAACGTACTCAAACGTTAAAGATAAAACTCAAAATGTGATCTATGAATATCAAGTCAAATCAATCTAACACAATCAAATGAATTAGATTTCCATGAATTCCCCTCAAACTTATGTAATTATATATTTATGCATCAAAGTATTCGTAAAAGTTTACAATAAAACTTGGGAAATGATGTCTGTATACAAACTCATAAAACAACGATAGTTCTCGCATTGATAGTTTTTGTTTGTTGTCAAAACCTCTAATCCTATGCGATTTCACTTCTCAAGCCTTCTAAACACAGTCATGTACTAATTTAATCGAATCAAAGCATAATAATCAATGAAACAACGCTAAACAAAAAGTAAAGCATGTTTGAGTAAACTAAAAACCGAAACTAAAGCGGATAATGAGACCACATAAATAACCCTTCAATTGAACAACTTCTTCCCAATCTCATTCAAAAGACTAAACAACAATGTTTAAACACTCTTGCATTTAAAATGAATATTAATGAATCAAAATGACAACTCTCAATCCATAGAATCATTTATTATGCACTAGTGAAATATTACTAGTTGTAAAGTGGGAAAAACTACTCATATTCACTCAATATGTACCGAGAATCAAATTACACTTGTCCAACGAATGTAATCAGACGTTAAAGAAAAAACTCACTATGTGATCAATGAATATCAAGTCAAATCACTCTAACACGATCAAATGAATTAGATTTCCATGAATTCCCCCAAAAATTATGTAATTATATATTTATGCATTAAAGTATTCATGAAAGTTTACAATAAAACCCGGGAAATGATGTCTGTATACAAACTCATAAAACAACGATAGTTCTCGCATTAATAGTTTTTGTTTGTTGTAAAACTTCTAATCCTAAGCGGTTTCACTTCTCAAGCCTTCTAAACACAAACTAAAGCGGATAAAAGACCACATAAATAACCCTTCAATCGATCAACTTCTTCGCAATCTCATCCAAAACACTAAACAACACTGTTTAAACACTATTGCATTTAAAATGCACATTAATGAATCAAAATGACAACTCTCAATCCATAGAATCATTTACAGTGCACTAGTGAAATATTACTAGTTGTAAAGTAGGAAAAACTACCCGTATTCACTCAATATATATCGAAAATGAAATTACACTTGTCCACTAAACGTACTCAAACGTTAAAGATAAAACTCAAAATGTGATCTATGAATATCAAGTCAAATCAATCTAACACAATCAAATGAATTAGATTTCCATGAATTCCCCTCAAACTTATGTAATTATATATTTATGCATCAAAGTATTCGTAAAAGTTTACAATAAAACTTGGGAAATGATGTCTGTATACAAACTTATAAAACAACGATAGTTCTCGCATTGATAGTTTTTGTTTGTTGTCAAAACCTCTAATCCTATGCGATTTCACTTCTCAAGCCTTCTAAACACAGTCATGTACTAATTTAATCGAATCAAAGCATAATAATCAATGAAACAACGCTAAACAAAAAGTAAAGCATGTTTGAGTAAACTAAAAACCGAAACTAAAGCGTACAATGAGACCACATAAATGACCCTTCAATCGATCAACATCTTTCCAATCTCATCCAAAACACTAAACAACAATGTTTAAACACTCTTGCATTTAAAATGCACATTAATGAATCAAAATGACAACTCTCGATCCATAGAATCATTTATAGTGTACTAGTGAATTATTACTAGTTGTAAAGTAGGAAACACTACTCGTATTCCGTCAATATGTACCGAGAATCAAATTACACTTGTCTAACGAACGTAATTAGACGTTAAAGATAAGCTTAATATGTGATCAATGAATATCAAGTCAAATCAATCTAACACGATCAAATGAATTAGATTTCCATGAATTCCCTTCAAAATTATGTAATTATATGTTTGTGCGTCAAATTATTTGTGAAAGTTTACAATAAAACATGGGAAATAATATATGTATACAAACTCATAAAACAACGATTGTTTTTACATTGATAGTTTCTGCTTGTTGTAGAAACCTCTAATCCTATGAGGTTTCAGTACTCAAGGATTCCAAACACACTCCTGTACTAATTTAATCGAATCAAAGCATAATAATCAATTAAACAACGCTAAACAAAAAGTAAAGGCATGTTTGAGTAAACTATAAAACCGAAACTAAAGCGGATAATAAGACCACATAAATAACCCTTCAATCGATCAACTTCTTCCCAATCTTATCCTAAACACTAAACAACACTGTTTAAACACTATTGCATTTAAAATGCACATTAATCAATCAAAATGACAACTCTCGATCCATAGAATCAATTACAATGCACTAGTGAAATATTAATAGTTGTAAAGTAGGAAAAACTACCCGTATTCACTCAATATGTATCGAGAATCAAATTACACTATTTCAACGAACGTAATCAGACGTTAAAGATAAACTCAATATGTGATCAATGAATATCAAGTCAAATCAATATAACACGATCAAATGAATTCCCCTCAAAATTATGTAATTATATATTTATGCATCAAAGTATTCGCGAAAGTTTACAATAAAACATGGGGAATGAAGTCTGTATACAAAGTCATAAAACAATGATAGTTCTAGCATTAATAGTTTTTGTTTGTTGTAAAAACCTCTAATCCTATGCGGTTTCACTTCTCAAGACTTGTAAACACACTCATGTACGAATTTAATCGAATCAAAGCATAATAATTAATGAAACCACGCTAAACAAAAAGTAAAGGCATATTTGAGTAAACTATAAAACCGAAACTAAAGCGGATAATGAGACCACATAAATAACTCTTGAATCGATCAACTTCTTCCCAATCTCATTCAAAAGACTAAACAACAATGTTTAAACACTCTTGCATTTAAAATGAATATTAATGAATCAAAATGACAACTCTCGATCCATAGAATCATTTATTGTGCACTCGTGAAATATTACTAGTTGTAAAGTGGGAAAACTACTCGTATTCACTCAATATGTCCCGAGAATTAAATTACACTTGTCCAACGAACGTAATCAGACCTTGAAGATAAAACTCAATATGTGATCAATGAATATCAAGTCAAATCAATCTAACACGATAAAATGAATTAGATTTCAATGAATTCCCCCCAAAATTATGTAATTATATATTTATGCATCAAAGTATTCATGAATGTTTACAATAAAACCTAGGAAATGATGTCTGTATACAAACTCATAAAACAACGATAGTTCCCGCATTGTTTGTTTGTTTTAAAACCTCTAATCCTATGCGGTTTCACTTCTCAAGCCTTCTAAACACACACCTATACTAATTTAATCGAATCAAAGCATAAAAATCAATGAAACCACGCTAAACAAAAAGTAAAGGCATGTTTGAGTAAACTATAAAACCGAAACTAAAGCGGATAAAAGACCACATAAATAACCCTTCAATCGATCAACTTCTTCTCAATCTCATCCAAAACACTAAACAACATTGTTTAAACACTATTACATTTAAAATGCACATTAATGAAACAAAATGACAACACGCGATCCGTAGGAATCATTACAGTGCACTAGTGAAATATTACTAGTTGTAAAGTAGAAAAAACTACCTGTATTCACTCAATATGTATCGAGAATCAAATTACACTTGTCCACCAAACGTAATCAGACATTAAACATATAACTTAATATGTGATCTATGAATATCAAGTCAAATCAATCTAGCACGATCAAATAAATTAGATTTCCATGAATTCCCCTCAAAATTATGTAATTATATGTTTGTGCGTCAAAGTATTAGTGAAACTTAACAATAAAAACATGGGAAATGTTGTGTGTATACAAACTCATAAAACAACGATAGTTCTCCCATTGATAGTTTCTACTTCTTGTACAAACCTCTAATCCTATCAGGTTTCAGTACTCAAAGATTCCAAACATACTCCTGTACTAATTTAATTTAATCAAAGCATAATAATCAATTAAAGAACGCTAAACAAAAAGTAAAGGCATGTTTGAGTAAACTATAAAACAGAAACTAAAGCGGATAATGAGACCACATAAATAGCCCTTCAATCGATCAACTTCTTCCCAATCTCATCCAAAACAATAAACAACACTGTTTAAATACTATTGCATTTAAAATTCACATTAATCAATCAAAATGACAACTCTCGATCCATAGAATCATTTATAATACACTAGTGAAATATTACTAGTTGTAAAGTAGGAAAAAGTACCCGTATTCACTCAATATGTATCGAGAATCAAATTACACTAGTTCAACGAATGTAATCAGACGTTAAAGATAAACTCAATATGTGATCAATAAATATCAAGTCAAATCAATCTAACACGATCAAATGAATTCCCCTAAAAATTGTGTAATTATATATTTATGCATCAAAGTATTCGTGAAAGTTTACAATAAAACATGAGGAATGAAGTCTGTATACAAAGTCATAAAACAACGATAGTTCTAGCATTAATAGTTTTTGTTTATTGTAAAAACCTCTAATCCTATGCGGTTTCACTTCTCAAGACTTGTAAACACACTCATGTACGAATTTAATCGAATCAAAGCATAATAATTAACGAAACCATGCTAAACAAAAAGTAAAGGCATGTTTGAGTAAACTATAAAACCGAAACTAAAGCGGATAATGAGACCACATAAATAACTCTTGAATCGATAAACTTCTTCCCAATCTCATTCAAAAGACTAAACAACAATGTTTAAACACTCTTGCATTTAAAATAAATATTAATGAATCAAAATGACAACTCTCGATCCATTGAATCATTTATTGTGCACTAGTGAAATATTACTAGTTGTAAAGTGGGAAAAAGTATTCGTATTCACTCAATATGTCCCAAGAATCAAATTACACTTGTCCAATGAACATAATCAGACCTTAAAGATAAAACTCAATATGTGATCAATGAATATCAAGTCAAATCAATCTAACACGATAAAATGAATAAGATTTCTATGAATTCCCCCCAAAATTATGTAATTATATATTTATGCATCAAAGTATTCATGAATGTTTGCAATAAAACCTGGGAAATGATGTCTGTATACAAACTCATAAAACAACGATAGTTCTCGCATTGATAGTTTTTGTTTGTTGTAAAACCTCTAATCCTATGCGGTTTCACTTCTTAAGCCTTCTAAACACACTACTGTACTAATTTAATCGAATCAAAGCATAAAAATTAATGAAACCACGCTAAACAAAAACTAAAGGCATGTTTGAGTAAACTATAAAACCGAAACTAAAGCGGATAAAAGACCACATAAATAACCCTTCAATCGATCAACTTCTGCCCAATCTCATCCAAAACACTAAACAACACTGTTTAAACACTATTGCATTTAAAATACACATTAATGAATCAAAATGACAACTCTCGATCCATAGAATCATTTTCAATGCACTAGTGAAATATTACTAGTTGTAAAGTAGGAAAAACTACCCGTATTCACTCAATATGTATCGAGAATCAAATTACACTAGTTCAACGAACGTAATCAGACGTTAAAGATAAACTCAATATGTGATCACTGAATATCAAGTCAAATCAATCTAACACGATAAAATGAATTCCCTTCAAAATTATGTAATTATATATTTATGCATCAAAGTATTCGTGAAAGTTTACAATAAAACATGGGAAATGAAGTCTGTATACAAAGTCATAAAACAACGATAGTTCTAGTATTAATAGTTTTTGTTTATTGTAAAAACCTCTAATCCTATGCGGTTTCACTTCTCAAGACTAGTAAACACACTCATGTATGAATTTAATCGAATCAAAGCATAATAATTAATGAAACCACGCTAAACAAAAAGTAAAGGCATGTTTGAGTAAACTATAAAACCGAAACTAAAGCGGATAATGAGACCACATAAATAACTCTTGAATCGATCAACTTCTTCCCAATCTCATTCAAAAGACTAAACAACAATGTTTAAACACTCTTGCATTTAAAATGAATATTAATGAATCAAAATGACAACTCTCGATCCATAGAATCATTTATTGTGCACTAGTGAAATATTACTAGTTGTAAAGTGGGAAAAACTACTCGTATTCACTCAATATGTCCCGAGAATCAAATTACGCTTGTCCAACGAACGTAATCAGACCTTAAAGATAAAACTCAATATGTGATTAATGAATATCAAGTCAAATCAATCTAACACGATAAAATGAATTAGATTTCCATGAATTCACCCTAAAATTATGTATTTATATATTTATGCATCAAAGTATTCATGAATGTTTACAATAAAACCTGGGAAATGATGTCTGTATACAAACTCATAAAACAACGATAGTTCTCGCATTGATAGTTTTTGTTTGTTGTAAAACCTCTAATCCTATGCGGTTTCACTTCTCAAGCCTTCTAAACACACTCCTATACTAATTTAATCGAATCAAAGCATAAAAAACAATAAAACCATGCTAAACAAAAAGTAAAGGCATGTTTGAGTAAACAATAAAACCGAAACTAAAGCGGATAAAAGACCATATAAATACCCTTCAATCGATCAACATCTTCCCAATCTCATCCAAAACACTAAACAACACTGTTTAAACACTATTACATTTAAAATGCACATTAATGAATCAAAATGACAACTCTGAATCCATAGAATCATTTACGGTGCACTAGTGAAATATTACTAGTTGTAAAGTAGGAAAAACTACCAGTATTCACTCAATATATATCGAAAATGAAATTACACTTGTCCACTAAACGTACTCAAACGTTAAAGATAAAACTCAAAATATGATCTATCAATATCAAGTCAAATCAATCTAACACAATCAAATGAATTAGATTTCCATGAATTCCCCTCAAAATTATGTAATTATATATATATGCATCAAAGTATTCGTGAAATTTTACAATAAAACATGGGAAATGATGTCTGTATACAAACTCATAAAACAACGATAGTTCTAGCATTGATAGTTTTTGTTTGTTTTAAAAACCGCTAATTCTATGCGGTTTCACTACTCAAGCCTTGTAAACACACTCATGTACTAATTTAATCGAATCAAAGCATAATAATCAATGAAACCACGCAAAACAAAAAGTAAAGGCATGTTTGAGTAAACTATAAAACCGAAGCTAAAGCGGACAATGAGACCACATAAATAACCCTTCAATCGATCAACATCTTTCCAATCTCATCCAAAACACTAAACAACAATGTGTAAACACTCTTGCATTTAAAATGCACATTAATGAATCAAAATGACAACTCTCGATCCATAGAATCATTTATAGTGCACTAGTGAATTATTACCAGTTGTAAAGTAGGAAAAACTACTCGTATTCACTCAATATTTACCGAGAATCAAATTACACTTGTCTAACGAATGTAATTAGACGTTAAAGATAAGCTTAATATGTGATCAATGAATATCAAGTCAAATCAATCTAACACGATCAAATGAATTAGATTTCCATGAATTCCCCTCAAAATTATGTAATTATTTGTTTGTGCATTAAATTATTCGTGAAAGTTTACAATAAAACATGGGAAATGATATATGTATACAAACTCATAAAACAACAATAGTTCTCACATTGATAGTTTTTGCTTGTTGTAGAAACCTCTAATCCTATGAGGTTTCAGTACTCAAGGATTCCAAGCACACTCCTGTACTAATTTAATCGAATCAAAGCATAATAATCAATTAAACAACGCTAAACAAAAAGTAAAGGGATGTTTGAGTAAACTATAAAACCGAAACTAAAGCGGATAATGAGACCACAAAAATAACCCTTAAATCGATCAACTTCTTCCCAATCTCATCCAAAGCACTAAACAACACTGTTTAAACACTATTTCATTTAAAATGCACATTAATGAATCAAAATGACAACTCTCGATCCATAGAATCGTTTACAGTGCACTAGTGAATTATTACTAGTTGTAAAGTAGGAAAAACTACCCGTATTCACTCAATATGTATCGAGAATCAAATTACACTTGTCCACCAAATGTAATCAGACGTTAAAGATAAAACTCAATATGTGATCAATGAATATCAAGTCAAATCAATCTAACACGTTCAAATGAATTAGATTTCTATTAATTCCACTCAAAAATATGTAATTATCTATTTGTGCATCAAAATATTCATGAAAGTTTACAATAAAACATAAAAAATGATGTATGTATACAAACTCATAAAACAACGATAGTTCTTGCATTGATAGTTTTTGCTTGTTGTGAAAAACTCTAATCCTATGAGGTTTCACTTCTCAAGGCTTCCAAACACACTCCTGTACTAATTTAATCGAATCCAAGCATAATAATCAATGAAACAACGCTAAACAAAAAGTAAAGGAATGTTTGAGTAAGCTAAAAAACCGAAACTAAAGCATACAATGAGACCACATAAATAACCCTTCAATCGATCAACATCTTTCCAATCTCATCCAAAACAGTAAACAACAATGTTTAAACACTCTTGCATTTAAAATGCACATTAATGAATCAAAATGACAACTCTTGATCCATAGAATCAATTACAGTGCACTAGTGAATTATTACTAGTTGTAAAGTAGGTAAAACTACTCGTATTCACTCAATATGTACCGAGAATCAAATTACACTTGTCTAATGAACGTAATTAGACGTTAAAGATAAGCTTAATATGTGATCTACGAATATCAAGTCAAACAAATCTAACACAATCAAATGAATTAGATTTCCATGATTTCCCCTGAAAATTATGTAATTATATATATATGCATAAAAGTATTCGTGAAAGTTTACAATAAAACATGGGAAATGATGTCTGTATACAAACTCATAAAACAACGATAGTTCTAGAATTGGTAGTTTTTGTTTGTTGTAAAAACCACTAATTCTATGCAGTTTCACTACTCAAGCCTTGTAAACACACTCATGTACTAATTTAATCGAATCAAAGCATAATAATCAATGAAACCACGCAAAACAAAAAGTAAAGGCATGTTTGAGTAAACTATAAAACCGAAGCTAAGGCGGACAATGAGACCACATAAATAACCCTTCAATCGATCAACATCTTTCCAATCTCATCCAAAACACTAAACAACAATGTTTAAACACTCTTGCATTTAAAATGCACATTAATGAATCAAAATGACAACTCTCAATCCATAGAATCATTTACAGTGCACTAGTGAAATAATACTAGTTGTAAAGTAGGAAAAACTACCTGTATTCACTCAATATGTATCGAGAATCAAATTACACTTGTCCACCAAACGTAATCAGATGTTAAAGATAAAACTTAATATGTGATCAATGAATATCAAGTCAAATCAATCTAACACGATCAAATGAATTAGATTTCTATTAGTTCCACTCAAAATTATGTAATTATCTATTTGTGCATCAAAATATTCGTGAAAGTTTACAATAAAACATAGAAAATGATGTATGTATACAAACTCATAAAACAACGATAGTTCTTGCATTGATAGTTTTTGCTTGTTGTAAAAAACTCTAATCCTATGACGTTTCACTTCTCAACGCTTCCAAACACACTCATGTACTAATTTAATCGAATCAAAGCATAATAATCAATGAAACAACGCTAAACAAAAAGTAAAGGCATGTTTGAGTCAACTAAAAAACCGAAACTAAAGCATACAATGAGACCACATAAATAACCCTTCAATCGATCAACATCTTTCCAATCTCATCCAAAACACTAAACAACAATGCGTAAACACTCTTAAATTTAAAATGCAGATTAAAGAATCAAAATGACAACTCTCGATCCATAGAATCATTTACAGTGCACTAGTGAATTATTACCAGTTGTAAAGTAGGAAAAACTACTTTTTTTTCACTCAATATTTACGAGAATCAAATTACACTTGTCTAACGAATGTAATTAGATGTTAAAGATAAGCTTAACATGTGATCAATGAATATCAAGTCAAATCAATCTAACACGATCAAATGAATTAGATTTCCATGAATTCCCCTCAAAATTATGTAATTATTTGTTTGTGCATCAAATTATTCGTGAAAGTTTATAATAAAACATGGGAAATGATATATGTATACAAACTCATAAAACAACAATAGTTCTCACATTGATAGTTTTTGCTTGTTGTAGAAACCTCTAATCCTATGAGGTTTCAATACTCAAGGATTCCAAACACACTCCTGTACTAATTTAATCAAATCAAAGCATAATAATAAATTAAACAACGCTAAACAAAAAGTAAAGGCATGTTTGAGTAAACTATAAAACCGAAACTAAAGCGGATAATGAGACCACATAAATAACCCTTAAATCGATCAACTTCTTCCCAATCTCATCCAAAACACTAAACAACACTGTTTAAACACTATTACATTTAAAATGCACATTAATGAATCAAAATGACAACTCTCGATCCATAGAATCATTTACAGTGCACTAGTGAATTAGTACTAGTTGTAAAGTAGGAAAAACTACCCGTATTCACTCAATATGTATCGAGAATGAAATTACACTTGTCCACCAAACGTAATCAGACGTTAAAGATAAAACTCAATATGTGATCAATGAATATCAAGTCAAATCAATCTAACACGTTCAAATGAATTAGATTTTCAATTAATTCCACTCAAAATTATGTAATTATCTATTTGTGCATCAAAATACTCATGAAAGTTTACAATAAAACATAAAAAATGATGTATGTATACAAACTCATAAAACAACGATAGTTCTTGCATTGATAGTTTTTGCTTGTTGTAAAAAACTCTAATCCTATGAGGTTTCACTTCTCAAGGCTTCCAAACACACTCCTGTACTAATTTAATCAAATCAAAGCATAATAATCAATGAAACAACGCTAAACAAAAAGTAAAGGAATGTTGGAGTAAGCTAAAAAACCGAAATTAAAGCATACAATGAGACCACATAAATAACCCTTCAATCGATCAACATCTTTCTAATCTCATCCAAAACACTAAACAACAAAGTTTAAACACTCTTGCATTTAAAATGCACATTAATGAATCAAAATGACAACTCTTGATCCATAGAATCAATTACAGTTCACTAGTGAATTATTACTAGTTGTAAAGTAGGTAAAACTACTCGTATTCACTCAATATGTACCGAGAATCAAATTACACTTGTCTAATGAACGTAATTAGACGTTAAAGATAAGCTTAATATGTGATCTATGAATATCAAGTCAAATCAATCTAACACAATCAAATGAATTAGACTTCCATGAATTCCCCTCAAAATTATGTAATTATATATATATGCATCAAAGTATTCGTGAAAGTTTACAATAAAACATGGGAAATGATGTCTGTATACAAACTCATAAAACAACGATAGTTCTAGCATTAATAGTTTTTGTTTGTTGTAAAAACCACTAATCCTATGTGGTTTCACTACTCAATCCTTGTAAACACACTCATGTACTAATTTAATCGAATCAAAGCATAATAATCAATGAAACCACGCAAAACAAAAAGTAAAGGCATGTTTGAGTAAACTATAAAACCGAAACTAAAGCGGACAATGAGACCACATAAATAACCCTTCAATCGATCAACTTCTTCCCAATCTCATCCAAAACACTAAACAACACTGTTTAAACACTATTACATTTAAAATGCACATTAATGAATCGAAATGACAACTCTCAATCCATAGAATCATTTACAGTGCACTAGTGAAATAATACTAGTTGTAAAGTAGGAAAAACTACCCGCATTCACTCAATATGCATCGAGAATCAAATTACACTTGTCCACCAAACGTAATCGGACGTTAAAGATAAAACTCAATATGTGATCAATGAATATCAAGTCAAATCAATCTAACACGTTCAAATGAATTAGATTTCTATTAATTCCACACAAAAATATGTAATTATCTATTTGTGCATCAAAATATTCATGAAAGTTTACAATAAAACATAAAAAATGATGTATGTATACAAACTCATAAAACAACGATAGTTCATGCATTGATAGTTTTTGCTTGTTGTAAAAAACTCTAATCCTATGAGGTTTCACTTCTCAAGGCTTCCAAACACACTCCCGTACTAATTTAATCGAATCAAAGCATAATAATCAATGAAACAACGCTAAACAAAAAGTAAAGGCATGTTTGAGTAAACTAAAAAACTGAAACTAAAGCATACAATGAGACCACATAAATAACACTTCAATCAATCAACATCTTTCCAATCTCATCCAAAACACTAAACAACAATGCTTAAACACTCCTGCATTTAAAATGCACATTAATGAATCGAAATGACAACTCTTGATCCATAGAATCATTTACAGTGCACTAGTGAAATAATACTAGTTGTAAAGTAGGAAAAACTACCCGTATTCACTCAATATGTATCGAGAATCAAATTACACTTGTCCACCAAACGTAATCAGATGTTAAAGATAAAACTCAATATGTGATCAATGAATATTAAGTCAAATCAATTTAACACGATGAAATGAATTAGATTTCTATTAATTCCACTCAAAATTATGTAATTATCTATTTGTGCATCAAAATATTCGTGAAAGTTTACCATAAAACATAGAAAATGAGGTATGTATACAAACTCATAAAACAACGATAGTTCTTGCATTGATAGTTTTTGCTAGTTGTAATAAACTCTATTCCTATGTGGTTTCACTTCTCAAGGCTTCCAAACACACTCCTGTACTAATTTAATCGAATCAAAGCATAATAATCAATGAAACAACGCTAACAAAAAGTAAAGGCATGTTTGAGTAAACTAAAAAACTAAAACTAAAGCATACAATGAGACCACACAAATAACCCTTCAATCGATCAACATCTTTCCAATCTCATCCAAAACACTAAACAACAATGCTTAAACACTCTTGCATTTAAAATGCATATTAATGAATCAAAATGACAGCTCTCAATCCATATAATCATTTACATTGCACTAGTGAATTATTACTAGTTGTAAAGTAGGAAAAACTACTCGTATTCACTCAATATTTACCGAGAATCAAATTACACTTGTCTAACGAATGTAATTAGACGTTAAAGATAAGCTTAATATGTGATCAATGAATATCAAGTCAAATCAATCTAACACGATCAAATGAATTAGATTTCCATGAATTCCCCTCAAAATTATGTAATTATTTGTTTGTGCATCAAATTATTCGTGAAAGTTTACAATAAAACATGAGAAATGATATATGTATACAAACTCATAAAACAACAATAGTTCTCACATTGATAGTTTTTGCTTGTTGTAGAAACCTCTAATCCTATGAGGTTTCAGTACTCAAGGATTCCAAACACACTCGTGTACTATTTTAATCGAATCAAAGCATAATAATCAATTAAACAACGCTAAACAAAAAGTAAAGGCATGTTTGAGTAAACTATAAAACCGAAACTAAAACGGATAATGAGACCACATTAATAACCCTTCAATCGATCAATTTCTTACCAATCTCATCCAAAACACTAAACAACACTGTTTAAACACTATTGGATTTAAAATGCACATTAATTAATCAAAATGACAACTCTCGATCCATAGAATCATTTACAATGCACTAGTGAAATATTACTAGCTGTAAAGTAGGAAAAACTACCCGTATTTACTCAATATGTATCGAGAATCAATTTACACTTGTCCACCAAACGTAATCAGACGTTAAAGATAAAACTCAATATGTGATCAATGAATATCAAGTCAAATCAATCTAACACGATCAAATAAATTAGATTTCCATTAATTCCACTCAAAATTATGTAATTATCTATTTGTGCATCAAAATATTCGTGAAAGTTTACAATAAAACATGGGAAATGATGAATGTATACAAACTCATAAAAAAACGATAGTTCTCGTATTGATAGTTTTTGCTTGTTGTAAAAACCTCTAATCCTATGAGGTTTCACTTCTCAAGGCTTCCAAACATACTCCTGTACTAATTTAATCGAATCAAAGCATAATAATCAATGAAACAACGCTAAACAAAAAGTAAAGGCATGTTTGAGTAAACTAAAAAACCGAAACTAAACCGTATAATGAGACCACATAAATAACTCTTCAATCTATCAACATCTTTCCAATCTCATCCAAAACACTAAACAATAATGTTTAAACAGTCTTGCATTTAAAATGCATATTAATGAATCAAAATGACAACTCTCGATCCATAGAATTATTTACAGTGCACTAGTGAATTATTACTAGTTGTAAAGTAGGAAAAACTACTCGTATTCACTCAATATGTACCGAGAATCAAAGTAAACTTGTCCAACGAATGTAATCAGACGTTAAAGAAAACCTCAATATGTGATCAATGAATATCAAGTCAAATCAATCTAACACGATCAAATGAATTAGATTTCAATGAATTCCCCTCAAAATTATGTAATTACATGTTTATGCATCAATGTATTCGTGAAAGTTTACAATAAAACATGGGAAATAAAGTCTGTATACAAACTCATAAAACAACGATAGTTCTCGCATTAATAGTTTGTCACATCCCGGCAGAAGCGTGAAATTGCTTGGGCGTGACTTTTTAGCTCAGAACATATTGATCACAAAGGAAATGCAACTAGTAATATAATAAGTGATATATCATAACATTAATATAGATAGATACGAGTTCGGGTTACATTACAATTTATATGAAAATAGTCCACATAAAACTTTTACAAAATCTAACATAACCCTATTACAAAAGTCTTATTAACTGCTACATTCTTTAGTAGTAGTGGAAATGCGTATCCACAGTCAAACTAAGATCATACATGTTCACAGTTAATTTAACACAAGTTCTTCCCATTACTTTACCCCATCCATTGTAAACATCAAATGAAAACATAATACTGTTAGTCATTCTGGTAGCCTGAAAAAGCATACTCGAAATAGTGAACATAATGTTGGTGAGAACATAGGTTTAATTTATTGAACAAAATATATTGATGCAATATAAATAAGATTACAACCAAACCTACTTATAAGCCAGGCGATTTATATCTGTCACAGTATAAATCACATAATCAGATAATATAGCATCACAACACTCATCCTGTTGATGCAGGAAATATTTTCATAAGTAGCGCTACCTATATTACCAGACGGTTCCACATCCAAATTAATGGTTGTAGCATATTGACAGTATATCTCAAAAAGTCTCATTTATAATAGCATCAATCATAAAATAGTATGTTTTTTCCCCCAAAACTCATAAATATAAAAATGGGGCTATGAATCTCACCTTATTTCCGGCCAAATCAAGAAATTCCTATAAAATAATTTATTTGTTAGAATAAAACAAATTTCTTTAAAATTTTTAGCATTTTAATTGAAAATTCTAAACCAATAGTTTCTATTTTTCTTAAAATTATCAAATTTCAGTAGCATAAACATTCAAAAATATAGTTTATTCCACAAAATTTCAGACCCATAATTCATAATAAATAATTTACTAGAAATTTCAAAAGTTCCATATAAATCAGTAGGAATATTAAAACATCACTAAAAATTCTGAAATTCATACATACTATTCTATTCTAAATATCATAATTTATGTAAGTTTTTTTGTGATTTAACTCTCTGTCTAGATATTTTTCCCAAAATTTCCAATTACAAAATATTCTAAAATATATAACTCAGGCATAAATGCGAATTAAATTACGAAATTTATTCAGGAATTGTTATAAAATATAAGGGTTGTTATATAATTTTTCCAGATTTTTACCAAGTTCGGAGCTTCTGAAATAAAATTTCCTTTTGTTTTCTTAAACAAATTATATAAAATAATCTTCCTATTATTATTACACCAAAATTTACAGAATGCTAATTCTAATATTTTCTAACAATTTCCTAATTTTATTCCCACAATCACAATCATCCAATTCATCAAGAACATCTATGTTTTAATCCTTTAATTTTTGTATTAATTCCTTAATTTTATAAAACTTTCAAGCTTTTAGTTTTTGAATTCTTTTATTACTGATTTTTGAATAACATCATTTGTTTATAAATTTTGGAAATGATCTTGATGATTCTTAAAGGTTGGTTTGTGTGTGTTTAGTTAGAACACACACATATACTTCTACCTACTTGGTTTAGTGATCAAACCTTGAGTGTTGATGTAAGAAACTTAAGAGAATGGCTTGACTATCCGAGGATGATCCGCTTGGAAGAATGGTTCTTGAACTTGGAGATTGATGATGATGAACTAGTGAAAATTAGCTTGGCTATGTTGTTCTTGAAGGTGAGAATCGGCTTGGTGCAAGAGATGGTGGTCATGGTTGTATGTTAACCGAGGGAGAGAGTCAAGAGGAGTGGCGGTCAAGGATGGTGTTGGTTGTGGTTTCATCTTCATGCGGCCGAGAGTGTTTTAAGGAGAACTTTGCCATCATTAGGCCTATACTAGAGTGTTGAGGTGTGAATGTTAGGGTCCTTAGGTGTCCCTCTTAGGTACTAAGGTGGCGGGTTAAGGGGTGATTAAGGAGAGGCCGGCTAGGTGGCGGTTTGAAGAGAGGGTTAGTGTCAAGACCATGCAAGGTGGCGGTGTAGGGTGATGATTTGTGTAATGGATTGGCAAGGTGTCAACTTGTAGTGCTAATGACTTTCTTAGTCATTAAGCTAGGCTTTAGACAAAGGTTTAGGTGCTTAATCGGGTGGCTTAGTGTTCTAATGAACCGAGATTATGGCTAGGGTTATGTTGGTGTTTAGGTGCTTAAGGTGTGGTTTGTTTTAGTTTTGATTCAAAGTTTCTTGATGAAATCTTGTTTGGTGATGTTTGATTAAGTTTAAGTTTTTAATACATTACATATAGTTAAAACATCTAATATTAAGCTAACTAATCACTTAGTCTTATGATTGATAACCTATATATATGGTTTAATAATCACAAGCTTACAAGTATATACATGCATACATAAATATTTGTGCATGGGTGCATGCATGCTCACGTACATGTGTATGATCAACTAAACACATAACAATTCATAAAGAGTTAGTCAAGTAGAAACATACCTTAATAAGTTCTCAATAAAGTATATCAGTACAAACCTAAAAAAAAAATTTCTTAAGATTTTAGTTTACCTAACCTTAGCTTTGAGGGTTGTCACATTCTCCCCCTGTAAAAAGAATTTCGTCCCAAAATTCACTGGTAGGCATTTTCAAAGGTTGTGGAGAACTTCATCTTTGTATTTTCTCTTCTTCATTCAGCTTAACCTCAAATAGATGAGGATATTTTCTTTTTACTTCATCTTCTCTTTCCCATGTAAATTCGGGTCCTCTTTTTGAATTCCACTTGACCTTTACTATTGGAATCCTACTTCTTCTTAAACTTTTTGCCACTCTGTCCATAATGGCTATTGGTTCTTCCACAAAATGAAGTTTCTTATCTATTTTGATTTCTTGGATTGGTACTTTTAATGTCTCATCTATCAGGCATTTCTTCAAGTTGGATATATGGAAGGTGTTATGTATTCCACTTAATTCTTGAGGTAAGTCTAACTTATATGCTACAGGACCAATTCTGTCAGTTATTTCAAAAGGGCCAACATACCTAGGGTTTAACTTATTTCTTTTCCCAAATCGGATAATTCCTTTTGAGGGTGATACCTTTACGTATACTTTATCCCCCGTTTGAAATTCTAGTGGTTTTCTTCTTTTATCAGCATAGCTTTTCTGTCGATCACGGGCTGTTTTCAATTTGTCTTTAATATCAGAGATCTTATCAGATGTCTCCTGTATGAGTTCTGGGCGTGTTAGTTGTCTATCTCCTACCTCATTCCAACACAAAGGTGACCTACACTTTCTTCTGTATAAAGCTTCAAATGGAGCTGCTCCAATACTGGCATGGTAACTATTGTTATATGAAAATTCTATCAATGCCAAGTGCAAATCCCAGTTACCACCAAAGTCTAATGCATAAGCTCGTAACATATCTTCCAATGTCTGGATGGTTTTCTCACTCTGCCCATCTGTTTGTGGGTGATATGCTGAACTTATATTTACTTGTGTTCCTAAGGCTTTTTGCAAAGTCTACCAGAATCTTGATGTAAATCTACTGTCTCTGTCAGATATTATGGAAATTGGTATCCCATGCCTAGACACAATTTCCTTCATATAAATTCTGGCTAATTTCTCCATTTTATAATCTTCTCTAATTGGTAAGAAATAAGCTGATTTAGTCACTCTATCGACTATCACCCATATTGTGTCATACCCACTTGAGGTTCTTGGTAAGTTGGTTACAAAATCCATGGTAATTTGATCCCATTTCCATTCCGGGATCTCTGGTTGTTGTAAACAACCTGAGGGTTTCTAGTATTTAGCTTTTACTCTTGAGCAGACATCACATTTTTCTACAAATTTCCCGATTGATTTCTTCATGCCTGGCCACCAATACTGGGTTCTCAAATCTTTGTACATCTTATTGTTTCCTAGATGTATTAAATACTTTGACTTATGTGCTTCCCTTAGGATGGTTTCTCTAAGCAGATCATTATTAGGAATCCAAATTCTTCCTTTAAATCTTAGAATTCCGTCTGACATAACTTCTAGGTCTTTAACCTAACCCAAAATTCTTAATTCATCTTTTTGTTAGGCTTCTCGAATTTGACTTAATAAATCCGAGCGTAATTCCATTTTCATGGCACGAACTCGTAATGGCTTGGTCCTCTCCTTCCTGCTTAAAGCATCAGCTACTACATTTGTCTTTCCTGTATGATATTTGATCTCACTATCATAATCAGTTAATAACTCTACCCATCTTCTCTGCCTCATATTTAATTTCTTTTGATCAAATATGTGTTGTAAACTCTTATGGTCTGTATAAACTACGCACTTAGTTCCGTATAAATAATGTCTCCAAATCTTAAGTGCAAATACTACTGCTCCTAATTCCAAATCATGAGTAGTATAATTCTTTTCGCTTCCTCTGAGTTGCCTAGATGCATATGCAAATACTTTATCTCGTTGCATTAAAACACATCCAAATCCTTGATGTGATGCATCATAGTATACTACAAAGTCATCGGTTCCTTCTGGTAGGGCTAAGACAGGGGCACTGCACAATTTACTCTTTAAGAGTTCAAATGCAACATTTTGTCTTTCTCCCCAAACGTAGGGCTTATCTTTCTGAGTTAATTCTGTTAAGGGTTGAGCTATTCTTGAGAAATTTTCTATAAATCTTCTGTAATAACCTGCCAATCTGTAAGGCCCCGTTCCCGGAACACTCACAGTTGGACATTCATCGCACATAATGTTTCAAAATCGCATCAAAATTTATTAAAAACACTACAGCGGAATAGTTTAACGAAACCATTTCATATATTAATAATTATTGTTTACAACATTAGTACTTTACAAATCATCGTCTGGTTTTATTTCTACACAAAACATCATTTTTATACAAATTGGATACCAACCAAAATCTTCGCCAAGTAGCTTCACCCCGTGCCATCCTCAGCAACCATTACGTGCCAACTGAAAATGCATAAAAGTCAGCGTTGCTGAGTGAGTTCTAGTTTTATGAAAATATATTACCTTTCATTCGTTAAAACCTTTTCATACTTTCGCACGTGGTCACACATCATACATACATCAAGGTAATATTTATTATCTTCCGTCATCGTTCTTTTCGTACTTATCGCACGTTTCGTACATTTCGCACATTACGTTATCTTTCACTTCTATCTAGGTCCTGTCATATACTAAACCCCCCTCTTGGGCACGAAGCCAACTAATCTAGGGTTTAGCGACAAGGACCCTGTTTCGCTCATATGGAACAGTCACCAAGACTGATCCCCCTGTGTGTGAACCTTCATGGGGCAGCCAAGATCACACGCTGTATGGCACACAGTTGAGCTAACAACTCTCAAGGAGTTGTGAACCTCCTTACATTTTGCTTGCAAGACTTTCATTCGTTCATTCATTATGTTCCACTTTCATTATCTTAGATCTTTCGCTTCGTTTAGATAATACTTTACATTCATTAACATAATCACACCACACAAAGCCACGGAGTAATACATAATTGGAACATAAAGAAAACAGTCCATAACATGCATAACATCATCATATAATCATCACATATCATCCTCGGAAACATCCCAAGTCATAGCCTGAAAGTCCTTCTTTCCTGAAAATTTCAGAAAATTTTCTAAGTCATTGGGCGCATGAGCACTATGTAGGCACACGAGCACTATGCGGGCGCACGAACACTTAGGCGCATGGGCGACTCAGGCACATGGACACTATTTGGGCGCACGGCCAACACAGGCATCTGGACAACTTTCTAGGCGCATGGGTACTATGCAAGCGCATGAGCCTGATTTTGGTGCATGGGCACTTAGGCGTTCTAGCAGACTTGGACGCATTGGCATACTTAGGCGTCTGGGCATAATCTTAGGCGCATGGGCACTATTTGTGCGCGTGAACCTTGGGCGTTTGGGTACTGTTTGGGCGCATGATCTCAGGCGCATGAGCACTTAGGCGCATGGCCAACTACTTTTCTAACTACCATTATTTTCAGACCCAAAAACATCAATCTAAGCTATTCTAGCCTAGTTCTAGCATACTAAGCATCTAACAAGCATAAAATTATGCACATAACTATAAATCATCCCGAACATACACCCACCCAACAGGGCACATACACATACATACGGGTACACACCCAAATTTCAATAAAACGATTAAGCATGCATTTCCAGCCCCAAAATCATTTAAAACATTAAAAAAAAATGGGGATCTAGAACTCACCTCTTGCAACTTCCAAGTAAGACTTCTTCAAACCCGAATGCTTATGAGCTCAAACACCTAAAAACACCAAATAAACATACAACCGAGCACACACAAACACATAAGCACATACCCGAAGCTGAAAATTAGCCAAGAACACCCTGAAATCTGAAAACTAACCTGAACTCCGACTTCTTCTTCCTCCTCTCTCTAAAACCGAAGAGAATTATGCTCTCTCTCTCTCTAAAAATCCGAATGAAAGTTGGTACAGGGGTCATGGGCGGCCATGACCACCTTTTTGAACATATTAATATAAAACTTTGTCCCTTGTATAACTTTAACCCCTCAACTTAGGTTATTTTGCTTTTCTTTCTTTTTCTTCGCTTTTTCTCTTCTTTTAAATTTCCGGGTGTTACAAGTCCACCCCCCCTTATATATAGGTTTTGTCCCCGAAACCTGTCACTCCTCGAACAGCTGAGGATAATGCTGTCTCATCTCCTCCTTAGATTCCCATGTAGACTCAGATCCCTTTCTATGCTTCCACTGTACCCACACCAAGGGAACTACTTTATTTCTTAGCCTCTTCTCTTTCCTGTCAATGATAGCCACTGGTTGCTCTACATAATTGAGCCGCTCGTCAACCTCAATGTCTTCCAGTGGTACCACCATATCCTCATCAGCTAAGCATTTCCTCAGATAAGATACATGGAATGTTGGATGAATTCCACTTAACTCATCGGGCAACTCCAATCTATAGGCCACCTCTCCTACTCGAGCAATGATTCGGAAAGGCCCTATATACCTCGGACTCAACTTGCCCCGCTTTCTAAACTGAATGATACCCTTCCAAGGTGAAACCTTCAACATAACTCTATCACCCACCTTGAACTCAATCGGTCTACGTCTCTTATCAGCATACAACTTCTGCCTATCTTTGGCTACCTTCATAAAGGCTTTGATCTTTTCCAACTTCTCAGTCGTAGCCTCAATCACTTCGATGCTTCCTAAGTCCTTCTGACCAATATCACCCCAACATACGGGTGTCCTACACCTCCTACCGTATAGCATCTCATAGGGTGGCATACCAATGCTGGCAGGATAACTGTTGTTGTATGAGAATTCAACTAACGGTAAGTGTTCGTCCCAACTTCCTCCGAAGTCAATGACGCATGCCCGAAGCATATCCTCAAGCGTCTGAATGGTTCTTTCTGATTGACCATCTGTTTGAGGATGATAAGCCGTACTAATATGTAACCTCGTCCCCATAGCATCATGAAATCTCTTCCAAAACTTGGATGTAAACCGAGTGTCACGGTCAGACACAATAGAAACCGGTACACCATGACGAGTCACAATCTCCTTGATGAATAGATCCGATAACCTCTCGGATGAATACATTTCACGGATCGGTAAGAAGTGAGCACTCTTTGTCAAACGGTCGACTATCACCCATATGGCATCATATCCCCTTGCCGTTTGCGGAAGCTTTGTAATAAAATCCATGGTGATATGCTCCCACTTCCACTCGGGTATATCCAAAGGTTGGATCTTCCCGTATGGCTTCTGATACTCCGCCTTCACTTGCAAACAAGTAAGGCACTTACTCACGTACTCAGCTACGTCGCACTTCATACCCGGCCAGCAATAATCTTTCTTCATGTCATGATACATCTTTGTGGCACCGGGATGAATGGAGTATCAAGTCTTATGAGCCTCGTCCATGATCTTCCCACGTAAATCTCCATAACGAGGAATCCACATTCGCCCAAATCGGGTTCTAACACCGAGAGTATTTTCACCCAATTCTGTGACTAGACCTCTCATCCGTTCGGAGTTAAGGCGATCTTCTTTCAACGCCTCGTCTTGAAACTCCTTGACCTGCTTCATCACGTCGGAGGTCATAATCAATTGATAAGCCTTCACCCAGATCGGTTCAGGTCTCTCCTTTCGGCTAAGGGCATCCGCCACTACGTTGGCCTTGCCCGGATGGTAGTGGTTCTCACAATCATAATCCTTAATGAGCTCCAACCATCGCCTCTGCCTCATATTCAAATCCTTCTGCTCGAAGAAATACTTCAAGCTCTTGTGGTCGGTGAAGATAGTGCACTTCGTCCCATATAAATAGTGCCTCTAAATCTTCAATGCGAAGACCACAGCTGCTAACTCCAAGTCATGAGTAGGGTAATTAACCTCATGAACCTTCAGCTGTCGGGATGCGTAGGCTATAACCTTCCCTCTTTGCATCAACACGCAACCCAACCCCAAATAAGAAGCATCTGAATAAACCACCAAATCTTCGCTTCCTTCGGGTAACGACAAGACCAGAGCTTGCGTCAGCCTCGCCTGTAGCTCCTCAAAAGCCCTTTCTTGCTCTTGACCCCATACAAACTTCACATCCTTACGGGTCAATTTGGTCAACGAAGAAGCTATCTTGGAGAAGTCTTGGATGAATCGTCTATAATATCCCGCCAATCCAAGGAAACTACGGATCTCGGATGGCGTTTTTGGAGACTTCCATTGCATCACAGCTTCTACCTTCGCTGGGTCGACCATAATTCCTTCGGGATTCACCACGTGACCCAAAAACTGAACTTCACGCAACCAGAACACGCATTTGGAGAACTTGGCATACAACTTCTCCCTTCTAAGCGTCTCCAACACTTCCCGAATGTGACCGGCATGCTCCTCCTCGCTCCTTGAATAAATCAGGATATCATCGATAAACACAATCACTAATTTATCCAACATCGGCCGACACACTCGATTCATCAAATCCATAAAAGCAGCTGGCGCGTTGGTTAAACCAAAAGACATAATAAGAAACTCGTAGTGTCTGTAACGCGTACGAAAAGCTGTTTTAGGAATATCCTACTCCTTCACCTTCAGCTGATGATAACCCGATCGAAGATCGATTCTCGAAAACCAACTGGCACCTTGTAGCTGATCAAACAAGTCGTCGATTCTGGGTAAAGGATATCGGTTCTTCACCGTCAACTTGTTCAACTCACGGTAGTCGATGCACATTCTCATGCTACCGTCCTTCTTCTTTACAAACAAGACCGGAGCACCCCAGGGAGAGATACTCGGTCGAATAAACCCTTTATCCAACAGTTCTTGCAATTGAACCACCAGTTCCTTCATCTCTGTTGGAGCCAATCGATACGATGCCTTAGCGACAGGCTGAGCATCGGGTATCAAATCAATCTGGAACTTGACCTCACGGTCCAATGGCACACCTGGTAAATCTTTTGGAAACACATCGGGAAAGTCACACATAACCGGTACATCGAACAATTGCGGTGTTAACGTGTTCACATCTTTCTCATAAGCCAGGTAGGCACTACAACCACGCCTCATGCACTTCCCCACCACCGCCATCGAAATCACTCTCGGGACCGTAGTAACTCGATCACCGCAGATCGTCACCGAACTCCCGTCAGCCGCTGTCAGTCGGATCATCTTCTTGCGACACACAATACTCGCTTCATAGGCCGCTAACCAGTCCATCCCTAGGACTACATCAAACCCACCTAAGGTCATCACAAACAGTCTAGCTGGAAACCTATGACCTTCTAGTTCTATGTCACAGCCTTCTATCAGATCAGAGATCCTGGTAGACTTACCTATGGCAGTTTCTACATCGAAGGCTCACCAATACTTCTACTTCTAACGGGCAAATTAGCATAGAAAGCAGCAGAAATGAAACTCCTACTAGCACCAGAATCAAATAACACAGAAGCAAGAGTTTGGTTTACTAGAAACATACCTGACACAACATCGGGGTCCGTCCTAGCCTCCTCCCTGGTCATCGTAAAAGCTCTGGCACTCGCCTTCTGCCCTTCACTCCTAGCCTTCTTCTTTGCCCCGGAACTCTCAGCCCTCGGCTTCTTGCAGTCCCTACTCAGATGGCCCTCTTCACCACAGTTATAGCATCTCACGGCCCCGCACTTTCGAGCCATGTCACACCCTCAATTTCCACAAACGGGGTAATACCGTTAGGCGCGTGACATACCAGGATCTCAGCCACTAGTTACACCAAACGACACAATATTTATAAAACACAATTGCTCATTTAAATTAAAGTTTCCCAAATCAGAGTTAAATACGAAAAATATAAGTAATTACGGAAGCGTAATAATTTATAATTCAAACGGCGCCAACACGCGCAAAAACCAAATAAATATGATATGTAGAAAAATGCAAATGTTTTCAGTTGACCCAACAATTGACGAATGATGTGATGTAATGATCCTAGCCGTGCTCGCTTAAGAACCTGAAAGAAACATGCTAAAGTGTCAACACAAGGTTGGTGAGTTCACAGGTTTTGATAAACAGAACATAATAGTAAACTGATATAGTAAACAAAGTAATATCAGTAGATAGCTAGTCTACTAAACAAGTTACTAAGTGTATGAAGTTCGCAACCGAAGCTGACAATGTAAAAGAAGGCCTCGGCTGTGGACACCAGGTCACAGCAACAGAAATTAGGTCAATTAAACACCCGTTTGACGTACCGTTGTGCTAGCGCGACTAGCCCGGGTGGGGTTTGTCAAACCCAGTAGATCTACTCAGAATTACCTCGCTAAAGTACATAAATTAACAGTTCGAAAGTGAGGATTTAAGTTGGTACAACACTAGTAAACAAGTGATATTATAGTAATACTGATCAAACGAAAATACCTTTAGAACACACGTTTCTTTCACCCCAAAGAAAGTAGGTAAAGTGGGGCTGAGAACTCACCTTGAATGCACAGCAATAAGCAATTGAAATCACAAATGATTTGTTTTCCAATTCACCTGAACGTACATAAAATATGTAATTAATAATTAATACTAATAATATGGTCGTACGGTTTCGTGTTCTCGACTCGGGTACGATGCGGACAAACAATTTAATATATGTCATTGCACTTATACACATACTAGAAACTAGTCAACATGTGCATAAACAAGACATCCAACTCAAGCATGATCACCACAATTATATTAGGAAACATCCTCGGTTATATATACATCCACACATACAAGCATTACTACACACACACAACTCATACCCATAACACAAGCACACATACACACGACAGAAAACAATTTCATCAAGAAACACTCACACATGCACACACACACATGAACACACACACACCAACAAAACACACACACAATGCAATGAACCTGCACCCAAAACTTAGCCATGTACATCCATAGTCTTCACACAATATAATACATACTAACCTGCACCACCCATGCAAACACCCATACTTCACACATATGGCAGAAAACGCACACAACACACACATACATATATATACCTATATATGTTCACATATGCAGAAACGCACCCATACACTACATCGCATGACTGCATACGTAAATGCATACATCATAGATACATACAATGTGCAAACAACACACATCCGTCCATACACAAACCTGGTTATCGCAGCCCTTGAACTCGGGTAAATGATCTCTCGAAACCGTACGTAATAAACAAAAGTAGCGACCAAGAAAGAAACATACAATTCGTACCGAACAACGGTGACTAGCGATCAATAGCGGAGGCGTCACTGGGATGGAACGACACACGCTGGTTGCCGGGGACTGTGCGCCTCGCTGGGGGCTGCCGAGAGGGTTTGCGATAAAGAGCGGAGACTGCCGGAGACCAACGATTGTGGAGGGGGCTGCCGGATACTACCTGTTCGTGTGCGGAAGGGGGTGTCGGAGGTCGGTTGGCTGCCGTCGAAGGGTGGTTTGGGATTACGGTTACGGAAGTGGAACCAAGGGGAAGGGTGTATGGAATCGGTTAAGGGAGGGTTTGGGTAATTATAATTAAACAAAATCAAGTTTTGTTAAATGCCATCTAGGTCCCTCAACTCCATAAGGTTTACAAAGTTTGCATTTGACGACTTTTAATTGCTTTGGTTAACTAGAAGTTAACTAATAATAATAATACTAAATAATAATAATTATAATAATTATAATAATAATAATAATAATAATAATAATAATAATAATAATAATAATAATAATCACCATAATAATGGAATTTATTTTCGTGAGTGACGAGGAGAAATTAGATAGTTGAAACGATGTTAACCTGAAAACTTGAGTTGTCACAAGCCATGTGATCGGGCTTCCCTCACTTAAAGAAGACGTTCGATCCCCATCTGCACTCCCCCGTATGCTCCCTTCCACATTTACCACACCTCCTTACTCCTGCCCCGGGTGTGGCTACACGCCGGTCATCCACCCTTGCAACCTTGTTGTTTGGAGCGATACCATCGCGTCCAAACCGCTTCCCATTCCAGTTTCGATCACCACCACCACTTTTCTTGCTTACTTCAAACACAGCCACCTCCCGTTCATCGTACAACCTTCCCGCCAGATCGACCACCGACCTAAACATGCTCGGCCGGGCGGCGATCATGTGCGTGCGAATATCCGCTGGCAGACCTTGGATGTACCTCTTTATCTTTCGTGACACAGGTGTCACATGATCCGGCACCAGTCGTGCCATCTCGTTGAATTTAGTGGTGTACTGTTGGTGCGTCATGATTCCCGCCTCCAACTGTAGGAACTCTCTCTTAATCTTATCAAGTTCCCTGTGAGGACAGAACTCCTCAATCACCAACTTCTTCAGTTCATCCCACTTCATCTTTCCAATCGCCCTACTACCTTCAGCCTGGACAATATTGTCCCACCAGCACAAAGCCGAGTCCACAAATAAGTGAGTAGCAAACTTCACTTTCTCGTCCTTCCTGCACTCGCTGATATCAAGCACAGCCTCCATCTCTCTCACCCATCGATGAGCAACAGCAGCGTTGCCATTGCCATCAAAAGTCGGGGGCTTGCATCTCTGGAATGCCCCATAGGTACAGCCGTGAGCTGTCCCTGGCACCGCTTCTTCCTCCTCCTCGTCACTTGGGATAACCGTCTCAGTCTCCCGCTGCCCCACTTCTCCCGCGGTCTTCTCTTTCTCCTTCTTCTCGTCCTCCCTTACAGCTCTAATCACTTCGACCACCACAGACGGCAGGATCGTCTGCATGACCTGATGAACCTTCTCAACAACAGTCTCTTTCACCGAGGCCCTTAAATTAGCACTCTCATCACCACCTTCCTGGTGATGAGTCTCGGGCTCTTCAGGTGCCCTTTCCGCAGCCTTAGCACCACCTTTTGTGGCACGCGGTCCAGCACCACGTCCACCACGACCTCCACCTCTAGAAGCCTTCGAAGATCTACCACCAGCCATCCTCTAAACACACTATAAGATTCAAACACCAACACGGTCATTCAAGGTAATAGCTCAGTTTATGTCAAGTATAGTAAGTCCCTAATTACAGTGGCTAATTGTGATTAGCCACTTACTTTGCTCTTCATACCCCAAGCATTTCCTATCCTGACTACATCAGTATCCAAATCTACTAAAGGCACATAATTCAAATAACATGCGCACATAATACCGGTTAACATCAAAGAAAATACCTGATGGCACGTAGCTACTTGGGCTGGCATCCTTCCCTTTGCCCCATTTTCAGTTTAAGTTTAGGTTTATTGGAAAATATTTACCCATTTCTCTTAAACTTTTAGCTCTGATACCAACTTGTAAGGCCCCGTTCCCGGAACACTCACAGTTGGACATTCATCGCACATAATGTTTCAAAATCGCATCAAAATTTATTAAAAACACTACAGCGGAATAGTTTAACGAAACCATTTCATATATTAATAATTATTGTTTACAACATTAGTACTTTACAAATCATCGTCTTGTTTCATTTCTACACAAAACATCATTTTTATACAAATTGGATGCCAACCAAAATCTTCGCCAAGTAGCTTCACCCCGTGCCATCCTCAGCAACCATTACCTGCCAACTGAAAATGCATAAAAGTCAGCGTTGCAGAGTGAGTTCTAGTTTTATGAAAATATATTACCTTTCATTCGTTAAAACCTTTTCATACTTTCGCACATGGTCACACATCATACATACATCAAGGTAATATTTATTATGTTCCGTCATCGTTCTTTTCGTACTTATCGCACGTTTCGTACATTTCGCACATTACGTTATCTTTCACTTCTATCTAGGTCCTGTCATATACTAAAACCCCCTCTTGGGCACGAAGCCAACTAATCTAGGGTTTAGCGACAAGGACCCCGTTTCGCACGTATGGAACAGTCACCAAGACTGATCCCCTGTGTGTGAACCCTCATGGGGCAGCCAAGATCGCACGCTGTATGACACACAGTTAAGCTAACAACTCTCAAGGAGTTGTGAACCTCCTTACATTTTTCTTGCAGGACTTTCATTCGTTCATTCATTATGTTCCACTTTTATTATCTTAGATCTTTCGCTTCGTTAAGATAATACTTTACATTCCTTAACATAATCACACTACGTAAAGACACGGAGTAATACATAATAGGAACATAAAGAAAACAGGCCATAACATGCATAACATCATCATATAATCATCACATATCATCTCCGAAAACATTCCAAGTCATAGCCTGAAAGTCCTTCTTTCCTGAAAATTTCAGAAAATTTTCTAAGTAATTGGGCGCATGAGCACTATGCAGGCACACGAGCACTATGCGGGCGCACGAGCACTTAGGCGCATGGGCGACTCAGGCGCATGGACACTATTTGGACGCACGGCCAACACAGGCGTCTTGACAACTTTCTAGGCGCATGAGCTTGATTTATGCGCATGGGCACTTAGGCGTTCTAGCAGACTTGGACGCATGGGCATACTTAGGCGTCTAGGCATAATCTTAGGCGTATGGGCAGTATTTGTGCGCATGAACCTTGGGCGTTTGGGTACTGTTTGGGCGCATGATCTCAGGCGCATGAGCACTTAGGTGCATGGCCAACTACTTTTCTAACTACCATCATTTTCAGACCCAAAAACATCAATCTAAGCTGTTCTAGCCTAGTTCTAGAATACTAAGCATCTAACAAGCATAAAATTATGCACATAACTATAAATCATCCAGAACATACACCCACCCAACAGGGCACATACCATACGGGTACACACCCAAATTTCAATAAAACGATTAAGCATGCATTTCCAGCCCCAAAATCATTTAAAACATTAAAAAAAATGGGGATCTAAAACTCACCTCTTGCAACTTCCGAGTAAGACTTCTTCAAACCCGAATGCTTATGAGCTCAAACACCTAAAAACACCAAATAAACACACAACCGAGCACACACAAACACATAAGCACATACCCGAAGCTGAAAATCAGCCAAGAACACCCTAAAATCTGAAAACTAACCTGAACTCCGACTTCTTCTTCCTCTCTCTAAAACCAAAGAGAATTATGCTCTCTCTCTCTCTAAAAATCCGAATGAAAGTTGGTACAGGGGTCATGGGCGGCCATGACCACCTTTTTGAACATATTAATATAAAACTTTGTCCCTTGTACAACTTTAACCCCTCAACTTGGGTTATTTTGCTTTTCTTTCTTTTTCTTCGCTTTTTCTCTTCTTTTAAAATTTCCGGGTGTTACACAATCCTAAGAATTGACGTACCTCAGTTGGTGTTCTTGGATTTTCCCATTTCTTAACAGCTTCAATCTTTGCCAGATCCACTTGAATTCCTTCTTGATTAACTACATGTCCTAAGAATTGTACTTCTCTTTTCCAGAACTCACACTTTGAGAATTTTGCGTACAATTTTCTTTTCGAAGTAATTCTAAAGTTAACCTTAGATGCTTCTCATGTTCTCCCTTACTCTTAGAATAGATCAAGATGTCATCTATAAATACTATGACAAATTTATCTAAATAAGGTTTGCATACTCTATTCATTAAATCCATAAACACTGCTGGAGCATTGGTTAACCCAAATGGCATTACAAGAACTTCATAATGACCATATCTAGTTCTAAATGCAGTCTTTGGTATATCTTCATCTTGAACCCTTAGCTGGTGATCCTGACCTGAAGTCAATTTTTGAAAAGTAACTAGATCCTTGTAATTGATCAAATAGGTCATCTATCCTAGGAAGGGGATATCTATTCTTTATGGTTACTTTATTAAGTTCTCTGTAGTCGATGCACATTCTAAAAGTTCCATCTTTCTTCTTTACAAATAGAACTCGTGCTCCCCAAGGCGACACACTAGGACGTATGAATCCTTTATCTAATAATTCCCGAAGTTGATTCATTAATTCCTTCATTTATGTTGGTGCTAAATGATATGGTGCCTTAGCAAAAGGGGCAGTCCCTGGTATTAATTCAATCTTAAATTCTACTTGACGAGGGGGTGGCAAACCTGGTAACTCATCGGGAAATACATCTGGATATTCACTGATGATAGGAACATTTTCTAAATTCTTCTTATCTAGTTTTGTATCAACTATATGGGCCAGAAAAGCTAAGCATTTCTTTCTTAAACATTTCTGAGCTTTCTTACATGAAACTATTTTCATAGCACCTCTAGGTAGAACATCATATAAACAGAGAGTTCTATTTTCCTTAGCTAAAGGGATTTTTATCATTCTCTTACCACATATAATTTTAGCCTGATTCTTACTTAACCAATCCATAAAACCTCCTAATTCAATAGGAATCAGATCTATATCAAAACAATGATCATCTAAATTTAAGGTACAGTTAGGAATAATTTCACAAGCTTCAATTATCTTTCCATCAGCTAATTCTATCATATATTTACTTTTTAGTTTCTCTGAGGCTAAATTAAGTAAAGGTTTAAACGTATTCGAAACAAAACTACGAGTTGTTCCTGTATTGAATAATACTGTTGCGTACTGATTGTTAACGAGAAACGTACCCGTCACTACTTCTGTTTCACGTCGGGCTTCTTCAGCTTGCAACACAAATGCTCTTCCACGAGGGTTGTTTTGGTTGATTGGGGCTTTGCCTTTTAGTTGTGGGCACTCATTGCGAAAATGATTCTCATTTCCACACTGGTAACAGACTAGTTTAGGGTTTGCAGGTCCCTTATAGTCTCGGGATATGTGTCCTTTCTTTTTGCAGTTGTAACAAATCACAATCATGCATTTACCATGATGGTACCTCTAGCAAGTATTGCACCATGGTTGTCGTTCTGTCTGAGGTTTCTTGTCCTGAACAACTCCTAGGAAGTTTCTTACTGGGTTTCTGGCTACCTTCTTGTTCTGGTTCCTCCAAACTTCCTTCCTGTGTTGCTGTTGTTCCATTTCCTTTTATCTCCAATCCTTGAATCAGCTAGAGATCCGTTCCTAATCATTTTGTCTGTCAAACTTCCTGCTAAAGTTACTGCATCCAAAAAAGTTTTTGGCATTGCAGATTTTACCATTCCTCTTATCTGTGGTACTAAACCCTAGATGTATCTTCCTATCCTTTTCGTTTCTAGAGTTACCAAATATGGTATTAACCTAGAGAGTTCATTGTATGTATCCGTATACTCCCGATGTGCTGCATCTTTCATTTCTAATGTCAGAAATTATGTTTCTAGTTTCCCTATTTCATTATAAGGGTAATATTTCTCAATTACTAGGTTTCTAAATTCTTCCCAGCCTAATCCGTTCATAACATGCCTTCCTTTTGTTTGAATCACCATTTTCCACCCAGATTGCGCTTCTCCCTTAAGGGAATGTGAAGCAAACATGGTTTTGTAGTTATCAGCACAGTTACTAATATCCAATATTGATTCCATCTCATCTAACCAACGTAAGGCTTGTACTGCTCCTCCTTTCCCGTCCAATTCTCGGGGTCTGCATGACATGAAAGTCTTATAGGAACATCCTTTCCTAATTCCGTTCACAACTTCTTCCTCCTGGCGTTCTCCTATGTTGGCATTTTCTCGTTCTTCGTTTCCAGGCGGTGCAACTCCGAAGTTAAGGTTCTGTCATAGTTGAGCCACTAATGTTGGTATTGCAGCTTCCAGTTGCTAAGTCACTAACTGAGAAATCCTTTCATTCTTATTTGCAGTGGCATCTACTGGCGGAGCTTCCTCTCCTAGCCTAGTTCTTGGTCGTCCAACTTGTGTAGTTCTTCGTACTGGTTGAGTATTCCTTTTTGGCAGCATGTTTCACTACATTTTAATTGTATTAATATTTTTAAGAAGTCAAGAATATATATATGCTTTACCTAAAACATAACAATTAGAAGTCATCAAATAAAGAGTATATTTCATTACATTCTTATTCTTATATGTTTAGAGTTACTACACCAGACATAAGGTTTACTATATCTCTAATTTCCCCAAACCCAATCCCATATCTTTGTGAAGATACTTTTCTTGTGTGCTTTTATTTCTTTGACATCTTTTTGAATTATCCGAATTCCTCGTTGTATCTTCTTAACCTTCTCAAGGATTTGTTGGGTTGTTTCTATCTGACAATCTTCCAACTTTTGTCTTTTGATTTCTTTCTCTTCAGTCTCAGAATCATTTAGTTGGGCTGCTGGTGTTACTTCAGATGTCAGGGGAAAGTTTCTAGGTTTTGTTCTTCTAAGTTTTTATCTTCCTTAGTCAAAAATCTTTCGCCACGTCGTACCCTTTTCCTAGGGGTCTCGATCGTATAACCTCCGATGGTTACGGGTGCACGTCAAATATAAAACTTTGGCTTTGTGTTAGTCTTGGTTTCGGGTTGGGAAATTTCCATATTGTTCTGAGGTTCTGGTTTTGGTGTTGTTTCCTTAAGGTTGTTATGGTCCGAACACTCCGAGGGATCAGTTTCACTATAGCAACTATCTGAATTATAAGTACTCATAGCTACAAAAATTCTAATAGGATACTAATCAAAACAATTAGTCAAGCAGATTCATCAAATGTTTCATATTCACATATCATGTATATATATATAATAAAACAAATTTTGTTCTATTATCCAATTTATAACTTAGAAATTAAACATATATACATGAAATCATAGAAATTTCCTATTTATTCCTTTCTCATCAGGGTTTGTTATCACACAAACATATAAGTTTTTAATCATGCTGATAAATTATTATCATACGAGCTTATGGTTATAGTCTAGGCATTTTATAATACCTAATTCTCTATAACCAATAACTCTGATACCAACCTGTCACATCCCGGCGGAAGCGTGAAATTGCTTGGGTGTGACTTTTTATCTCAGAACATATTGATCATAAAGGAAATGCAACTAGTAATATAGTAAGTGATATATCATAACTTTAATATGGATAGATACGAGTACGGGTTACATTACAATTTATATGAAACTAGTCCACATAAAACTTCTACGAAATCTAACATAACACTATTACAAAAGTCTTATTAACTGCTACATTCTTCAGTAGTAGTGGAAATGCGCATCCACAGTCAAACTAAGATCATACATGTTCACAGTTAATTTAAAACAAGTTCTTCCCATTACTTCACCCCATCCATTGCACACATCAAATGAAAACATAATACTGTTAGTCATTCTGGTAACCTAAAAAAGCATACTCGAAATAGTCAACATAATGTTGGTGAGAACGTAGGTTTAATTTATTGAACAAAATATATTGATGCAATATAAATAAGATTACAACCAAACCTACTTATAAGCCAGGTGATTTATAACTGTCATAGTATAAATCACATAATCAGATAATATAGCATCACAACACTCATCGTGTTGATGCAGGAAATATTTTCTTAAGTAGCGCTACCTATATTTCCAGACGGTTCCACATCCGAATTAATGGTAGTAGCATATTGACAGTATACCTCAAAAAGTCTCACTTATAATAGCATCAATCATAAAATAGTATGCTTTTTCCCCCAAAACTCATAAATATAAAAATGGGGCTATGAATCTCACCTTATTTCCAGCCAAATCAAAAAAAATTCCTATAAAATAATTTATTTGTTAGAATAAAACAAATTTCTTTAAAATTTTCAACATTTTAATTGAAAGTTCTAAACCAATAGTTTCTATTTTTCTTAAAATCATCAAATTTCAGTAGCATAAACATTAAAAAATATAGTTTATTCCATAAAATTTCAAACCCATAATTCATAATAAATAATTTACTAGAAATTTCACAAGTTCCATATAAATCAGCAGGAATATTAACACGGTCAAATAAATTAGATTTCCATGAATTCCCCTCAAAATTATGTAATTATATGTTTGTGCATCAAAGTATTCGTGAAAGTTTACAATAAAACATGGGAAATGATGTATGTAAACAAACTCAAAAAACAACGATAGTTCTCACATTCATAGTTTTTGCTTGTTGTAGAAACCTCTAATCCTATATGGTTTCAGTACTCAAGGATTCCAAACACACTCTTGTACTAATTTAATCGAATCAAAGCCTAATAATCAATTAAACAACGCTAAACAAAAACTAAAGGCATGTTTGAGTAAACTAAAAAACCGAAACTAAAGCGGGATAATGAGACCACATAAATAACCCTTCAATCGATCAACTACTTCCCAATCTCATCCAAAACACTAAACAACACTGTTTAAACATTATTGTATTTAAAATACACATTAATTAATCAAAATGATAACTCTCGATCCATAGAATCATTTACAATGCACTAGTGAAATATTACTAGTTGTAAAGTAGGAAAAACTACCCGTATTTACTCAATATGTATCGAGAATCAAATTACACTTGTCCACCAAACCAAATCAGATGTTAAAGATAAAACTCAATATGTGATCAATGAATATCAAGTCAAATCAATCTAACACGATCAATTGAATTATATTTCCATTAATTCCACTCAAAATTATGTAATTATTTATTTGTGCAACAAAATATTCGTGAAAGTTTACAATAATACATGGGAAATGATGTATGTATACAAACTCATAAAACAACGATAGTTCTCGCATTGATATTTCTTGCTTGTTGTAAAAACCTCTAATCCTATGAGGTTTCACTTCTCAAGGCTTCCAAACACACTCCTGTACTAATTTAATCAAATCAAAACATAATAATCAATGAAACAACGCTAAACAAAAAGTAAAGGCATGTTTAAGTAAACTAAAAAACCGAAACTAAAGCGTACAATGAGACCACATAAATAACCCTTCAATCGATCAACATCTTTCCAATCTCATCCAAAACACTAAACAATAATGTTTAAACACTCTTGCATTTAAAATGCACATTAATAAATCAAAATGACAACTCACGATTCATAGAATTATTTACCGTGCACTAGTGAATTATTAGTAGTTGTAAAGTAGGAAAAACTACTCGTATTCACTCAATATGTACGGAGAATCAAATTACACTTGTCTAACGAACGTAATTAGACGTTAAAGATAAGCTTAATATGTGATCATTGAATATCAAGTCAAAACAATCTAACACGATTAAATGAATTAGATTTCAATGAATTCCCCTCAAAATTATGTAATTATATATATATGCATCAAAGTATTCGTGAAAGTTTACAATAAAACATCGGAAATGATGTGTGTATACAAACTCATAAAACAAAGATAGTTCTCACATTGATAGTTTTTGCTTGTTGTAGAAACCTCTAATCCTATGAGGTTTCACTACTCAAGGATTCCAAACACACTACTGTACTAATTTAATCGAATCAAAGCATAATAAACAATTAAACAACGCTAAACAAAAAGTAAAGGCATTTTTGAGTAAACTATAAAACCGAAACTAAAGCGGATAATGAGACCACATAAATAACCCTTCAATCGATCAACTTCTTCAAAATCTCATCCAAAACACTAAAAAACACTGTTTAAACACTATTGCATTTAAAATGCACATTAATGAATCAAAATGACAACTCTCGATCCATAGAATCATTTACTGTGCACTAGTGAAATATTACTAGTTGTAAAGTAAGAAAAACTACTCGTATTCACTCAATATGTACCGAGAATCAAATTACACTTGTCCAACGAACGTTATCAGACGTTAAAGATAAACTCAATATGTGATCAATGAATATCAAGTCAAATCAATCTAACACGATTAAATGAATTAGATTTCCATGAATTCCCCTCAAAATTATGTAATTATATATTTATGCATCAAAGTATTTGTGAAAGTTTACAATAAAACCTGAGAAATGATGTCTGTATACAAACTCATAAAACAATGATAGTTCTCGCATTGTTAGTTTTTGTTTGTTGTAAAACCTCAAATCCTATGCGGTTTCACTTCTCAAGCCTTCTAAACACACTCCTGTACTAATTTAATCGAACCAAAGCATAATAATCAATGAAACCACGCTAAACAAAAAGTAAAGGCATGTTTGAGTAAACTATAAAGCCGAAACTAAAGCGGATAATGAGACCATATAAATAACCTTTCAATCGATCAACTTCTTCCCAATCTCATCCAAAACACTAAACAACACTGTTTAAACACTATTGTATTTAAAATGGACATTAATAAATCAAAATGACAACTCTCGATCCATAGAATCATTTACAGTGCACTAGTGAAATATTACTAGTTGTAAAGTAGGAAAAACTACCCGTATTCACTCAATATTTACCGAGAATCAAATTACACTTGTCCAACAAACCTAATCAGACGTTAAATATAAACTCAATATGTGATCTATGAATATCAAGTCAAATCAATCTAACACGATCAAATGAATTAGATTTCCATGACTTCCCCACAAAATTATGTAATTATATATTTATGCATCAAAGTATTCATGAAAGTTTACAATAAAACCTGGGAAATGATGTCTGTATACAAACTCATAAAACAACGATAGTTCTTGCATTGATAGTTTTTGTTTGTTGTAAAAACCTCTAATCCTATGCGGTTTCAATTCTCAAGCCTTCAAAACAGACTCCTGTACTAATTTAATCGAATCAAAGCATAATAATCAATGAAACTACGCTAAACAAAAAGTAAAGACATGTTTGAGTAAACTATAAAACCGAAACTAAAGCGGATAAAAGACCACATAAATAACCCTTCAATCGATCAAATTTTTCCCAATCTCATCCAAAACACTAAACAACACTGTTTAAACACTATTGCATTTAAAATGCACATTAATGAATCAAAATGACAACTCTCGATCTATAAAATCATTACAGTGCACTAGTGAAATATTACTAGTTGTAAAGTAGGAAAAACTACCCGTATTCACTCAATATTTACCGAGAATCAAATTACACTTGTCCAACAAACGTAATCAGACGTTAAAGATAAACTCAATATGTGATCAATGAATATCAAGTCAAATCAATCTCACACGATCAAATGAATTACATGTTCATGAATTCCCCTTAAAATTATGTAATTATTTATTTGTGCATCAAAGTATTCGTGAAAGTTTACAATATAAGATGTTAAATGATGTATGTATACAAACTTATAAAACAACGATAGTTCTCGCATTAATAGATTTTGCTCGTTGTACATACCTCAAATCTTATGCGATTTCATTTCTCAAGCTTTCTAAACGCACTCCTGTATTAATTGAATCGAATCAAAGCGTAATAATCAATGAAACCACGCTAAATAAAAAGTAAAGGCATGTTTGAGTAAACTATAAATCGAAACTAAAGCGGATAATAAGACCACATAAATAACCCTTGAATCGATCAACATCTTCCCAATCTCATCCAAAACACTAAACAACACTGTTTAAACACTATTGTATTTAAATTGCACCTTAATGAATCAAAATAAAACCTCTTGATCCATAGAATCATTTAAAGTGCACTAGTTAATTATTACTAGTTGTAATGTTGGAAAACTACTCGTATTCACTCAATATGTACCGAGAATGAAATTACACTTGTCCAACGAACGTTATCAGACGTTAAAGATAAACTCAATATGTGATCAATGAATATCAAGTCAAATCAATCTAACACGATTAAATGAATTAGATTTCCATGAATTCCCCTCAAAATTATGTAATTATATATTTATGCATCAAAGTATTTGTGAAAGTTTACAATAAAACCTGGGAAATGATGTCTGTATACAAACTCATAAAACAACGATAGTTCTCGCATTGTTAGTTTTTGTTTGTTGTAAAACCTCTAATCCTATGCGGTTTCACTTCTCAAGCCTTCTAAACACACTCCTGTACTAATTTAATCGAATCAAAGGATTATAATCAATGAAACTACGCTAAACAAAAAGTAAAGGCATGTTTGAGTAAACTATAAAGCCGAAACTAAAGCGGATAATGAGACCACATAAATAACCTTTCAATCGATCAACTTCTTCCCAATCTCATCCAAAACACTAAACAACACTGTTTAAACACTATTGTATTTAAAATGGACATTAATGAATCAAAATGACAACTCTCGATCCATAGAATCATTTACAGTGCACTAGTGAAATATTACTAGTTGTAAAGTAGGAAAAACTACCCGTATTCACTCAATATTTACCGAGAATCAAATTACACTTGTCCAACAAACCTTATCAGACGTTAAAGATAAACTGAATACATGATCTATGAATATCAAGTCAAATCAATCTAACACGATCAAATGAATTAGATTTACATGAATTCCCCACAAAATTATGTAATTATATATTTATGCATCAAAGTATTCATGAAAGTTTACAATAAAACCTGGGAAATGATGTCTGTATACAAACTCATAAAACAACTATAGTTCTTGCATTGATAGTTTTTGTTTGTTGTAAAAACCTCTAATTCTATGCGGTTTCAATTCTCAAGCCTTCTAAACAGACTCCTGTACTAATTTAATCGAATCAAAGCATAACAATCAATGAAACTACGCTAAACAAAAAGTAAAGACATGTTTGAGTAAACTATAAAACCGAAACTAAAGCGGATAAAAGACCACATAAATAACCCCTCAATCGATCAAAATTTTCCCAATCTCATCCAAAACACTAAACAACACTGTTTAAACACTATTGCATTTAAAATGCACATTAATGAATGAAAATGACAACTCTCGATCCATAGAATCATTACAGTACACTAGTGAAATATTACTAGTTGTAAAGTAGGAAAAACTACCCGTATTCACTCAATATTTACCGAGATTCAAATTACACTTGTCCAACAAACGTAATCAGACGTGAAAGATAAACTCAATATGTGATCAATGAATATCAAGTCAAATCAATCTAACACGATCAAATGAATTAGATTTCGATAAATTTCCCTTAAAATAATGTAACTGTATATTTGTGTATCAAAGTATTCGTGAAAGTTTACAATAAAACATGAGAAATGATGTCTATACACAAACTCATAAAACAACGATAGTACTCGCATTTATTCTTTTTGTTTGTTGTAGAAACCTCTAATCCTATGCGATTTCACTTCTCAAGCCTTCTAAACACACTCATGTACTAATTTAATCGAATCAAAGCATAATAATCAATGAAACTACCCTAAACAAAAAGTAAAGGCATGTTTGAATAAACTATAAATCCGATACTAAAACGGATAACGAGACCACATAAATAACCCTTGAATCGATCAACTTCTTTCCAATCTCATCCAAAACACTAAACAACAATGTTTAAACACTCTTGCATTTAAAATACACATTAATAAATCAAAATGACAACTCTCGATCCATAGAATCATTTACAATGCAATAGTGAATTATTACTAGTTGTAAAGTAGGAAAAACTACCCGTATTCACTCAATATATACCGAGAATCAATTTACACATGTCCAACGAAAGTAATCAGACGTTAAAGATAAACTCAATATGTGATCAATGAATATCAAGTCAAATCAATCTCACACGATCAAATGAATTACATGTTCATGAATTCCCCTTAAAATTATGTAATTATATATTTGTGCATCAAAGTATTCGTGAAAGTTTACAATATAAGATGTTAAATGATGTATGTATACAAACTTATAAAACAACGATAGTTCTCGCATTGATAGATTTTGCTTGTTGTACATACCTCTAATCTTATGCGGTTTCACTTCTCAAGCCTTCTAAACATAGTCCGGTACTAATTTAACCGAATCAAAGCGTAATAATCAATGAAACCACGCTAAATAAAAAGTAAAGGCATGTTTGGGTAAACTATAAATCGAAACTAAAGCGGATAATAAGACCACATAAATAACCCTTGAATCGATCAACTTCTTCCCAATCTCATCCAAAATACTAAACAAAACTGTTTAAACACTATTGTATTTAAATTGCACCTTAATGAATCAAAATAAAACCTCTTGATCCATAGAATCATTTAAAGTGCACTAGTTAAGTATTACTAGTTGTAACGTAGGAAAACTACTCGTATTCACTCAATATGCACCGAGAATGAAATTACACTTGTCCAACAAAAGTAATCAGACGTTAAAGATAAACACAATATGTGATCATTGACTATCAAGTCAAATCAATCTCACACGATCAAATGAATTAGATTTTCATGAATTCCTCTTAAAATTATGTAATTATATATTTGTGCATCAAAGTATTCGTGAAAGTTTACAATATAACATGTGAAATGATGTACATATATAAACACATAAAACAACGATAGATCTCGCATTGATAGTTTTTACTTGTTGTAGAAACTTCTAATCCTATATTGTTTCACTTCTCAAGCCTTCTAAACACACTTCTGTAATAATTTAATCGAATCAAACATAATAATCAATGAAACCACGCCAAACAAAAAGTAAATATAAAACCAAAACTAAAGCAGAGAATGAGACCACATAAATAACCATTGAATCGATCAACTTCTTCACAATCTCATACAAAACACTAAACAACACTGTTTAAACACTATTGCATTTAAAATGCACATTAATGAATCAAAATGGCAACTCTCGATCCATAGAATCATTTACTGTGCACTTGTGAAATATTACTAGTTGTAAAGTAGGAAAAACTATTCGTATTCGCTCAATATGTACCGAGAATCAAATTACACTTGTCCAACGCAAGTAATCAGACGTTAAAGATAAACTCAATATGTGATCAATGAATATCAAGTCAAATCAATCTCACATGATCAAATGAATTAGATTTTCATGAATTCCCCTTAAAATTATGTACTTATTTATTTGTGCATCAAAGTTTTCGTGAAAGTATACAATATAAGATGTGATTTGATGTATGTATATAAACTCATAAAACAACGATAGTTCTCGCATTGATAGATTTTGCTTGTTGTAGAAACCTCTAATCCTATGCGGTTTCACTTCTCAAGCCTTCTAAACGCACTCCTGTACTAATTTAATCGAATCAAAGCATAATAATCAATGAAACCACGCTAAACAAAAAGTAAAGGCATGTTTGAGTAAACTATAAATCGAAACTAAAGCAGATAATAAGACCACATAAATAACCCTTGAATCGATCAACTTCTTCCCAATGTCATCCAAAATACTAAACAACACTGTTTAAACAGTATTGCATTTAAAATGCACCTTAATGAATCAAAATAACAACTCTTAAACCATAGAATCATTTACAGTGCACTAGTGAATTATTACTAGTTGTAAAGTAGGAAAAGTACTCGTATTCACTCAATATGTACCGAGAATCAAATTACACTAGTCCAACGAAAGTAATCATACGTTAAAGATAAACTCAATATGTGATCAATGAATATCATGTCAAATCAATCTTATACGATCAAATGAATTAGATTTTCATGAATTCCTCTTAAAATTATGTAATTATATATTTGTGCATCAAAGTATTCGTGAAAGTTTATAATATAACATGTGAAATGATGTACGTATATAAACTCATAAAACAACGATAGATCTCGCATTGATAGTTTTTGCTTGTTGTAGAAACTTCTAATCCTATGTTGTTTCACTTCTCAAGCCTTCTAAACACACTTCTGTAATAATTTAATCGAATCAAACATAATAATCAATGAAACGACGCCAAACAAAAAGTAAATATAAAACCAAAACTAAAGCAGAGAATTAGACCACATAAATAACCATTGAATCTATCAACTTCTTTCCAATCTCAATAAAAACACTAAACAACAATGTTTAAACACTCTTGCATTTTAAATGCACATTAATGAATCAAAATGGCAACTCTCGATCCATAGAATCATTTACTGTGCACTTGTGAAATATTACTAGTTGTAAAGTAGGAAAAACTACTCGTATTCGCTCAATATGTACCGAGAATCAAATTACACTTGTCCAACGCAAGTAATCAGACGTTAAAGATAAACTCAATATGTGATCAATAAATATCAAGTCAAATCAATCTCACATGATCAAATGAATTAGATTTTCATGAATTCCCCTTAAAATTATGTAATTATTTATTTGTGCATCAAAGTATTCGTGAAAGTATACAATATAAGATGTGATATGATGTATGTATATAAACTCATAAAACAACGATAGTTCTCGCATTGATAGATTTTGCTTGTTGTAGAAACCTCTAATCCTATGCGGTTTCACTTCTCAAGCCTTCTAAACGCACTCCTGTACTAATTTAATCGAATCAAAGCATAATAATCAATGAAACCACGCTAAACAAAAAGTAAAGGCATGTTTGAGTAAACTATAAATCGAAACTAAAGCGGATAATAAGACCACATAAATAACCCTTGAATCGATCAACTTCTTCCCAATGTCATCCAAAACACTAAACAACACTGTTTAAACACAATTGCATTTAAAATGCACCTTAATGAATCAAAATAACAACTCTTGATCCATAGAATCATTTACAGTGCACTAGTGAATTATTACTAGTTGTAAAGTAGGAAAAGTACTTGTATTCACTCAATATGTACCGAGAATCAAATTACACTAGTCCAACGAAAGTAATCATACTTGAAAGATAAACTCAATATGTGATCAATGAATATCATGTCAAATCAATCTTATACGATCAAATGAATTAGATTTTCATGAATTCCTCTTAAAATTATGTAATTATATATATGTGCATCAAAGTATTCGTGAAAGTTTATAATATAACATGTGAAATGATGTACCTATATAAACTCATAAAACAACGATAGATCTCGCATTGATAGTTTTTGCTTGTTGTAGAAACTTCTAATCCTATTTTATTTCACTTCTCAAGCCTTCTAAACACACTTCTGTAATAATTTAATCGAATCAAACATAATAATCAATGAAACGACGCCAAACAAAAAGTAAATATAAAACCAAAACTAAAGCAGAGAATGAGACCACATAAATAACCATTGAATCTATCAACTTCTTTCCAATCTCAATAAAAACACTAAACAACAATGTTTAAACACTCTTGCATTTTAAATGCACATTAATGAATCAAAATGGCAACTCTCGATCCATAGAATCATTTACTGTGCACTTGTGAAATATTACTAGTTGTAAAGTAGGAAAAACTACTCGTATTTGCTCAATATGTACCGAGAATCAAATTACACTTGTCTAACGCAAGTAATCAGACGTTAAAGATAAACTCAATATGTGATCAATGAATATCAAGTCAAATCAATCTCACATGATCAAATGAATTAGATTTTCATGAATTCCCCTTAAAATTATGTAATTATTTATTTGTGCATCAAAGTATTCGTGAAAGTATACAATATAAGATGTGATATGATGTATGTATATAAACTCATAAAACAACGATAGTTCTCGCATTGATAGATTTTGCTTGTTGTAGAAACCTCTAATCCTATGCGGTTTCACTTCTCAAGCCTTCTAAACGCACTCTTGTACTAATTTAATCGAATCAAAGCATAATAATCAATAAAACCACGCTAAACAAAAAGTAAAGGCATGTTTGAGTAAACTATAAATCGAAACTAAAGCGGATAATAAGACCACATAAATAACCCTTGAATCGATCAACTTCTTCCCAATGTCAACCAAAACACTAAACAACACTGTTTAAACATTATATAGCATTTAAAATGCACCTTAATGAATCAAAATAACAACTCTTGATCCATAGAATCATTTACAGTGCACTAGTGAATTATTACTAGTTGTAAAGTAGGAAAAGTACTTGTATTCACTCAATATGTACCGAGAATCAAATTACACTAGTCCAACGAAAGTAATCATACGTTAAAGATAAACTCAATATGTGATCAATGAATATCATGTCAAATCAATCTTATACGATCAAATGAATTAGATTTTCATGAATTTTTCTTAAAATTATGTAATTATATATATGTGCATCAAAGTATTCGTGAAAGTTTATAATATAACATGTGAAATGATGTACCTATATAAACTCATAAAACAACGATAGATCTCGCATTGATAGTTTTTGCTTGTTGTAGAAACTTCTAATCCTATTTTATTTCACTTCTCAAGCCTTCTAAACACACTTCTGTAATAATTTAATCGAATCAAACATAATAATCAATGAAACGACGCCAAACAAAAAGTAAATATAAAACCAAAACTAAAGCAGAGAATGAGACCACATAAATAACCATTGAATCTATCAACTTCTTTCCAATCTCAATAAAAACACTAAACAACAATGTTTAAACACTCTTGCATTTTAAATGCACATTAATGAATCAAAATGGCAACTCTCGATCCATAGAATCATTTACTGTGCACTTGTGAAATATTACTAGTTGTAAAGTAGGAAAAACTACTCGTATTTGCTCAATATGTATCGAGAATCAAATTACACTTGTCTAACGCAAGTAATCAGACGTTAAAGATAAACTCAATATGTGATCAATGAATATCAAGTCAAATCAATCTCACATGATCAAATGAATTAGATTTTCATGAATTCCCCTTAAAATTATGTAATTATTTATTTGTGCATCAAAGTATTCGTGAAAGTATACAATATAAGATGTGATATGATGTATGTATATAAACTCATAAAACAACGATAGTTCTCGCATTGATAGATTTTGCTTGTTGTAGAAACCTCTAATCCTATGCGGTTTCACTTCTCAAGCCTTCTAAACGCACTCTTGTACTAATTTAATCGAATCAAAGCATAATAATCAATAAAACCACGCTAAACAAAAAGTAAAGGCATGTTTGAGTAAACTATAAATCGAAACTAAAGCGGATAATAAGACCACATAAATAACCCTTGAATCGATCAACTTCTTCCCAATGTCAACCAAAACACTAAACAACACTGTTTAAACATTATATAGCATTTAAAATGCACCTTAATAAATCAAAATAACAACTCTTGATCCATAGAATCATTTACAGTGCACTAGTGAATTATTACTAGTTGTAAAGTAGGAAAAGTACTTGTATTCACTCAATATGTACCGAGAATCAAATTACACTAGTCCAACGAAAGTAATCATACGTTAAAGATAAACTCAATATGTGATCAATGAATATCATGTCAAATCAATCTTATACGATCAAATGAATTAGATTTTCATGAATTTCTCTTAAAATTATGTAATTATATATATGTGCATCAAAGTATTCGTGAAAGTTTATAATATAACATGTGAAATGATGTACCTATATAAACTCATAAAACAACGATAGATCTCGCATTGATAGTTTTTGCTTGTTGTAGAAACTTCTAATCCTATTTTATTTCACTTCTCAAGCCTTCTAAACACACTTCTGTAATAATTTAATCGAATCAAACATAATAATCAATGAAACGACGCCAAACAAAAAGTAAATATAAAACCAAAACTAAAGCAGAGAATGAGACCACATAAATAACCATTGAATCTATCAACTTCTTTCCAATCTCAATAAAAACACTAAACAACAATGTTTAAACACTCTTGCATTTTAAATGCACATTAATGAATCAAAATGGCAACTCTCGATCCATAGAATCATTTACTGTGCACTTGTGAAATATTACTAGTTGTAAAGTAGGAAAAACTACTCGTATTTGCTCAATATGTACCGAGAATCAAATTACACTTGTCTAACGCAAGTAATCAGACGTTAAAGATAAACTCAATATGTGATCAATGAATATCAAGTCAAATCAATCTCACATGATCAAATGAATTAGATTTTCATGAATTCCCCTTAAAATTATGTAATTATTTATTTGTGCATCAAAGTATTCGTGAAAGTATACAATATAAGATGTGATAAGATGTATGTATATAAACTCATAAAACAACGATAGTTCTCGCATTGATAGATTTTGCTTGTTGTAGAAACCTCTAATCCTATGCGGTTTCACTTCTCAAGCCTTCTAAACGCACTCTTGTACTAATTTAATCGAATCAAAGCATAATAATCAATAAAACCACGCTAAACAAAAAGTAAAGGCATGTTTGAGTAAACTATAAATCGAAACTAAAGCGGATAATAAGACCACATAAATAACCCTTGAATCGATCAACTTCTTCCCAATGTCAACCAAAACACTAAACAACACTGTTTAAACATTATATAGCATTTAAAATGCACCTTAATGAATCAAAATAACAACTCTTGATCCATAGAATCATTTACAGTGCACTAGTGAATTATTACTAGTTGTAAAGTAGGAAAAGTACTTGTATTCACTCAATATGTACCGAGAATCAAATTACACTAGTCCAACGAAAGTAATCATACGTTAAAGATAAACTCAATATGTGATCAATGAATATCATGTCAAATCAATCTTATACGATCAAATGAATTAGATTTTCATGAATTTCTCTTAAAATTATGTAATTATATATATGTGCATCAAAGTATTCGTGAAAGTTTATAATATAACATGTGAAATGATGTACCTATATAAACTCATAAAACAACGATAGATCTCGCATTGATAGTTTTTGCTTGTTGTAGAAACTTCTAATCCTATGTTATTTCACTTCTCAAGCCTTCTAAACACACTTGTGTAATAATTTAATCGAATCAAACATAATAATCAATGAAACGACGCCAAACAAAAAGTAAATATAAAACCAAAACTAAAGCAGAGAATGAGACCACATAAATAACCATTGAATCTATCAACTTCTTTCCAATCTCAATAAAAACACTAAACAACAATGTTTAAACACTCTTGCATTTTAAATGCACATTAATGAATCAAAATGGCAACTCTCGATCCATAGAATCATTTACTGTGCACTTGTGAAATATTACTAGTTGTAAAGTAGGAAAAACTACTCGTATTTGCTCAATATGTACCGAGAATCAAATTACACTTGTCTAACGCAAGTAATCAGACGTTAAAGATAAACTCAATATGTGATCAATGAATATCAAGTCAAATCAATCTCACATGATCAAATGAATTAGATTTTCATGAATTCCCCTTAAAATTATGTAATTATTTATTTGTGCATCAAAGTATTCGTGAAAGTATACAATATAAGATGTGATATGATGTATGTATATAAACTCATAAAACAACGATAGTTCTCGCATTGATAGATTTTGCTTGTTGTAGAAACCTCTAATCCTATGCGGTTTCACTTCTCAAGCCTTCTAAACGCACTCTTGTACTAATTTAATCGAATCAAAGCATAATAATCAATAAAACCACGCTAAACAAAAAGTAAAGGCATGTTTGAGTAAACTATAAATCGAAACTAAAGCGGATAATAAGACCACATAAATAACCCTTGAATCGATCAACTTCTTCCCAATGTCATCCAAAACACTAAACAACACTGTTTAAACATTATATAGCATTTAAAATGCACCTTAATGAATCAAAATAACAACTCTTGATCCATAGAATCATTTACAGTGCACTAGTGAATTATTACTAGTTGTAAAGTAGGAAAAGTACTTGTATTCACTCAATATGTACCGAGAATCAAATTACACTAGTCCAACGAAAGTAATCATACGTTAAAGATAAACTCAATATGTGATCAATGAATATCATGTCAAATCAATCTTATACGATCAAATGAATTAGATTTTCATGAATTCCTCTTAAAATTATGTAATTATATATATGTGCATCAAAGTATTCGTGAAAGTTTATAATATAACATGTGAAATGATGTACCTATATAAACTCATAAAACAACGATAGATCTCGCATTGATAGTTTTTGCTTGTTGTAGAAACTTCTAATCCTATGTTATTTCACTTCTCAAGCCTTCTAAACACACTTCTGTAATAATTTAATCGAATCAAACATAATAATCAATGAAACGACGCCAAACAAAAAGTAAATATAAAACCAAAACTAAAGCAGAGAATGAGACCACATAAATAACCATTGAATCTATCAACTTCTTTCCAATCTCAATAAAAACACTAAACAACAATGTTTAAACACTCTTGCATTTTAAATGCACATTAATGAATCAAAATGGCAACTCTCGATCCATAGAATCATTTACTGTGCACTTGTGAAATATTACTAGTTGTAAAGTAGGAAAAACTACTCGTATTTGCTCAATATGTACCGAGAATCAAATTACACTTGTCTAACGCAAGTAATCAGACGTTAAAGATAAACTCAATATGTGATCAATGAATATCAAGTCAAATCAATCTCACATGATCAAATGAATTAGATTTTCATGAATTCCACTTAAAATTATGTAATTATTTATTTGTGCATCAAAGTATTCGTGAAAGTATACAACATAAGATGTGATATGATGTATGTATATAAACTCATAAAACAACGATAGTTCTCGCATTGATAGATTTTGCTTGTTGTAGAAACCTCTAATCCTATGCGGTTTCACTTCTCAAGCCTTCTAAACGCACTCTTGTACTAATTTAATCGAATCAAAGCATAATAATCAATAAAACCACGCTAAACAAAAAGTAAAGGCATGTTTGAGTAAACTATAAATCGAAACTAAAGCGGATAATAAGACCACATAAATAACCCTTGAATCGATCAACTTCTTCCTAATGTCATCCAAAACACTAAACAACACTGTTTAAACACTATATAGCATTTAAAATGCACCTTAATGAATCAAAATAACAACTCTTGATCCATAGAATCATTTACAGTGCACTAGTGAATTATTACTAGTTGTAAAGTAGGAAAAGTACTTGTATTCACTCAATATGTACCGAGAATCAAATTACACTAGTCCAACGAAAGTAATCATACGTTAAAGATGAACTCAATATGTGATCAATGAATATCATATCAAATCAATCTTATACGATCAAATGAATTAGATTTTCATGAATTCCTCTTAAAATTATGTAATTATATATATGTGCATCAAAGTATTCGTGAAAGTTTATAACATAACATGTGAAATGATGTACCTATATAAACTCATAAAACAACGATAGATCTCGCATTGATAGTTTTTGCTTGTTGTAGAAACTTCTAATCCTATGTTATTTCACTTCTCAAGCCTTCTAAACACACTTCTGTAATAATTTAATCGAATCAAACATAATAATCAATGAAACGACGCCAAACAAAAAGTAAATATAAAACCAAAACTAAAGCAGAGAATGAGACCACATAAATAACCATTGAATCTATCAACTTCTTTCCAATCTCAATAAAAACACTAAACAACAATGTTTAAACACTCTTGCATTTTAAATGCACATTAATGAATCAAAATGGCAACTCTCGATCCATAGAATAATTTACTGTGCACTTGTGAAATATTACTAGTTGTAAAGTAGGAAAAACTACTCGTATTTGCTCAATATGTACCGAGAATCAAATTACACTTGTCTAACGCAAGTAATCAGACGTTAAAGATAAACTCAATATGTGATCAATGAATATCAAGTCAAATCAATCTCACATGATCAAATGAATTAGATTTTCATGAATTCCCCTTAAAATTATGTAATTATTTATTTGTGCATCAAAGTATTCGTGAAAGTATACAATATAAGATGTGATATGATGTATGTATATAAACTCATAAAACAACGATAGTTCTCGCATTGATAGATTTTGCTTGTTGTAGAAACCTCTAATCCTATGCGGTTTCACTTCTCAAGCCTTCTAAACGCACTCTTGTACTAATTTAATCGAATCAAAGCATAATAATCAATAAAACCACGCTAAACAAAAAGTAAAGGCATGTTTGAGTAAACTATAAATCGAAACTAAAGCGGATAATAAGACCACATAAATAACCCTTGAATCGATCAACTTCTTCCTAATGTCATCCAAAACACTAAACAACACTGTTTAAACACTATATAGCATTTAAAATGCACCTTAATGAATCAAAATAACAACTCTTGATCCATAGAATCATTTACAGTGCACTAGTGAATTATTACTAGTTGTAAACTAGGAAAAGTACTTGTATTCACTCAATATGTACCGAGAATCAAATTACACTAGTCCAACGAAAGTAATCATACGTTAAAGATAAACTCAATATGTGATCAATGAATATCATGTCAAATCAATCTTATACGATCATATGAATTAGATTTTCATGAATTCCTCTTAAAATTATGTAATTATATATATGTGCATCAAAGTATTCGTGAAAGTTTATAATATAACATGTGAAATGATGTACCTATATAAACTCATAAAACAACGATAGATCTCGCATTGATAGTTTTTGCTTGTTGTAGAAACTTCTAATCCTATGTTATTTCACTTCTCAAGCCTTCTAAACACACTTCTGTAATAATTTAATCGAATCAAACATAATAATCAATGAAACGACGCCAAACAAAAAGTAAATATAAAACCAAAACTAAAGCAGAGAATGAGACCACATAAATAACCATTGAATCTATCAACTTCTTTCCAATCTCAATAAAAACACTAAACAACAATGTTTAAACACTCTTGCATTTTAAATGCACATTAATGAATCAAAATGGCAACTCTCGATCCATAGAATCATTTACTGTGCACTTGTGAAATATTACTAGTTGTAAAGTAGGAAAAACTACTCGTATTTGCTCAATATGTACCGAGAATCAAATTACACTTGTCTAACGCAAGTAATCAGACGTTAAAGATAAACTCAATATGTGATCAATGAATATCAAGTCAAATCAATCTCACATGATCAAATGAATTAGATTTTCATGAATTCCCCTTAAAATTATGTAATTATTTATTTGTGCATCAAAGTATTCGTGAAAGTATACAATATAAGATGTGATATGATGTATGTATATAAACTCATAAAACAACGATAGTTCTCGCATTGATAGATTTTGCTTGTTGTAGAAACCTCTAATCCTATGCGGTTTCACTTCTCAAGCCTTCTAAACGCACTCTTGTACTAATTTAATCGAATCAAAGCATAATAATCAATAAAACCACGCTAAACAAAAAGTAAAGGCATGTTTGAGTAAACTATAAATCGAAACTAAAGCGGATAATAAGACCACATAAATAACCCTTGAATCGATCAACTTCTTCCTAATGTCATCCAAAACACTAAACAACACTGTTTAAACACTATATAGCATTTAAAATGCACCTTAATGAATCAAAATAACAACTCTTGATCCATAGAATCATTTACAGTGCACTAGTGAATTATTACTAGTTGTAAACTAGGAAAAGTACTTGTATTCACTCAATATGTACCGAGAATCAAATTACACTAGTCCAACGAAAGTAATCATACGTTAAAGATAAACTCAATATGTGATCAATGAATATCATGTCAAATCAATCTTATACGATCAAATGAATTAGATTTTCATGAATTCCTCTTAAAATTATGTAATTATATATATGTGCATCAAAGTATTCGTGAAAGTTTATAATATAACATGTGAAATGATGTACCTATATAAACTCATAAAACAACGATAGATCTCGCATTGATAGTTTTTGCTTGTTGTAGAAACTTCTAATCCTATGTTATTTCACTTCTCAAGCCTTCTAAACACACTTCTGTAATAATTTAATCGAATCAAACATAATAATCAACGAAACGACGCCAAACAAAAAGTAAATATAAAACCAAAACTAAAGCAGAGAATGAGACCACATAAATAACCATTGAATCTATCAACTTCTTTCCAATCTCAATAAAAACACTAAACAACAATGTTTAAACACTCTTGCATTTTAAATGCACATTAATGAATCAAAATGGCAACTCTCGATCCATAGAATCATTTACTGTGCACTTGTGAAATATTACTAGTTGTAAAGTAGGAAAAACTACTCGTATTTGCTCAATATGTACCGAGAATCAAATTACACTTGTCTAACGCAAGTAATCAGACGTTAAAGATAAACTCAATATGTGATCAATGAATATCAAGTCAAATCAATCTCACATGATCAAATGAATTAGATTTTCATGAATTCCCCTTAAAATTATGTAATTATTTATTTGTGCATCAAAGTATTCGTGAAAGTATACAATATAAGATGTGATATGATGTATGTATATAAACTCATAAAACAACGATAGTTCTCGCATTGATAGATTTTGCTTGTTGTAGAAACCTCTAATCCTATGCGGTTTCACTTCTCAAGCCTTCTAAACGCACTCTTGTACTAATTTAATCGAATCAAAGCATAATAATCAATAAAACCACGCTAAACAAAAAGTAAAGGCATGTTTGAGTAAACTATAAATCGAAACTAAAGCGGATAATAAGACCACATAAATAACCCTTGAATCGATCAACTTCTTCCCAATGTCATCCAAAACACTAAACAACACTGTTTAAACATTATATAGCATTTAAAATGCACCTTAATGAATCAAAATAACAACTCTTGATCCATAGAATCATTTACAGTGCACTAGTGAATTATTACTAGTTGTAAAGTAGGAAAAGTTCTTGTATTCACTCAATATGTACCGAGAATCAAATTACACTAGTCCAACGAAAGTAATCATACGTTAAAGATAAACTCAATATGTGATCAATGAATATCATGTCAAATCAATCTTATACGATCAAATGAATTAGATTTTCATGAATTCCTCTTAAAATTATGTAATTATATATATGTGCATCAAAGTATTCGTGAAAGTTTATAATATAACATGTGAAATGATGTACCTATATAAACTCATAAAACAACGATAGATCTCGCATTGATAGTTTTTGCTTGTTGTAGAAACTTCTAATCCTATGTTATTTCACTTCTCAAGCCTTCTAAACACACTTCTGTAATAATTTAATCGAATCAAACATAATAATCAATGAAACGACGCCAAACAAAAAGTAAATATAAAACCAAAACTAAAGCAGAGAATGAGACCACATAAATAACCATTGAATCTATCAACTTCTTTCCAATCTCAATAAAAACACTAAACAACAATGTTTAAACACTCTTGCATTTTAAATGCACATTAATGAATCAAAATGGCAACTCTCGATCCATAGAATCATTTACTGTGCACTTGTGAAATATTACTAGTTGTAAAGTAGGAAAAACTACTCGTATTTGCTCAATATGTACCGAGAATCAAATTACACTTGTCTAACGCAAGTAATCAGACGTTAAAGATAAACTCAATATTTGATCAATGAATATCAAGTCAAATCAATCTCACATGATCAAATGAATTAGATTTTCATGAATTCCCCTTAAAATTATGTAATTATTTATTTGTGCATCAAAGTATTCGTGAAAGTATACAACATAAGATGTGATATGATGTATGTATATAAACTCATAAAACAACGATAGTTCTCGCATTGATAGATTTTGCTTGTTGTAGAAACCTCTAATCCTATGCGGTTTCACTTCTCAAGCCTTCTAAACGCACTCTTGTACTAATTTAATCGAATCAAAGCATAATAATCAATAAAACCACGCTAAACAAAAAGTAAAGGCATGTTTGAGTAAACTATAAATCGAAACTAAAGCGGATAATAAGACCACATAAATAACCCTTGAATCGATCAACTTCTTCCTAATGTCATCCAAAACACTAAACAACACTGTTTAAACACTATATAGCATTTAAAATGCACCTTAATGAATCAAAATAACAACTCTTGATCCATAGAATCATTTACAGTGCACTAGTGAATTATTACTAGTTGTAAAGTAGGAAAAGTACTTGTATTCACTCAATATGTACCGAGAATCAAATTACACTAGTCCAACGAAAGTAATCATACGTTAAAGATAAACTCAATATGTGATCAATGAATATCATGTCAAATCAATCTTATACGATCAAATGAATTAGATTTTCATGAATTCCTCTTAAAATTATGTAATTTTATATTTGTGCATCAAAGTATTCGTGAAAGTTTATAATATAACTTGTGAAATGATGTACGTATATAAACTCATAAAACAACGATAGATCTCGCATTGATAGTTTTTGCTTGTTGTAGAAACTTCTAATCCTATGTTGTTTCACTTCTCAAGCCTTCTAAACACACTTTTGTAATAATTTAATCGAATCAAACATAATAATCAATGAAACGACGCCAAACAAAAACTAAATATAAAACCAAAACTAAAGCAGAGAATTAGACCACATAAATAACCATTGAATCTATCAACTTCTTTCCAATCTCAATAAAAACACTAAACAACAATGTTTAAACACTCTTGCATTTTAAATGCACATTAATAAATCAAAATGGCAACTCTCGATCCATAGAATAATTTACTGTGCACTTGTGAAATATTACTAGTTGTAAAGTAGGAAAAACTACTCGTATTCGCTCAATATGTACCGAGAATCAAATTACACTTGTCCAACGCAAGTAATCAGACGTTAAAGATAAACTCAATATGTGATCAATAAATATCAAGTCAAATCAATCTCACATGATCAAATGAATTAGATTTTCATGAATTCCCCTTAAAATTATGTAATTATTTATTTGTGCATCAAAGTATTCGTGAAAGTATACAATATAAGATGTGATATGATGTATGTATATAAACTCATAAAACAACGATAGTTCTCGCATTGATAGATTTTGCTTGTTGTAGAAACCTCTAATCCTATGCGGTTTCACTTCTCAAGCCTTCTAAACGCACTCCTGTACTAATTTAATCGAATCAAAGCATAATAATCAATGAAACCACGCTAAACAAAAAGTAAAGGCATGTTTGAGTAAACTATAAATCGAAACTAAAGCGGATAATAAGACCACATAAATAACCCTTGAATCGATCAACTTCTTCCCAATGTCATCCAAAACACTAAACAACACTGTTTAAACACTATTGCATTTAAAATGCACCTTAATGAATCAAAATAACAACTCTTGATCCATAGAATCATTTACAGTGCACTAGTGAATTATTACTAGTTGTAAAGTAGGAAAAGTACTTGTATTCACTCAATACGTACCGAGAATCAAATTACACTAGTCCAACGAAAGTAATCATACGTGAAAGATAAACTCAATATGTGATCAATGAATATCATGTCAAATCAATCTTATACGATCAAATGAATTAGATTTTCATGAATTCCTCTTAAAATTATGTAATTATATATATGTGCATCAAAGTATTCGTGAAAGTTTATAATATAACATGTGAAATGATGTACCTATATAAACTCATAAAACAACGATAGATCTCGCATTGATAGTTTTTGCTTGTTGTAGAAACTTCTAATCCTATGTTATTTCACTTCTCAAGCCTTCTAAACACACTTCTGTAATAATTTAATCGAATCAAACATAATAATCAATGAAACGACGCCAAACAAAAAGTAAATATAAAACCAAAACTAAAGCAGAGAATGAGACCACATAAATAACCATTGAATCTATCAACTTCTTTCCAATCTCAATAAAAACACTAAACAACAATGTTTAAACACTCTTGCATTTTAAATGCACATTAATGAATCAAAATGGCAACTCTCGATCCATAGAATCATTTACTGTGCACTTGTGAAATATTACTAGTTGTAAAGTAGGAAAAACTACTCGTATTTGCTCAATATGTACCGAGAATCAAATTACACTTGTCTAACGCAAGTAATCAGACGTTAAAGATAAACTCAATATGTGATCAATGAATATCAAGTCAAATCAATCTCACATGATCAAATGAATTAGATTTTCATGAATTCCCCTTAAAATTATGTAATTATTTATTTGTGCATCAAAGTATTCGTGAAAGTATACAATATAAGATGTGATATGATGTATGTATATAAACTCATAAAACAACGATAGTTCTCGCATTGATAGATTTTGCTTGTTGTAGAAACCTCTAATCCTATGCGGTTTCACTTCTCAAGCCTTCTAAACGCACTCCTGTACTAATTTAATCGAATCAAAGCATAATAATCAATGAAACCACGCTAAACAAAAAGTAAAGGCATGTTTGAGTAAACTATAAATCGAAACTAAAGCGGATAATAAGACCACATAAATAACCCTTGAATCGATCAACTTCTTCCCAATGTCATCCAAAACACTAAACAACACTGTTTAAACACTATTGCATTTAAAATGCACCTTAATGAATCAAAATAACAACTCTTGATCCATAGAATCATTTACAGTGCACTAGTGAATTATTACTAGTTGTAAAGTAGGAAAAGTACTTGTATTCACTCAATACGTACCGAGAATCAAATTACACTAGTCCAACGAAAGTAATCATACGTGAAAGATAAACTCAATATGTGATCAATGAATATCATGTCAAATCAATCTTATACGATCAAATGAATTAGATTTTCATGAATTCCTCTTAAAATTATGTAATTATATATATGTGCATCAAAGTATTCGTGAAAGTTTATAATATAACATGTGAAATGATGTACCTATATAAACTCATAAAACAACGATAGATCTCGCATTGATAGTTTTTGCTTGTTGTAGAAACTTCTAATCCTATGTTATTTCACTTCTCAAGCCTTCTAAACACACTTCTGTAATAATTTAATCGAATCAAACATAATAATCAATGAAACGACGCCAAACAAAAAGTAAATATAAAACCAAAACTAAAGAAGAGAATGAGACCACATAAATAACCATTGAATCTATCAACTTCTTTCCAATCTCAATAAAAACACTAAACAACAATGTTTAAACACTCTTGCATTTTAAATGCACATTAATGAATCAAAATGGCAACTCTCGATCCATAGAATCATTTACTGTGCACTTGTGAAATATTACTAGTTGTAAAGTAGGAAAAACTACTCGTATTTGCTCAATATGTACCGAGAATCAAATTACACTTGTCTAACGCAAGTAATCAGACGTTAAAGATAAACTCAATATGTGATCAATGAATATCAAGTCAAATCAATCTCACATGATCAAATGAATTAGATTTTCATGAATTCCCCTTAAAATTATGTAATTATTTATTTGTGCATCAAAGTATTCGTGAAAGTATACAATATAAGATGTGATATGATGTATGTATATAAACTCATAAAACAACGATAGTTCTCGCATTGATAGATTTTGCTTGTTGTAGAAACCTCTAATCCTATGCGGTTTCACTTCTCAAGCCTTCTAAACGCACTCCTGTACTAATTTAATCGAATCAAAGCATAATAATCAATGAAACCACGCTAAACAAAAAGTAAAGGCATGTTTGAGTAAACTATAAATCGAAACTAAAGCGGATAATAAGACCACATAAATAACCCTTGAATCGATCAACTTCTTCCCAATGTCATCCAAAACACTAAACAACACTGTTTAAACACTATTGCATTTAAAATGCACCTTAATGAATCAAAATAACAACTCTTGATCCATAGAATCATTTACAGTGCACTAGTGAATTATTACTAGTTGTAAAGTAGGAAAAGTACTTGTATTCACTCAATACGTACCGAGAATCAAATTACACTAGTCCAACGAAAGTAATCATACGTGAAAGATAAACTCAATATGTGATCAATGAATATCATGTCAAATCAATCTTATACGATCAAATGAATTAGATTTTCATGAATTCCTCTTAAAATTATGTAATTATATATATGTGCATCAAAGTATTCGTGAAAGTTTATAATATAACATGTGAAATGATGTGCCTATATAAACTCATAAAACAACGATAGATCTCGCATTGATAGTTTTTGCTTGTTGTAGAAACTTCTAATCCTATGTTATTTCACTTCTCAAGCCTTCTAAACACACTTCTGTAATAATTTAATCGAATCAAACATAATAATCAATGAAACGACGCCAAACAAAAAGTAAATATAAAACCAAAACTAAAGCAGAGAATGAGACCACATAAATAACCATTGAATCTATCAACTTCTTTCCAATCTCAATAAAAACACTAAACAACAATGTTTAAACACTCTTGCATTTTAAATGCACATTAATGAATCAAAATGGCAACTCTCGATCCATAGAATCATTTACTGTGCACTTGTGAAATATTACTAGTTGTAAAGTAGGAAAAACTACTCGTATTTGCTCAATATGTACCGAGAATCAAATTACACTTGTCTAACGCAAGTAATCAGACGTTAAAGATAAACTCAATATGTGATCAATGAATATCAAGTCAAATCAATCTCACATGATCAAATGAATTAGATTTTCATGAATTCCCCTTAAAATTATGTAATTATTTATTTGTGCATCAAAGTATTCGTGAAAGTATACAATATAAGATGTGATATGATGTATGTATATAAACTCATAAAACAACGATAGTTCTCGCATTGATAGATTTTGCTTGTTGTAGAAACCTCTAATCCTATGCGGTTTCACTTCTCAAGCCTTCTAAACGCACTCTTGTACTAATTTAATCGAATCAAAGCATAATAATCAATAAAACCACGCTAAACAAAAAGTAAAGGCATGTTTGAGTAAACTATAAATCGAAACTAAAGCGGATAATAAGACCACATAAATAACCCTTGAATCGATCAACTTCTTCCCAATGTCATCCAAAACACTAAACAACACTGTTTAAACACTATATAGCATTTAAAATGCACCTTAATGAATCAAAATAACAACTCTTGATCCATAGAATCATTTACAGTGCACTAGTGAATTATTACTAGTTGTAAAGTAGGAAAAGTACTTGTATTCACTCAATATGTACCGAGAATCAAATTACACTAGTCCAACGAAAGTAATCATACGTTAAAGATAAACTCAATATGTGATCAATGAATATCATGTCAAATCAATCTTATACGATCAAATGAATTAGATTTTCATGAATTCCTCTTAAAATTATGTAATTATATATATGTGCATCAAAGTATTCGTGAAAGTTTATAATATAACATGTGAAATGATGTACCTATATAAACTCATAAAACAACGATAGATCTCGCATTGATAGTTTTTGCTTGTTGTAGAAACTTCTAATCCTATGTTATTTCACTTCTCAAGCCTTCTAAACACACTTCTGTAATAATTTAATCGAATCAAACATAATAATCAATGAAACGACGCCAAACAAAAAGTAAATATAAAACCAAAACTAAAGCAGAGAATGAGACCACATAAATAACCATTGAATCTATCAACTTCTTTCCAATCTCAATAAAAACACTAAACAACAATGTTTAAACACTCTTGCATTTTAAATGCACATTAATGAATCAAAATGGCAACTCTCGATCCATAGAATCATTTACTGTGCACTTGTGAAATATTACTAGTTGTAAAGTAGAAAAACTACTCGTATTTGCTCAATATGTACCGAGAATCAAATTACACTTGTCTAACGCAAGTAATCAGACGTTAAAGATAAACTCAATATGTGATCAATGAATATCAAGTCAAATCAATCTCACATGATCAAATGAATTAGATTTTCATGAATTCCCCTTAAAATTATGTAATTATTTATTTGTGCATCAAAGTATTCGTGAAAGTATACAATATAAGATGTGATATGATGTATGTATATAAACTCATAAAACAACGATAGTTCTCGCATTGATAGATTTTGCTTGTTGTAGAAACCTCTAATCCTATGCGGTTTCACTTCTCAAGCCTTCTAAACGCACTCTTGTACTAATTTAATCGAATCAAAGCATAATAATCAATAAAACCACGCTAAACAAAAAGTAAAGGCATGTTTGAGTAAACTATAAATCGAAACTAAAGCGGATAATAAGACCACATAAATAACCCTTGAATCGATCAACTTCTTCCTAATGTCATCCAAAACACTAAACAACACTGTTTAAACACTATATAGCATTTAAAATGCACCTTAATGAATCAAAATAACAACTCTTGATCCATAGAATCATTTACAGTGCACTAGTGAATTATTACTAGTTGTAAACTAGGAAAAGTACTTGTATTCACTCAATATGTACCGAGAATCAAATTACACTAGTCCAACGAAAGTAATCATACGTTAAAGATAAACTCAATATGTGATCAATGAATATCATGTCAAATCAATCTTATACGATCAAATGAATTAGATTTTCATGAATTCCTCTTAAAATTATGTAATTATATATATGTGCATCAAAGTATTCGTGAAAGTTTATAATATAACATGTGAAATGATGTACCTATATAAACTCATAAAACAACGATAGATCTCGCATTGATAGTTTTTGCTTGTTGTAGAAACTTCTAATCCTATGTTATTTCACTTCTCAAGCCTTCTAAACACACTTCTGTAATAATTTAATCGAATCAAACATAATAATCAATGAAACGACGCCAAACAAAAAGTAAATATAAAACCAAAACTAAAGCAGAGAATGAGACCACATAAATAACCATTGAATCTATCAACTTCTTTCCAATCTCAATAAAAACACTAAACAACAATGTTTAAACACTCTTGCATTTTAAATGCACATTAATGAATCAAAATGGCAACTCTCGATCCATAGAATCATTTACTGTGCACTTGTGAAATATTACTAGTTGTAAAGTAGGAAAAACTACTCGTATTTGCTCAATATGTACCGAGAATCAAATTACACTTGTCTAACGCAAGTAATCAGACGTTAAAGATAAACTCAATATGTGATCAATGAATATCAAGTCAAATCAATCTCACATGATCAAATGAATTAGATTTTCATGAATTCCCCTTAAAATTATGTAATTATTTATTTGTGCATCAAAGTATTCGTGAAAGTATACAATATAAGATGTGATATGATGTATGTATATAAACTCATAAAACAACGATAGTTCTCGCATTGATAGATTTTGCTTGTTGTAGAAACCTCTAATCCTATGCGGTTTCACTTCTCAAGCCTTCTAAACGCACTCTTGTACTAATTTAATCGAATCAAAGCATAATAATCAATAAAACCACGCTAAACAAAAAGTAAAGGCATGTTTGAGTAAACTATAAATCGAAACTAAAGCGGATAATAAGACCACATAAATAACCCTTGAATCGATCAACTTCTTCCCAATGTCATCCAAAACACTAAACAACACTGTTTAAACACTATATAGCATTTAAAATGCACCTTAATGAATCAAAATAACAACTCTTGATCCATAGAATCATTTACAGTGCACTAGTGAATTATTACTAGTTGTAAAGTAGGAAAAGTACTTGTATTCACTCAATATGTACCGAGAATCAAATTACACTAGTCCAACGAAAGTAATCATACGTTAAAGATAAACTCAATATGTGATCAATGAATATCATGTCAAATCAATCTTATACGATCAAATGAATTAGATTTTCATGAATTCCTCTTAAAATTATGTAATTATATATATGTGCATCAAAGTATTCGTGAAAGTTTATAATATAACATGTGAAATGATGTACCTATATAAACTCATAAAACAACGATAGATCTCGCATTGATAGTTTTTGCTTGTTGTAGAAACTTCTAATCCTATGTTATTTCACTTCTCAAGCCTTCTAAACACACTTCTGTAATAATTTAATCGAATCAAACATAATAATCAATGAAACGACGCCAAACAAAAAGTAAATATAAAACCAAAACTAAAGCAGAGAATGAGACCACATAAATAACCATTGAATCTATCAACTTCTTTCCAATCTCAATAAAAACACTAAACAACAATGTTTAAACACTCTTGCATTTTAAATGCACATTAATGAATCAAAATGGCAACTCTCGATCCATAGAATCATTTACTGTGCACTTGTGAAATATTACTAGTTGTAAAGTAGGAAAAACTACTCGTATTTGCTCAATATGTACCGAGAATCAAATTACACTTGTCTAACGCAAGTAATCAGACGTTAAAGATAAACTCAATATGTGATCAATGAATATCAAGTCAAATCAATCTCACATGATCAAATGAATTAGATTTTCATGAATTCCCCTTAAAATTATGTAATTATATATTTGTGCATCAAAGTATTCGTGAAAGTTTACAATATAACATGTGAAATGATGTATGTATATAAACTCATAAAACAACGATAGATCTCGCCTTGATAGTTTTTGCTTGTTGTAGAAACTTCTAATCCTATGCTTTTTCACTTCTCAAGCCTTCTAAACACACTTCTGTACTAATTTAATCGAATCAAACATAATAATCAATGAAACCACGCTAAACAAAAAGTAAATATAAAACCAAAACTAAAGCAGATAATGAGACCACATAAATAACCCTTGAATCGATCAACTTCTTTCCAATCTCCATCAAAACACTAAACAACAATGTTTAAACACTCTTGCATTTTAAATGCACATTAATGAATCAAAATGACAACTCTCGATCCATAGAATCATTTACTGTGCACTAGTGAAATAGTACTAGTTGTAAAGTAGGAAAAACTAATCGTATTCACTCAATATGTACCGAGAATCAAATTACAATTCCAACTAAAAGTAATCACACGTTAATTATGAACTTAATAAGTGATCAAAGAATATCAAGTCAAATCAATCTAACACGGTCAAATGAATTAGATTTCCATGAATTCCCCTCAAAATTATGTAATTATATATTTGTGCATCAAAGTATTCGTGAATGTTTACAATAAAACATGGGAAATGATGTATGTATACAAACTCATAAAACAACGATAGTTCTCGCATTGATAGTTTTTGCCTGTTGTAAAAATCTCTAATCCTATGAGGTTTCACTACTCAAGGCTTCCAAACACACTCCTGTACTAATTTAATCGAATGAAAGCATAATAATCAATGAAACCATGCTAAACAAAAAGTAAAGGCATGTTTGAGTAAACTATAAAACCGAAACCAAAGCGGATATTGAGACCACATAAATAACCCTTCAATCGAACAACTTCTTCCCAATCTCATCCAAAACACTAAAAAACACTTTTTAAACACTATTGCATTTAAAATGCACATTAATGAATCAAAATGACAACTCTCAATCCATAGTATCATTTATTGTGCACTAGTGAAATATTACTAGTTGTAAAGTAGGAAAAACTACTCGTATTCACTCAATATGTACCGTCAATAAAATTACACTTGTCCAACGAACGTAATCAGACGTTAAAAATAAACTCAATATGTGATCAATGAATATAAAGTCAAATCAATCTAACACGATTAAATTAATTTGATTTCCATGAATTCCCCTCAAAATTATGTAATTATATATTTATGCATCAAAGTATTGGTGAAAGTTTACAATAAAACCTGGGAAATGATGTCTGTATACAAACTCATAAACAACGATAGTTCTGGCATTGATTGTTTTTGTTTGTTGTAAAACCTCTAATCCTATGCGGTTTCACTTCTCAAGCCTTCTAAACACACTCCTGTACTAATTTAATCAATCAAAGCATAATAATCAATGAAACCAAGCTAAACAAAAAGTAAAGGCATGTTTGAGTAAACTATAAAACCGAAACTAAAGCGGATAATGAGACCACATAAATAACCTTTCAATCGATCAACTTCTTCCCAATCTAATCCAAAACACTAAACAACAGTGTTTAAACACTATTGTATTTAAAATGCACATTAATGAATCAAAATGACAACTCTCGATCCATGGAATCATTTATAGTGCACTAGTGAAATATTACTAGTTGTAAAGTAGGAAAAACTACACGTATTCACTCAATATTTACCGAGAATCAAATTACACTTGTCCAACAAATGTAATCAGATGTTAAAGATAAACTCTCAATATGTGATCTATGAATATCAAGTCAAATCAATCTAGCACGATCAAATGAATTAGATTTCCATCAATTCCCCTCAAAATTATGTAATTATATATTTATGCATGTAAGGCCCCATTCCCGGGACACTCACAGATGGACAATCGTCGCACATAATATTGCAAAATTACATAAAATCTATTTAACATTTGCAGCAGAAAAATTTAATGAAACCATTTCATATATTAATAATTACTGTTTACAACATCATTACATTACAAATCATCGTCTGGTTTCATTACTACACAAAATGGATGCCAACCAAAAACTTTGCCAAGTAGCTTCAACCCGTGCCATCCTCAGCAACCATTACCTGGCAACTGAAATACATAAAAGTCAGCGTTGCTGAGTGAGTTCTAGTTTTATAATAGAAATACTTTACTTTCGTTTAGAAAACTTTTCTTTACTTTCATTCGTGATCATACATCATACGTACATACAGATAATATTTATTATTATCTTTCATCATCATTCATTATCGTACGTCATTCGTTCATTCATCATTATCTTTCACTTTCATCTGGACCAATGCCATGTGCTATACCCCAAACATTGTGCTCGAAGCTAGTTACTGGGCCGAAGTCTATAAATAGACCCCTAACATTGTGCACGAAGCTGACTACAATTCCTGGGGCAAGCGACAAGGGTCCCATACGTTTGGTCAATCACAAGGATTAGACCCCCGTGTGCATCCTTCTAGGTTAGCTAAACCGCACACAGTTGAGCTAACACCCTTCATTGGGTGTGAACCTCCTTACGTTTGCTTGCAAGACTCTTCTTTCATTCTTTATGTTCCACTTTTCATTATCATTAACTTCCGCTTTCATTATATAATACTTTACGTTTATTATCATAATCACACCACGTAAAGCCATGGAATAATACATAATAGGAACATAAAGAAAACAGGCCATAACATTCATAAAATCATCACATAATCATCTCATATCAACCCCGGAAACATCCCAAGTCATAGCCTACAAGTCCTTCCTTCCCCGAAAATTTCAGAAAAATTTCTAAGTCTTACGGGCATGAGCACTATACGGGCGCTTGGGCACTATGCGGGTGCCTGCATACTTATGCGCATGGGCGACTCAGGCGCATGGGCACTATTTGGGCGCATGGCCAACACTTAGGCGTCTGGACAACTTTCTAGGTGCATGGGTACTATGCAGGCGCATGAGCGTGGTTTAGGTGCATGGGCACTTAGGCGTTTTAGTAGTTGGGCGTATGGGCACACTTAGGTTCCTGGGCATAATCCTAGGCGCATGGGCACTATTTGTGCGCATGAACCTTGGGCGTTTGGGTACTGTTTGGGCAGGCACATGATCTCAGGCGCATGGGCACTTAGGCGCATGGCCAACTACTTTTCTAACTACCATCATTTTCAGACCTCAAATCATCAATCGAACCTATTCTAGCCTAGTTTCTAACATACTAAACATCTAACAAGCATATAACCATGAACAAAATCATAAATCATCCCAAACATACACCCACCCACAACAGGGCACTCACATATACATACGGGTACACACCCAAATTTTATAAAAACGATTAAGAGTGCATTTCCAGCCCCAAAATCAGTTAAAACATGTAAAAACGGGGATCTAGAACTCACCTCTTACAACATCCGAGTAAGACTTCTTCAAACCCGAATGCTTATGAGCTCAAACACCTAAAAACACCAAATAAACACACAACCGAGCACACACAAACACATAAGCACATACCCGAAGCTGAAAATCAGCCAAGAACACCCTGAAATCAGGAAACTAACCTGAATTCCGCCTCTTCTTCTTCTTCTCTCTAAAACCAAAGAGAATTCTCTACTTTCTCTCTCTAGAAAATCAACAGAAAGATGGTACTGGGGTCATGGGCGGCCATGACAACCTTTTCAAAATTAATATCAAACTTTGTCAATTGTACAACTTTAACCCCTCAACTTGGGTTATTTGCTTTTCTTCCTTTTTCTTCGCTTTTCTCTTCTTTTAAAATTTTCGGGTGTTATAATGCATCAAAGTATTCGTGAAAGTTTACAATAAAACAGGGGAAATGATGTCTGTATACAAACTCATAAAACAACGATAGTTCTCGCATAGATAGTTTTTGTTTGTTGTAAAAACCTCTAATCCTATGCAGTTTCACTTCTCAAGCCTTGTAAACACACTCATGTACTAATTTAATCAAATCAAAGCATAATAATCAATGAAACCACACTAAACAAAAAGTAAAGGCATGTTTGGGTAAATTATAAAACCGAAACTAAAGCGGACAATGAGACCACTTAAATAACCCTTCAATAGATCAACTTCTTCCTAATCTCATCCAAAACACTAAACAACAATGTTTAAACACTCTTGCATTTAAAATGCACATTAATGAATCAAAATAACAACTCTCGATCCACATAATCATTTTATTGTGCACTAATGAAATATTACTAGTTGTAAAGTGGGAAAAACTACTCGTATTCAGTCAATATGTACCGAGAATCAAATTACACTTGTCCAACGAACGTAATCAGACGTTAAAGATAAAACTCAATATGTGATCAATGAATATCAAGTCAAATCAATCTAACACGATCAAATAAAGTAGATTTCCATGAATTCCCCTCAAAATTATGTAATTATATATTGATGCATCAAAGTATTCATGAAAGTTTACAATAAAACCTGTGAAATGATATCTGTACACAAACTTATAAAATAACGATAGTTCTCGTATTGATAGTTTTTGTTTGTTGTAAAAACCTCTAATCCTATGCGGTTTCACTTCTCAAGCCTTCTAAACACACTCCTGTACTAATTTAATCGATTCAAAGCATAATAATCAATGAAACCACGCTAAACAAAAAGTAAATGCATGTGTGAGTAAACTATAAAACCGAAACTAAAGCGGATAACAGACCATATAAATAACCATTCAATCGATCAACTTCTTCCCAATCTCTTCCAAAACACTAAACAACACTGTTTAAACACTATTGCATTTAAAATGCATATTAATGAATCAAAATAACAACTCTCGATCCATAGAATCATTACAGTGCACTAGTGAAATATTACTAGTTGTAAAGTAGGAAAAACTACCCGTATTCACTCAATACTTACCGAGAATCAAATTACATTTGTCCAACAAATGTAATCAGACGTTAAAGATAAACTCAATATGTGATCAATGAATATCAAGTCAAATCAATCTCACACGATCAAATGAATTACATTTTCATGAATTCCCCTAAAAATTATGTAATTATTTATTTGTGCATCAAAGTATTCGTGAAAGTATACAATATAAGATGTTAAATGATGTATGTATATAAACTTATAAAACAACGATAGTTCTCGCATTGATAGATTTTGCTTGTTGTACAAACCTCTAATCCTATGCGGTTTCACATCTCAAGCCTTCTAAACGCACTCCTGTACTAATTTAATCGAATCAAAGCGTAATAATCAATGAAACCAAGCTAAACAAAAAGTAAAGGCATGTTTGAGTAAACTATAAATCGAAACTAAAGCAGATAACGAGACCACATAAATAACCCTTGAATCGATCAAGTTCTTGCTAATCTCATCCAAAACACTAAACAACACTGTTTAAACACTATTGCATTTAAAATACACCTTAATGAATCAAAATAAATCCTCTCGATCCATAGAATCATTTACTGTGCACTTGTGAAATATTACTAGTTGTAAAGTAGGAAAAACTACTCGTATTCGCTCAATATGTACCGAGAATCAAATTACACTTGTCCAACGAAAGTAATCAGAAGTTAAAGATAAACTCAATATGTGATCAATGAATATCAAGTCAAATCAATCTCACATGATCAAATGAATTAGATTTTCATGAATTCCCCTTAAAATTATGTAATTAATTATTTGTGTATCAAAGTATTCGTGAAAGTATACAATATAAGATGTGATATGATGTATGTATATAAACTCATAAAACAACGATAGTTCTCGCATTGATAGTTTTTTATTGTTGTAGAAACCTCTAATCCTATGCGGTTTCACTTCTCAAGCCTTCTAAACACACTCATGTACTAATTTAATCGAGTCAAAGCATAATAATCAATGAAACCACGCTAAACAAAAAGTAAAGGCACGTTTGAGTAAATATAAAACCGAAACCAAACCGGATAATGAGACCATATAAATAACCCTTCAATCGATTAACTTCTTTCCAATCTCATCTAAAACACTAAACAATAATGTTTAAACACTCTTGCATTTAAAATGCACATTAATGAATCAAAATGACAACTCTCGATTCATAGAATCATTTGATGTGCACTAGTAAAATATTACTAATTGTAAAGTAGGAAAAAGTATTCGTATTCACTCAATATGTACCGGCAATCAAATTACACTTGTACAACGAAAGTAATCAGACATTAAAGATAAACTTAATAAGTGATCAATTAATATCTAGTCAAATCAATCTCACACGATCAAATAAATTAGATTTTCAAGAATTCCCCTTAAAATTATGTAATTATTTATTTGTGCATCAAAGTATTCGTGAAAGTATACAATATAAGATGTGAAATGATGTATGTATATAAATTCGTAAAACAATAATAGTTCTCGCATTGATAATTTTTGCTTGTTATAGAAACCTCTAATCCTTGCGGTTTCACTTCTCAAGCCTCCTAAACACACTCCTGTACTAATTTAATTCAATCAAAGCTTAATAATCAATGAAACCACGCTAAAAAAAAGTAAAGGCATGTTTGAGTAAACTAAAAAACCAAAACTAAAGCATACAATGAAAGTACATAAATAACCCTTCAATCGATCAACATCTTTCCAATCTTATCCAAAACACTAAACAACAACGTTTAAACACTCTTGCATTTAAAATGCACCTTAATGAATCAAAATAACAACTCTTGATCCATAGAATCATTTACAATGCACTAGTGAATTATTACTAGTTGTAAAGTAGGAAAACTACTTGTATTCACTCAATACGTACCGAGAATCAAATTACACTTGTCCAACGAAAGTAATCAGACGTTAAAGATAAACTCAATATGAGATCAATGAATATCAAGTCAAATCAATCTCACACGATCAAATGAAATAGATTTTCGTGAATTCCCCTTAAAATTATGTAATTATATATTTGTGCATCAAAGTATTCGTGAACGTTTACAATATAACATGTGAAATGATGTATGTATATAAACTCATAAAATAACGATAGATCTCGCATTGATAGTTTTTGCTTGTTGTAGAAACTTCTAATCCTATGCTGTTTCACTTCTCAAGCCTTCTAAACACACTACTGTACTAATTTAATCGAATCAAAGTATAATAATCAATGAAACCACGCTAAACAAAAAGTAAAGGCATGTTTGAGTAAACTATAAAACCGAAACTAAAACGGATAATGAGACCACATAAATAACCCTTTAATCAATCAACTTCTTTCAAATCTCATCCAAAACACTATTTTATTTAAAATGCACATTAATGAATCAAAATGACAACTCTCGATCAATAGAATCATTTACAATTCACTAGTGAAATATTACTAGTTGTAAAGTAGGAAAAACTACCCGTATTCACTCAATGTGTATCGAGAATCAAATTACACTTGTCCAACGAACTTAATCAGATGTTAAAGATAAACTTAAAATGTGATCTACGAATATCAAGTCAAATCAATCTAACACAATCAAATAAATTAGATTTCCATGAATTCCCCTCATAATTAAGTAATTACATATTTATGCATCAAAGTATTCGTGAAAGTTTACAATAAAACATGAGAAATGATGTATGTATACAAACTCATAAAACAACGATAGTTCTCGCATTGATAGTTTTTGTTTGTTGTAAAAACCTCTAATCCTATGCGGTTTCACTTCTCAAGCCTTGTAAACACACTCATGTACTATTTAATCGAATCAATGCATAATAATCAATGAAACCACGCTAAACAAAAAGTAAAGGCATGTTTGAGTAAACTATTAGACCGAAACAAAAGCGGATAATGAGACCACATAAATAACTCTTGAATCGATCAGCTTCTTTCCAATCTCATTCAAAAGACTAAACAACACTGATTAAACACTATTAAATTTAAAATGCACCTTAATGAATCAAAATAACAACTCTTGAAACATAGAATCATTTACAGTGCACTTGTGAATTATTACTAGTTGTAAAGTAGGAAAACTACTCGTATTCACTCAATGTGTACCGAGATTCAAATTACACTTGTCCAACGAAAGTAATCACACGTTAAAGATAAACTCAATAGGTGATCAATGAATATCAAGTGAAATCAATCTCACACGATCAAATGAATTAGATTTTCATGAATTTCCCTTAAAATTATGTAATTATATATTTGTGCATCAAAGTATTCGTGAAAGTTTACAATATAACATGTGAAATGATGTATGCATATAAACTCATAAAACAACGATAGATCTCGCCTTGATAGTTTTTGCTTGTTGTAGAAACTTCTAATCCTATGCTGTTTCACTTCTTAAGCCTTCTAAACACACTTCGGTACTAATTTAATCGAATCAAACATAATAATCAATGAAACCACGCTAAACAAAAAGTAAATATAAAACCAAAACTAAAGCAAATAATGAGACCACATAAATAACCCTTAAATCGATCAACTTCTTTCCAATCTCAATCAAAACACTAAACAACAATGTTTAAACACTCTTGCATTTTAAATGCACATTAATGAATCAAAATGACAACTCTCGATCCATAGTTTTTGTTTGTTGTAGAAACCTCTTTTCAAGCCTTCTAAACACACTACTGTACTAATTTAATCGAATCAAAGTATAATAATCAATGAAACCACGCTAAACAAAAAGTAAAGGCATGTTTGAGTAAACTATAAAACCGAAACTAAAGCGGATAATGAGACCACATAAATAACCCTTTAATCGATCAACTTCTTTCAAATCTCATCCAAAACACTAAACAACACTTTTTAAACACTATTGTATTTAAAATGCACATTAATGAATCAAAATGACAACTCTCGATCAATAGAATCATTTACAGTGCACTAGTGAAATATTACTAGTTGTAAAGTAGGAAAAACTAATCGTATTCACTCAATATGTACAGAGAATCAAATTACAATTCCAACTAAAAGTAATCAGACATTAATCATAAACTCAATATGTGATCAAGGAATATCAAGTCAAATCAATCTAACACAATCAAATAAATTAGATTTCCATGAATTCCCCTCAAAATTATGTAATTATATATTTATGCATCAAAGTATTCGTGAAAGCTTACAATAAAACATGGGAAATGATGTATGTATACAAACTCATAAAACAACGATAGTTCTCGCATTGATTGTTTTTGACTGTTGTAAAAATCTCTAATCCTATGAGGTTTCACTACTCAAGACTTCCAAACACACTCCTGTACTAATTTAACCGAATCAAAGCATAATAATCAATGAAACCACGCTACACAAAAAGTAAAGGCATGTTTGAGTAAACTATAAAACCGAAACCAAAGCGGATAATGAGACCATATAAATAATCCCTCAATCGATCATCTTCTTCCCAATCTCATCCAAAACACTAAACAGCACTTTTTAAACACTATTGCATTTAAAATGCATATTAAAGAATCAAAATGACAACTCTCGATCTATAGAATCATTTACTGTGTACTAGTAAAATATTACTAGTTGTAAAGTAGGAAAACTACTCGTATTCACTCAATATGTATCGAGAATCAAATTACACTTGTCCACCAAACGTAATCAGACGTTAAAGATAAAACTCAATATGTGATCAATGAATATCAAGTCAAATCAATCTAACACGATCAAATGAATTAGATTTCCATTAATTCCATGCAAAATTATGTAATTATCTATTTGTGCATCAAAATATTTGTGAAAGTTTACAATAAAACATGGGAAATGATGTATCAACGATAGTTCTCGCATTGATAGTTTTTTTTTGTTGTAAAAACCTCTAATCCTATGAGGTTTCACTTCTCAAGGCTTCCAAACACACTCCCGTACTAATTTAATCGAATCAAAGCATAATAATCAATTAAAACAACGCTAAACAAAATGTAAAGGCATGTTTGAGTAAACTAAATAACCAAAACTAAGGCGTACTATGAGACCACATAAATAACTCTTCAATCGATCAACATGTTTCAAATCTAATCCAAAACACTAAACAACAATGTTTAAACACTCTTGCATTTAAAAAGCACATTAATGAATCAAAATGACAACTCTCGATCCATAGAATCATTTACAGTGCACTAGTGAATTATTACTAGTTGTAAAGTAGGAAAAACTACTCGTATTCACTCAATATGTATCGAGAATCAAATTACACTTGTCTAATGAACGTAATTAGACGTTAAAGATAAGCTCAATATGTAATCAATGAATATCAAGTCAAATCAATCTAACACGATCCAACATCGACAAAGTGCAAAACAAGCTAGAAAGTGAGCATTGGTGAGTTTACAAGCAAGATTACTGCAAGAACAGTAAGTTTCAGCTTATGCTCGAGATTCAACAGCTCTCAAACTCTCAAAATCATCCCAAAATCATGGGACACCTAAAGTGTAAGCATCATTATACCCGAATGAGGCTATATCTTGTGTTTTTCTTCACTTTTCTCTCAAAAATCTTACCTTTCTTGTTCAAAACAGAAACTTACTGCTACCTTACTATTTTTGAAGGAATCTCAACCTCACAAGAAGGTATATGCTAAGAACAATCATGAATCAAGGGTACCTTGAAAACCCTCTTTTTCATGGGTTTAGCACCAAAAAACCCCCACATATTTTGAAAAGCCTCTCAACCTATGCTAAACATCTGCTTTAAAATAGTTTATGAACTCTTTATGAAGCTGGTTTAAGAGTTAAATAATGGTTTGATGATGATTATGCTTGAAACATATCGATTACACATGTGTAAAAGGTGATTAACACCCTCTAAAAGCATCAATAGTGACTTGTATGTATAAATCCATGAGTTGAAGTTTTTTTCCAGTGGTTTGATGATATTAAACATGTAAAATTCATGACTTGGGGTAAACATTATGAAAAGTATGGTAAAATGGTTTAAATGAGGTAAAACTTGGATCCGAAAAGTGGTAAAATTAGAAGGTAAAACTTAACAAATATCAAATTTTATAATTTCCAGGCCCTAAATTATATATTTTAGTGTTAAAAACCGAATTTGGTGTTTTATTGGGTTAAATTGTAATTTTTATGAATTTAATTAGCAAAATAGGCCTAAACCGGGAGATTTTGGAGAAAAAATCTAAAAATTGTGTAACAAGCCTAAAACCATAGAATTAATGAAATTTCAGTAACTTAGAAAACCCAAGGTGTTAATTTGGTAAAAATTTTGAAGAAAAATCATCTAAGAATGTTCGGTTTCGGGTAAAAACGAGTTTACAAACGATTTCTTACAAACCAAAGTTTTTGGCTATAATGACTCAAAAACCCCATTTAAAACAGATTACAAAGTTTATTATAAGTCTTTAAAAAGTAATGCATAAGTCTTATGGGTTAAAAATTAAAACATTTAAAACTAGACGTTAAATTGTTGATTTAACCGTAACCGGTAACTAGTTATATGTATTTTAAATTCTCCCATTGAAATACTGAAAAGTTGGGTTAAAATAGTTCATTTTTAACATGTAAAACTTCTCAAAATTATTAAGAGCCATAATGGGTCATGAAATGATAGAAATCAAACTTTAGGGTAAAAACGGTGAATTATGAAACTTGAGGGACTAAAGTGTAATTCTGCAATTTCACCATAAATTGATCAATATATGACTAAAATTACTTGTTAAACTTATCATCACCTTATCAAATTGATTTAAACCTTAAAAACTTGTCATTTACATAAAGAAAGTCAACTTACCTAAAAAGGAAACTTTTTAACATAATTGTTAAAGAACCAAAGTTAGTTGAACTTTTAACCATAAATTAACCTAGTTACTCTTATAATGACCATAGATCATTTAGCTTATTACTTGAATCATGATGATAGGGTGCTAGGAATTGAATCTATCTTTGCTCAAGGAATCGTTGACTTAACCCTAAGGTGAGTTCTAGTGTTCCCTTTTTACAACTGTTTTGGGATGAAACATGCTATGCTTACTTTGAAATAATTTATGTGCTATGATACTTGTATGTTGTGGTTAATATCGAACCTGCTCTTAATTGTATCACAATCATTAATTCTTGTGTGAACCGCTTGTTCTATATGGGTAGATCTACTTGGGGAATCCCCCACACACAGTGCCTTCCGTCATGACCCAATGACTTAATGGAAGGGTACCACACTAAGATCATGCGGGGTCGTTTGTGTCATGTGACAGGTATTATAAGATACTAAGGTGGACCATCCAGCAGGTATGGTTCACTGTTTGAGGCTCAGTTATCCCTATGGGTTAACCGGTATGAACACAAATTTAGAAGAGGCTAGCTGGGACTGAGTGCAGGGTTGATTGTGACCCCACAACAGTGATACTTATGATTTCAAAATTAACTTATGGATTCTAAGGAGTCTTTTTGTTTTTAAACTTTAAGCACTTGAATTCACCAACTTTTTAGTTGACACAAAATCTTTTGAGCATGCTTCAGGTAATCATTGATGGAAGCTTGGAATAGTCAGGAAAACTCCTTGGATGACCTAGTTCTGTGACCACCACATGGCATTAATTAGTTTGAATCTACCGTTGGACAATTTGTTTGGATGTTTGTTGAACTTATGAATTTACTTTAATTTGGATTAATTCTGTTATGACCCAGCTTTGACCATTGTAATTGGGTTGTTAGAGATTTTAATGTAATGCCATGTGATTTCTCTCCTTGTGTGCTCTTATGATGGTTAGTTTCCGCTGCCATATATGTTGCTAGTCTTTGACGTTCCACCCTACTTGGGCCCGGGGTGTGATAGATTGGTATCAGAGCCAAGGGTTGTAGAGAAATTAGGAATACCTTAGTAGACCCTAGGCTACAACCCTGATTCCTTAGGACTATCCTTGTTTGGAACGTGTCGGAGTAAGCGGGTTGGGTAAATTGATGATTACACTTGATCAACGTAATCATGAATTTACCGGACGCGTGAGTTCCGGCATGGACCCCTAGGTGATGTTAAACTCTGTATTTTTGGGTTGATGATTCAAGTAAATTTCTTTTGTGTGGTCTAAATTTTTAAAAGTGACTTTCATGCATGTTATATCGAGATACTACTGATTTTTGATGCTACTGATTACTGATACTACTGATTATTGATACTACTGCCATCACTACTATAGATACTACTGCCATCACTACTATAGATACTACTATTATTACTATTATTATTATCATGAGCTATGAGAAACCAATTTACTCATGAAAATCTTACAGGATTTCAAGATCACGGCTAAAGAAGAAGTGGCAGTGATGACGTGGGAAACATCTGATTGTGTGCAAGAAACTATTGAACTATTTGAGAAACTATTTTATCTATTTCAGACACTATTATTATTATGGGGGTGATGGCACCTTTCAATTTGTGAAACTATGATACTTTTACTATTTTGTTTGGATGTGGTTGCATTTATCTAATTATGAACTTTTGCTTATGATGCTAACTTTTGTAGGATGATTTTGAATGGAATTGTGTGATATTATGTAGCATGAATTAAATTTTGTTGTCTTGTGATATAAAATTCATCCCATTAACTGAATGAAGCATCTTTGAATGTCATGAAATGTGGAATAAAATCCTTATGTCCCGGGTATAGTGGCTATTAGGAGTAAAATTGGTTGTTATGAGATACTTGAAACCAAATTATGAGATGCTAAACAAGTTTATCTATGATGACACCAAATGCCATTCCAACCATCATCGCACAGATCAATGCTGATCGGGGTAATGCAACAGAGAACGGTGGACCCGGGAATGACGAAGCCAACAATGATGACACCGAGGAGATAAGGAATGGGCGTTCCTACAAAACCTTTATGGCATGCAAACCAAAGGACTTCTATGGCACTGAGGGTGCGATTGAGACCTATCAATGGCTGGATGAGATGGAAGCTGTGCTGGACATCAGCGAGTGCAAACTCGACCACATGGTAAGGTTTGCTTCTCAATCACTCAAGGGATCAGCACTAGAGTGGTGGAGAACTATTGTTCAACCTCGTGGAAGGAATGCTGTTGGAAGAATGAAATGGTCCGAATTTAGAGAGCTAATGACCAACAAATACTGTCCAATCAATCACCTTGAGAAGCTAGAATCTAAATTTCTGAGCTTGGAAATGAAAGGCCCGAACTATACGTGTCACACCCTCAATTTCCACAAACGAGGTATTACCATTAGGAGCGTGACATACCAGGATCTCAGCCACTAGTTACACCAAACAACACAATAATTACAAAACATAGGTGTTCCTTGTTATCAGAAATTCCCAAAAACATAATTAATTATAAACTCATGAAAACAGTTGCGGAAGCGTAAACATTCACAAATTAAACAGCGCAAAACACGCGCAACCCAAAGAAATATAATTTGTAGAAATATTGTTTAACCGTTTAAAATACTCAGAATGTATGCAATAGTGAAATGCTCCTAGTCGTGCGCACCTTAAGGACCTGAAAGAAACATGCTAAAGTGTCAACACAGGGTTGGTGAGTTCACAGGTTTTAGTAAACGGTAATGAAATCAGTAAACAGATCCAGTAAACAAAGTATATCAAGTAGATAGCTAGTCTACATAGCAAGTTACATAGTGTATGAAGTTCACAACCGAAGCTGACAAGTAATGAATGCCTCGGCTGTGGTTACCAGACCACAGCAACAGAAATTAGGTCAATTAAACACCCGTTTGACATGCAGTTTTGAGGACTTAAAATTACCTCGCTAAAGTACATAAATTAACGGTTCGAAAGTGAGGACTTAAATTGGTACAACACTAGTAAACATGTGACTATACAGTAATACTGATCTAACGAATGAATAATTTTTGAAAAACATATTTCTTTCCCCAAAATAGTAAAAACAGAGAGGGGCTGTAAACCCACCTTGAATGCACGACAATATAGTAATGAAGAGAGCAGATAATTATGCTTCCAGAACACCTGAATTTCATTTGATGACTTATTAATACTAATTATTAATACTTGAATTATACGGTTTAGCGTTCACGACCCGGTTACGATGCAAGACATAGATATCCCTCCACCCACAAGCAAGCACAATAAAACACAAGTTCACACTAAATGCATAAACTCAATTTTTCTCAATTATACTAGATCACGTATAAGTAGCCTCTTCATCCATTTTAATTATATAACTTTATGTAATAGAACTCACATACATTTAGTACATAACGCACACGTCTTAACACCTATGATCATAGATATACGAACCCATACTCACATAACATAATTACTACTCATAACGTACACCCATTTTATGTCAATATGTATATGTCACATATATTACTTACTAGAATATATATTATATAAATCAATGCACCCATATATATAATCATAATATATCATGCACTTTACTTATATAATAGTAATATATACTACACACACTTATAAGATAATATAAATTCTGCACATATAAACAAATCTAACACACACACAATCCCACGTATGCACCCCATGAAATCCCCACCAAAAACCAAGAATTGAGATTTACCATCACCACCAAGGTCATTGATTTCCAGCATGCCTAACTCATTCATACGCATACATGAATGCACATAAACATAACAATAATCCACATAAAATAACATACTTCACACAACCAGAAGATGTGTAGATATATCTATATATATATATAAATCTCAACGCATATGAACAAGCACACATGCAAATCCCACGCACACGACACACAAAATACATACCCTCGATTATAACGTGGGCGTTCAACACCACGCATAACCGAGCATCCACACCACTCACACAGATTCAACAGTATACATACAATACACATACTAATTCACAACTACACAAATATGACAAGATCATACAACCAGCATCAAAGCGAAACGAAACCGTAACCGAAACGAAATCAGGAAAAAAGACGGGGAAAACCTTATCGAGAAGGCTGTTTCGATGACAACCAAGGCTTCCCGGAATCGAATCGTCTGACATGAGCTTGCAGGTTGGTGGCGGTTGATTGCCGGAGGTGAGAACACTTGCCGGTTGGCTTCGTTTGCTACAGAGAAAACGTGACCCGTGAGAGAGAAGTAATATTAGCGTGAGAGGGGGAGGGGTTAACTATGTAACCAAAAGAGAGGAGTGGCTGGATACGAAGGAGAAGTCGGTTAGGAGGAGATGTTTGGATAATATTATTTGGTTAACTAGTTTATTGTTTTAAATATAAAATAAATCTGCTAATTAGTTCCATTTAAATAATTTCATTTGCCCAGTTGATAATAATCATATTATTATCATTTATAAGAGAAAATTTAATAAACATTAATTAACGAAATTCGTTAGATGAGACGCTAACCTAAAAATACGAGGTATCACAATACGGAGTACATCAACCGTTTTCTGGCTCTGTCTCGACTGGTGCCACATCTAGTGACATCGGAAACCAAAGGTGTTGCCCGTTTCATCTGGGGATTACATCCTAGGGTTAGAGGCATGGTTTGATCTTCCAGGCCCACAACCCTACAAGCTGCAGTTGATTTCACGAGCAGCTTGACACATGACTTGGTTAGAGCTGGATGGACAGAGCATGTGAAGGCAGAAGACAAAAAAAAGGTAATGGGTGAGAAAAGGAAGTGGTTTGATGTTAAGAAGACAATGGGTCACAGTGGTAGTTCAAGTAAGAGAACCAGTGAAGGAGCAAGGCGTGATGATCATGGTGGAAGGGCTCGGAAACTGTACTTAGGTACAAGCCCATTTTGCAACAAGTGCAAACTACACCACCAAGGAGATTGCAACCCAATGCCTTGTTTTAGGTGTAAAAGAACTAGTCATTTGATTAAGGATTGTACGTATGAACCGGGTAAGCAATGCTATGAGTGTGGAGATCTAGGACATATGAGGAACAAGTGCCCTAAATTAGCAAGGGACAAGGATGCCAAACCCAACAAACCCAAGGGAAGAGCATTCGTGATGGATCCGAACGGTGCTCGTAAGGAACCGTATATGGTTAATGGTGCGTTTCTCATAAACCACCATCCTGCGACTATTCTATTTGATACTGGAGCGACTGGTAGTTTTGTTTCTACTACCTTTAGGCCTTTGATTGATTTGAAAGCTTACACCTTAGCCGATGCCTATACTGTAGAGTTAGCCGACTGTAATGTAATAGAAACTAATGAAATCATCAAAGGTTGCTCAATGGAGCTAGAGGGTAATTTATTTAAGATAGACTTGATGCCTATAACGCTAGGAGGTTTTGATGTAGTTGTTGGGATGGATTGGTTAGCCAAAAATAGGGCTGAACTCGTGTGTGATGAAAGTTTACTTAAAATACCTTTAAGCGATGGGAAAACGTTAGTTGTTCATGGTGAAAGAAGTAACACGCTATATCCTATGATATCCCACCTAAAGGCTACCAAGAGTCTCATGAAAGGATGCTCAGCTTTCATAGTCTATGTGATGAAGGCGAAAGAGGAAAAGTAGATCGAAGATATACCGGTGGTTTCTGAATATCCGGAAGTATTTCCCGAAGATCTATCGGGACTCCCTCCAACCCGACAAGTTGAGTTCCAAATAGATTTATTTCCTGGAGCTGCACCAGTGGCCAAGGCACCATACCAACTCGCCCCGCCCGAGATGAAGGAGCTAATGATACAAATCCAAGAGTTACTTGACAAAGGATTTATACGACCAAGTGTTTCTCCATGGGGTGCGCCGGTGCTATTTGTGAAGAAAAAGGATGGAACCCTACGTATGTGTATTGATTACCGGGAATTAAACAAGCTGACAATAAAGAATCGTTATCCTCTTCTGAGAATTGATGATCTATTCGACCAACTACAAGGAGCTAGTTATTTTTCTAAGATAGATTTAAGATCGAGATACCATCAACTGAAGATAAGAGAAGAAGACATACCCAAAACAACCTTTAGAACTAGATATGGACACTATGAGTACCTAGTCATGCCCTTTTGACTGACTAATGCACCAGCGGCGTTTATGGATCTCATGAACCGAGTATGTCGCCCATATCTAGACAAGTTTGTGATTGTGTTCATTGATGATATCTTAATCTACTCCCGTAGTAAAGAAGAGCATGAGAAGCATCTTAGACTGATTCTTGAGTTGCTCAAGAATGAGCAGCTATATGCCAAATTCTCCAAATGCGAATTTTGGATGCGTGAAATCCAATTTCTAGGGCATGTAGTGAATAAAGATGGGATTCAAGTGGACCCCTCAAAAATAGAGGCTATCAAGAATTGGAAGATTCCTAAAACTCCTATCGAGATAAGACAATTCCTTGGTTTGGCTGGATACTACAGGAGGTTCATCAAAGACTTCTCGCGAATAGTGCAACCGTTAACTACTTTGACTAAGAAGAATATAGCCATTGTATGGGAACAAGAATAGAACAAAGCATTTGAAACGCTCAAGGAGAAACTGTGTAGTGCACCTATCCTCGCCCTACCAGAAGGAGCTGAGGATTTCGTAGTCTATTGTGACGCCTCGCGTCAAGGACTAGGATGCATGCTAATGCAGCGAGACAAAGTGATTGCTTACGCATCCAGTCTGTTGAACGAGCATGAAAAGAACTACACAATTCATGATCTGGAATTGGGTGCCGTGGTGTTTGCACTCAAAATGTGGAGGCACTATCTTTATGGCACCAAGTACATTATCTATACTGATCATAGAAGCTTGCAGCACATTCTTGATCAGAAGATGTTAAACACACGTAAGAGAAGATGGGTTGAGCTATTGAATGATTATGAATGTGAAATCCGCTACCACCCCGGCAAGGAAAATGTAGTGGCAGATGCCTTGAGTAGAAAGGAAAGGGAAAAACCCCTTCGTGTTCGTGCCTTAAGGATGAGTGTGTATACCAGCCTTATTGCTAGACTAAAAGAAGCTCAAGATGAAGCACTGAAAGAGGATAAACTAGCTGAGGAGATGTTAATAGGAATGGAAAAGCGTTTAGAGTTGAGCAACGATGGTTTATACAAATGTGAAAAAAGAACGTGGGTACCAAAGTATGGAGGGATTAGAGAGGTAATCCTAAATGAAGCTCACAAATCTAGATACTCAATTCACCCAGGAAGTGATAAAATGTATCAAGACTTAAAGGCACTTTTCTGGTGGCCTGGAATCAAGAAATCAATCGCCACCTATGTTGGGAAGTGTCTGACGTGCGCAATGGTAAAAGCTGAAAATCAAAAGCCGTCAGGAACTTTGCAACAGCCCAAAATTCCAGAGTGGAAATGGGATAACATCACAATGGATTTCGTTACGAAGTTACCAAGAACTTTTAGAGGACATGATGCTATTTGGGTAATAGTGGATAGGCTTACTAAATCAGCCCATTTCTTGCCAATTCGAGAGGACTACGACTTGTCAAAGTTAGCCCAACTTTCCGTCGACGAAATAGTGACCAGGCATGGAGTGCCACTATTGATTATCTCCGACCGTGATAGTCGCTTCACTTCTCGTTTTTGGAGATCACTCCAACAGGCTTTGGGAACCCGTTTGGATTTAAGCACTGCATACCACCCTCAAACCGATGGACAAAGTGAAAGAACCATTCAAACTTTGGAAGATATGTTAAGAGCTTGCGTGATTGACTTCGGTAGGAACTGGGACAACCATCTTCCTCTAGTAGAGTTCTCCTACAATAACAGTTACCACGCAAGTATAAAAGCAGCCCCGTATGAAGCCCTATATGGTAGGAAATGTCGATCGCCATTAAGTTGGAATGAGGTTGGTGATAGCCAAGTGATGGGACCCGACATCATGATGGAGACCACAGACAAAATATTTAAAATCAAAGAGCGTCTAAGAGCAGCAAGAGATCGTAAGAAGAAATACGCTGACAGAAGGCGAAAACCCTTGGAATTCCAGGTAGGTGATAGAATGATGCTAAAAGTCGCACCATGAAAGGGAGCCATAAGGTTTGGTAAGAAAGGCAAGCTAAGCCCAAGATACATTGGACCATTTGAAATACTTGCAAGAATTGGCCCAGTGGCATATCAATTAAAGCTACCTCAAGAATTAAGCTACATACATGACACATTCCATGTGTCTAACTTAAAGAAGTGTTTGGTGGACAAAGCCCTGGAGTTGCCTTTAAAGGAAGCTAGAATTAATAACAAGTTGAATTTCGTGGAAGAACCTGTTGAGATCGCTGACCGATTGGTCAAGAAACTCAGACGAAGTCGTATACCCAAGGTTAAAGTAAGATGGAATTCCAGGCGAGTACCTGAATTCACTTGGGAATGAGAAGATGAGATAAGAAAAGATTATCCACACCTCTTCAAAACCACCCGTTCTGAATCTAATCGAAGCTAAAATTTCGGGATGAAATTTCCTAAACGGTGGGAGAATGTAACAACCAACTCCTGGGTCCAACCCTAACCCTAAATTTAATTTAACATTATTTCATTCTCAGTATTATTATTATTATTATTATCATTTTTACATGATTATTTGATTTCATGCTTGATTGCGTTAGATGATACCTTTATGCCTTGCCTTAGTCTAGAAATTATTACATGACTCTTGAAAAGTACTAATTAGGTGATGAAATTCAATTTCAAGGTAAAATAAATCATTGATGATAATAATATATCAAATTCCAACCTTGAATTATATATATGAATTGTTACACTTAAAAACCTAAAAACAATAAACTACTACCAAATAACACTACCTAATAAAATTATACTACACTTAACATACATTAATTAATAAAATACCATCAAAATTTAAATTAAACATCCCAACCACCCATTAAATCAGCCACCCATCCCCCATTCAACCCCTCTATTGATCACATCAATCCTAGCTACACACTCCACCTCCTCTCCTCTTCCCCATACATGCAAACCAACTCCTCCCTTCTTTCTCTCTCTCTTCCTCACGAAAATTCCAGCCACCTCCATCAAATTTCTCTGCATTTTCTTCTTCCTCTCAACAAAATTTCAAAGAACAACACCATTCTAACATCGACAAAGTGCAAAACAAGCTAGAAAGTGAGCTTTGGTGAGTTTTCAAGCAAGATTATTGTAAGAACAGGAAGTTTCAGCTTATGCTTGAGATTCAACAGCTCTCAAACTCTCAAAATCATCCCAAAATCGTGGGACACCTAAAGTGTAAGCATCATTATACCCGAATGAGGCTATATCTTGTGTTTTTCTTCACTTTTCTCTCAAAAATCTTACCTTTCTTGTTCAAAACAGAAACTTACTGCTACCTTACTCTTTTTTAAGGACTCTCAACCTCACAAGAAGGTATATGCTAAGAACAATCATGAATCAAGGGTACCTTGAAAACCCTCTTTTTCATGGGTTTAGCACCAAAAAAACCCCCACCTATTTTGAAAAGCCTCTCAACCTATGCTAAACATCTGCTCTAAAATAGTTTATGAACTCTTTATGAAGCTGGTTTAAAAGTTAAATAATGGTTTGATGATGATTATGCTTGAAACATATCGATTACACATGTGTTAAAGGTGATTAACACCCTCTAAAAGCATCAATGGTGACTTGTATGTATAAATCCATGAGTTGAAGTTTTGTTCCAGTGGTTTGATGATATTAAACATGTAAAATTCGTGACTTGGGTAAACATTATGAAAAGTATGGTAAAATGGTTTAAATGAGGTAAAACTAGGACCCGAAAAGTGGTAAAATTAGAAGATATAGGTAAAACTTAACAAATATCAAATTTTATAAGTTCCAGGCCCTAAAATATATATTTTAGTTTTAAAAACCGAATTTGGTGATTTATTGGGTTAAATTGTAATTTTTATGAATTTAATTAGCAAAATAGGCCTAAACCGGGAGATTTTGGAGAAAAATTCTAAAAATTGTGTAACAAGCCTAAAACCATAGAATTAATGAAATTTCAGTAACTTAGAAAATCCAAGGTGTTAATTTGGCAAAAAGTTTGAAGAAAAATCATCTAAGAATGTTCGGTTTCGGGTAAAAACGAGTTTACAAACGATTTCTTACAAACCAAAGTTTTTGGCTATAATGACTCAAAAACCCCATTTAAAACAGATTACAAAGTTTATTATAAGTCTTTAAAAAGTAATGCATAAGTCTTATTGGTTAAAAATTAAAAGATTTAAAACTAGACGTTAAATTGTTGGTTTAACCGTAACCGGTAACTAGTTATATGTATTTTAAATTCTCCCATTGAAATACTAAAAAGTTGGGTTAAAATAGGTCATTTTTAACATGTAAAACTTTTGTAAATTATTAAGAGCCATAATGGGTCATGAAATGATAGAAATCAAACTTTAGGGTAAAAACTGTAAATTATGAAACTTGAAGGACAAAAGTGTAATTCTGCAATTTCACCATAAATTGATCAATATATGACTAAAATTACTTGTTAAACTTATCATCACCTTATTAAACTGATTTAAACCTTAAAAACTTGTCATTTACATAAAGAAAGTCAACTTACCTAAAAAGAAAAATTTTTAACACAATTGTTAAAAAACCAAAGTTAGTTGAACTTTTAATCATAAATTAACCTAGTTACTCTTATAATGACCATAGATCATTTAGCTTATTACTTGAATCATGATGATAGGGTGCTAGGAATTGAATCTATCTTTGCTCAAGTAATCGTTGACTTAACCCTAAGGTGAGTTCTAGTGTTCCCTTTTTACAACTGTTTTTAGATGAAACATGCTATGCTTACTTTGAAATCATTTATGTGGTATGATACTTGTCTGTTGTGGTTAATATCGAACCTGCTCTTAATTGTATCACAATCATTAATTCTTGTGTGAACCGCTTGTTCTATATGGGCAGATCTACTTGGAGAATCCCCCACACACAGTGCCTTCCGTCATGACCCAATGACTTAATGGAAGGGTACCACACTGAGATCCTGCGGGGTCGTTTGTGTCATATGACAGGTATTATAAGATACTAAGGTGGACCATTCAGCAGGTATGGTTCATTGTTTGAGGCTTAGTTATCCCTATAGGTTAACCAGTATGAACACAAATTTAGAAGAGGCTAGCCGGGACTGAGTGCAGGGTTGATTGTGACCCCACAACAGTGATACTTATGATTTCAAAATTAACTTATGGATTCTAAGGAGTCCTTTTGTTTTTAAACTTTAAGCACTTGAATTCACCAACTTTTAGTTGACACAAAATCTTTTGAGCATGTTTCAGGTAATCCTTGATGGAAGCTTGGAATAGTCGGGAAAACTCCTTGGATGACCTAGTTCCGTGACCACCACATGGCATTAATTAGTTTGAATCTACCGTTGGACAATTTGTTTGGATGTTTGTTGAACTTATGAATTTACTTTAATTTGGATTAATTCTGTTATGACCCAGCTTTGACCATTGTAATTGGGTTGTTAGAGATTTTAATGTAATGCCATGTGATTTCTCTCCTTGTGTGCTCTTATGATGGTTAGTTTCCGCTGCCATATATGTTGCCAGTCTGTGACGTTCCACCCTACTTGGGCCCGGGGTGCGACACAAAATGACAACTCTCAATCCATAGAATCATTTATTGTGCACTAGTGAAATATAACTAGTTGTAAAATGGGAAAAACTACTCGTATTCACTCAATATGTACCGAGAATCAAATTACACTTGTCCAACAAACGTAATCAGACATTACAGATAAAACTCAATATGTGACCAATGAATATCAAGTCAAATCAATCTAACACGATCAAATGAATTAGATTTCCATGAATTCCCCCCAAAATTATGTAATCATATATTTATGCATCAAAGTATTCATGAAAGTTTACAATAAAACCTGAGAAATGATGTCTGTATACAAACTCATAAAACAACGATACTTCTTGCATTGATAGTTTTTGTTTGTTGTAAAACCTCTAATCCTATGCGGTTTCACTTCTCAAGCCTTCTAAACACACTCCTGTACTAATTTAATCGAATCAAAGCATAATAAACAATGAAACCAAGCTAAACAAAAAGTAAAGGCATGATTGAGTAAACTATAAAACCGAAACTAAAGCGGATAAGTGACCACATAAATAACCCTTCAATGGATCAACTTCTTCCCAATCTCATCCAAAACATTAAACAACACTGTTTAAACACTATTGCATTTAAAATGCACATTAATAAATCAAAATGACAACTCTCGATCCATAGAATCATTACAGTGCACTAGTAAAATATTACTATTTGTAAAGTAGGAAAAACTACCCGTATTCACTCAATATTTACCGAGAATCAAATTACACTTGTCCAACGAATGTAATCAGACTTTCAAGATAAACTCGATTTGTGATCAATGAATATCAAGTCAAATCAATCTAACACGATCAAATGAATTAGATTTCCATGAATTTCCCTCAAAATTATGTAACTATAAATTTGTGCATCAAAGTATTCGTAAAAGTTTACAATAAAACATAAGAAATGATGTCTGTATACAAACTCATAAAACAACGATAGTACTCGCATTAATAGTTTTTGTTTGATGTAGAAACCTCTAATCCTATGCGGTTTCACTTCTCATGCCTTCTAAACACCTTCCTTTACTAATTTAATCGAATCAAAGCATAATAATCAATGAAACCACGCTAAACAAAAAGTAATGGCACGTTTGATTAAACTATAAAACCGAAACTAAAGCGGACAATGAGACCACATAATAACCCTTTAATCGATCAACTTCTTCCCAATCTCATCCAAAACACTAAACAACACTGTTTAAACACTATTGCATTTAAAATAGACATTAATGAATCAAAATGACAACTCTCGATGCATAGAATCATTTACAATGCACTAGTTAAATAATACAAGTTGTGAAGTAGGAAAAACTACCCGTATTCACTCAATATTTAGCGAGAATCAAATTACACTTATCCAACGAACGTAATCAGATGTTAAAGATAAAGTTAATATGTGATCAATGAATATCAAGTCAAATCAATCAAACACGATCAAATGAATTAGATTTCCATTAATTACCCTCAAAATTATGTAATTATATATATGTGCATCAAAATATTTGTGAAAGTTTACAATAAAACATGGGAAATGATGTCTGTATACATACTCATAAAACAACGACAGTACTCGCATTGATAGTTTTTTTTTGTTGTAGAAACCTCTAATCCTATGCGGTTTCACTTCTCAAGGCTTCTAAACACCCTCCTTTACTAATTTAATCGAATCAAGGCATAATAATCAATGAAACCATGGTAAACAAAAAGTAATGGCATATTTGATTAAACTATAAAAGCGTAACTAAAGCGGACAATGAGACCACATAATAACCTTTAAATCGATCAACTTCTTCCCAATCTCATCCAAAACACTAAACAACACTGTTTAAACACTATTACACATAAAATGCACATTAATGAATCAAAATTACAACTCTCGATGCATAGAATCATTTACAGTGCACTAGTGAAATAATACTAGTTGTGAAGTAGGAAAAACTACCCGTATTCACTCAATATTTACGAGAATCAAATTACACTTGTCCAACGAACGTAATCAGAAGTTAAAGATAAACCTAATATGTGATCAATGAATATCAAGTCAAATCAATCAAACACGATCAAATGAATTAGATTTCCATGAATTACCCTTAAAATTATGAAATTATATATTTGTGCATCAAAGTATTTGTGAAAGTTTACAATAAAACATGGGAAATGATGTCTGTATACAAACTCATAAAACAACGATAGTAGTCGCATGGATAGTTTTTGTTTGTTGTAGAAACCTCTAATCCTATGCGGTTTCACTTCTCAAGTCTTCTAAACACCCTCCTTTACTAATTTAATCGAATCAAGGCATAAAAATCAATGAAACCACGCTAAACAAAAAGTAATGGGATGTTTGATTAAACTATAAAACCGAAACTAAAGCGGACACTGAGACGACATAATAACCTTTCAATCGATCAACTTCATCCCAATCTCATCCAAAACACTAAACAACACTGTTTAAACACTATTGCACTTAAAATGCACATTAATGAATCAAAATGACAACTCTCGATGCATAGAATCATTTATAGTGCACTAGTGAAATAATACTAGTTGTGAAGTAGGCAAAACTACCCGTATTCACTCAATATTTACCGAGAATCAAATTACACTTGTCCAACGAATGTAATCAGATGTTAAAGATAAACTTAATATGTGATCAATAAATATCAAGTCAAATCAATCCAACACGATCAAATGAATTAGATTTCCATGAATTCCCCTCAAAATCATGTAATTATATATTTTTGCATCAAAGTATTCGTGAAAGTTTTCAATAAAACATGGGAAATGATGTTTGTATACAAACTCATAAAACAACGATAGTACTCGCATTTGTAGCTTTTGTTTGTTGTAGAAACCTCTAATCCTATGCGGTTGCACTTCTCAAGCCTTCTAAACACACTCAAGTAATAATTTAATCGAATCAAATAATAATAATCAATGAAACCACGCTAAACTTAAAGTAAAGGCATGTTTGAAAAATTATAAAACCGATACTAAAGCGGATAATGAGACCACATAAATAACCCTTGAATTGTTCAACTTCTTTCCAATCTCATCCAAAACACTAAACAACAATGTTTAAACACTCTTGCATTTAAAATACACATTAATGAATCAAAATGACAACTCTCGATCTATAGAATCATTTACTGTGCACTAGTGAAATATTACTAGTTGTAAAGTAGGAAAACTACTCGCATTCACTTAATATGTACCGAGAATCAAATTACACTTGTCCAACGAAAGTACTCAGACGTTAAAGATAAACTAAATATGTGATCAATGAATATCAAGTCAAATCAATCTCACACGATCAAATAAATTAGATTTTCATGAATTGCCCTTAAAATTATGTAATTATATATTTGTGCATCAAAGTATTCGTGAAAGTATACAATATAACATGTGAAATAATGTATGTATATAAACTCATAAAACAACAATAGTTCTCGCATTGATAGTTTTTGCTTGTTGTAGAAACCTCTAATACTATACGGTTTCACTTCTCAAGCCTTCTAAACATAATCCTGTACTAGTTTAATCAAATTAAAGCATAATAATCAATGAAACCACGTTAAAAAAAAGTGAAGGCATGTTTGAGTAAACTATAAAACCGAAACCAAGGCGGATAATGAGACCACATAAATAACCCTTCAATCGATCAGCTTCTTCGCAATCTCATCCAAAACAGTAAACAATAATATTTAACCACTCTTGCATTTAAAATGTCCATTAATGAATCAAAATAACAACTCTCTATCCATAGAATCATTTATTGTGCACTAGTGTAATATTACTAGTTGTAAAGTGGGAAAAACTACTCGTATTCAGTCAATATGTACCGAGAATCAAATTACACTTGTCCAACGAACATAATCAGACGTTAAAGATAAAACTCAATATGTGATCAATGAATATCAAGTCAAATCAATCTAACACGATCAAATGAATTTGATTTCCATGAATTTCCCTCAAAATTATGTAATTTTATATTTATTGTTCAACGTATTTGTGAAAGTTTACAATATAACATGTGAAATGATGTCTGTACACAAACTCATAAAATAACGATAGATCTCGCATTGATAGTTTTTGTTTGTAGTAGAAACTTCTAATCCTATGTTGTTTCACTTCTCAAGCCATCTAAATACACTCCTGTACTAATTTCATCGAATCAAACATAATAATCAATGAAACCACGCTAAACAAAAAGTAAATATAAAACCAAAACTAAAGCGGAAAATGAGACCACATAAATAACCCTTAAATCGATCAACTTCTTTCCAATCTCATTCAAAACACTAAACAACAATGTTTAAAAACTCTTGCATTTTAAATGCACATTAATGAATCAAAATGACAAGTCTCGATCCATAGAATCATTTACTTTGCACTAGTGAAATATTACTAATTGTAACGTATGAAAAACTAATCGTATTCACTCAATATGTGCCGAGAATCAAATTACAATTGTCCAACGAAAGTAATCAGTCGTTAATCATAAACTCAATATGTGATCAATGAATATCAAGTCAAATCAATCTAACACGGTCAAATGAATTAGATTTCCATGAATTCCCCTCAAAATCATGTAATTATATATTTGTGCATCAAAGTATTCGTGAAAGTTTACAATAAAACATGGGAAATGATGTATGTATACAAACTCATAAAACAACGATAGTTCTCGCGTTGATAGTTTTTGCCTGTTCTAGAAATCTCTAATCCTATGAGGTTTCACTACTCAAGGCTTCCAAACACACTCTTGTACAAATTTCGAATCAAAGCATAATAATCAATGAAATCACGCTAAACAAAAAGTATAGGCATGTTTGAGTAAACTATAAAACCGAAACTAAAGCGGATAATAAGACCACATAAATAACCCTTCAATCGATCAACTTCTTCCCAATCTCATCCAAAACACTAAACAACACTGTGTAAACACTATTGCACTTAAAATGCACATTAATGAATCAAAATGACAACTCTCGATGCATAGAATCATTTACAGTGCAGTAGTGAAATAATACTAGTTGTGAAGTAGGAAAAACTATCCGTATTCACTCAATATTTACCGAGAATCAAATTACACTTGTCCAACGAACATAATCAGACGTTAAAGATAAACTTAATATGTGATCAATGAATATCAAGCCAAATCAATCGAACACGATCAAATGAATTAGATTTCCATGAATTCCCCTCAAAATTATGTAATTATATATTTGTGCATCAAAGTATTCGTTAAAGTTTACAGTAAAACATGGAAAATGATGTCTGTATACAAACTTACAAAACAACGATAGTACTCGCATTGATAGTTTTTGTTTGTTGTAGAAACCTCTAATCTTATGCGGTTTCACTTCTCAAGCCTTCTAAACACACTCATGTACTAATTTAATCGAATCAAAGCATAATAATCAATGAAACCACGCTAAACATAAAGTAAAGGCATGTTTGAATAAATTATAAAACCGATACTAAAGAGGATAATGAGACCACATAAATAACCCTTGAATCGTTCAACTTCTTTCCAATCTCATCCAAAACACTAAACAACAATGTTTAAACACTCTTGCATTTAAAATGCACATTAATGAATCAAAATGTCAACTCTCGATCAATAGAATCATTTACTGTGCACTAGTGAAATATTACTAGGTGTAAAGTAGGAAAACTACTCATATTCACTCAATATGTACCGAGAATCAAATTACACTTGTCCAACGAAAGTACTCAGACGTTAAAGATAAACTCAATATGTGATCAATGAATATCAAGTTAAATCAATCTCACACGGTCAAATGAATTAGATTTCCATGAATTCCCCTCAAAATTATGTAATTATATATTTTTGCATCAAAGTATTCGTGAAAGTTTTCAATAAAACATGGGAAATGATGTCTGTATACAAACTCATAAAACAACTATAGTACTTGCATTTATTGTTTTTGTTTGTTGTAGAAACCTCTAATCCTATGCGGTTTCACATCTTAAGCCTTCTAAACAAACTCATGTAATAATTTAATCGAATCAAAGCATAATAATCAATGAAACCATGCTAAACATAAAGTTAAGGCATGTTTGAAAAATTATAAAACCGATACAAAAGCGGATAACGAGACCACATAAATAACCTTGAATTGTTCAACTTCTTTTCAATCTCATCCAAAATACTAAACAACAATGTTTAAACACTGCTGCATTTAAAATGCACATTAATGAATCAAAATGACAACTCTCGATCTATAGAATCATTTACTGTGCACTAGTGAAATATTACTAGTTGTAAAGTAGGAAAACTACTCATATTCACTCAATATGTACCGAGAATCAAATTACACTTGTCCAACAAAAGTACTCAGACGTTAAAGATAAACTCAATATGTGATCAATGAATATCAAGTTAAATTGATCTCACACGGTCAAATGAATTAGATTTCCATGAATTCAACTCAAAATTATGTAATTATATATTTTTGCATCAAAGTATTCGTGAAAGTTTTCAATAAAACATGGGAAATGATGTCTGTATACAAACTCATAAAACAACGATAGTACTCGCATTTATTGTTTTTGTTTGTTGTAGAAACCTCTAATCCTATGCGGTTTCACATCTTAAGCCTTCTAAACACACTCATGTAATAATTTAATCGAATCAAAGCATAATAATCAATGAAACCATGCTAAACATAAAGTAAAGGCATGTTTGAAAAATTATAAAACCGATACTAAAGCGGATAACGAGACCACATAAATAACCTTGAATTGTTCAACTTCTTTCCAATCTCATCCAAAACACTAAACAACAATGTTTAAACACTCTTGCATTTAAAATGCACATTAATGAATCAAAATGACAACTCTCGATCTATAGAATCATTTACTGTGCACTAGTGAAATAATACTAGTTCTTAAGTAGGAAAACTACTCGTATTCACTTAATGTGTACCGAGAATAAAATTACACTTGTCCAACGAAAGTACTCAGACGTTAAAGATAAACTCAATACATGATCAATGAATATCATGTCAAATCAATCTCACACGATCAAATGAATTAGATTTTCATGAATTCCCCATAAAATTATGTAATTATATATTTGTGCATCAAAGTATTCATGAAAGTATACAATGTAACATGTGAAATGATGTATGTATATAAACTCATAAAACAACAATAGTTCTCGCATTGATAGTTTTTGCTTGTTGTAGAAACCCCTAATACTATGCGGTTTCACTTCTCAAGCCTTCTAAACACAATCCTGTACTAGTTTAATCGAATTAAAGCATAATAATCAATGAAACCACGGTAAACAAAAAGTAAAGGCATGTTTGAGTAAACTATAAAATCGAAACCAAAGCGGATAATGAGACCACATAAATAACCCTTCAATCGATCAACTTCTTCGCAATCTCATCCAAAACTTTAAACAATAATGTTTAAACACTCTTGCATTTAAAATGGCCATTAATGAATCAAAATGACAACTCTCTATCCATAGAATCATTTATTGTGCACTAGTGTAATATTACTAGTTGTAAAGTGGGAAAAACTACTCGTATTCAGTCAATATGTACTGAGAATCAAATTACACTTGTTCAACGAACGTAATCAGACGTTAAAGATAAAACTCAATATGTGATCAATGAATATCACGTCAAATCAATCTAACACGATCAAATGAATTAGATTTCCATGAATTTCCCTCAAAATTATGTAATTTTATATTTATGCTTCAACGTATTGGTGAAAGTTTACAATATAACATGTGAAATGATGTCTGTACATAAACTCATAAAACAACGATAGATCTCGCATTGATAGTTTTTGTTTGTAGTAGAAACTTCTAATCCTATGTTGTTTCACTTCTCAAGCCTTCTAAACACACTCTTGTACTAATTTCATCGAATCAAACATAATAATCAATGAAACCGCGCTAAACAAAAAGTAAATATAAAACCGAAACTAAAGCGGATAATGAGACCACATAAATAACTCTTCAATCGATCAACTTCTTCCCAATCTCATCCAAAACACTAAACAACACTGTTTAAACACTATTGCCTTTAAAATGCACATTATTGAATCAAAATGACAACTCTCAATTCATAGAATCATTTACAGTGCACTAATGAAATAATACTAGTTGTGAAGTAGGAAAAACTACCCGTATTCACTCAATATTTACAGAGAATCAAATTACACTTGTCCAACGAACGTAATCAGATGTTAAAGATAAACTTAATATGTGATCAATGAATATCAAGTCAAATCAATCAAACACGATCAAATGAATTCGATTTCCATGAATTACCCTTAAAATTATGTAATTATATATTTGTGCATCAAAATATTTGTGAAAGTTTACAATAAAACATGGGAAATGATGTCTGTATACAAACTCATAAAACAATGATAGTACTCGCATTGATAGTTTTTGTTTGTTGTAGAAACATCTAATCCTATGCGGTTTCACTTCTCAAGCCTTCTAAACACCCTCCTTTACTAATTTAATCGAATCAAAGCATAATAATCAATGGAACCACGCTAAACAAAAAGTAATGGCATGTTTGATTAAACTATAAAACCGAAACTACAGCGGACAATGAGACCACATAATAACCCTTCAATCGATCAACTTCTTCCCAATCTCATCCAAAACACTAAACAACACTGTTTAAACATGATTGCATTTAAAATGCACATTAATGAATCAAAATGACAACTCTCGATGCATAGAATCATTTACAGTGCACTAGTGAAATAATACTAGTTATGAAGTAGGAAAAACTACCCGTATTCACTCAATATTTACCGAGAATCAAATTACACTTGTCCAACGAACGTAATCAGATGTTAAAGATAAACTTAATATGTGATCAATGAATATCAAGTCAAATCAATCAAACACGATCAAATGAATTCGAATTCCATGAATTACCCTCAAAATTATGTAATTATATATTTGTGCATCAAAGTATTTGTGAAAGTTTACAATAAAACATGGGAAATGATGTCTGTATACAAACTCATAAAACAATGATAGTACTCGCATTGATAGTTTTTGTTTGTTATAGAAACATCTAATCCTATGCGGTTTCACTTCTCAAGCCTTCTAAACACCCTCCTTTACTAATTTAATCGAATCAAAGCATAATAATCAATGAAACCACGCTAAACAAAAAGTAATAGCATGTTTGATTAAACTATAAAACCGAAACTAAAGCGGACAATGAGACCACATAATAACCCTTCAATCGATCAACTTCTTCTCAATCTCATCCAAAACACTAAACAACACTGTTTAAACACTATTGCATTTAAAATGCTCATTAATGAATCAAAATGACAACTCTCGATGCATAGAATCATTTACAGTGCACTAGTGAAATAATACTAATTGTGAAGTAGGAAAAACTACCCGTATTCACTCAATATTTACCGAGAATCAAATTACGCTTGTCCAACGAACGTAATCAGATGTTAAAGATAAACTTAATATGTGATCAATGAATATCAAGTCAAATCAATCAAACACGATCAAATGAATTAGATTTTCATGAATTCCCCTCAAAATTATGTAATTATATATTTGTGCATCAAAGTATTCGTGAAAGTTTACAATAAAACATGGGAAATGATGTCTGTATACAAACTCATAAAACAACGACAATACTCGCATTGATAGTTTTTATTTGTTGTAGAAACCTCTAATCCTATGCGGTTTCACTTCTCATGCCTTCTAAACACCCTCCTTTACTAATTTAATCGAATCAAAGCATAATAATCAATGAAACCACACTAAACAAAAAGTAATGGCATGTTTGATTAAACTATAAAACCAAAACTAAAGCGGACAATGAGACCACATAATAACCCTTCAATCGATCAACTTCTTCCCAATCTCATCCAAAACACTAAACAACACTTTTAAACACTATTGCATTTAAAATGAACATTAATGAATCAAAATGACAACTCTCAATGCATAGAATCATTTACAGTGCACTACTGAAATAATACTAATTGTGAAGTAGGAAAAACTACCCGTATTCACTCAATATTTACCGAGAATCATATTACGCTTGTCCAACGAACGTAATCAGATGTTAAAGATAAACTTAATATGTGATCAATGAATATCAAGTCAAATCAATCAAACACGATCAAATGAATTAGATTTTCATGAATTCCCCTCAAAATTATTTAATTATATATTTGTGCATCAAAGTATTCGTGAAAGTTTACAATAAAACATGGGAAATGATGTCTGTATACAAACTCATAAAACAACGACAATACTCGCATTGATAGTTTTTATTTGTTGTAGAAACCTCTAATCCTATGCGGTTTCACTTCTCATGCCTTCTAAACACCCTCCTTTACTAATTTAATCGAATCAAAGCATAATAATCAATGAAACCACACTAAACAAAAAGTAATGGCATGTTTGATTAAACTATAAAACCAAAACTAAAGCGGACAATGAGACCACATAATAACCCTTCAATCGATCAACTTCTTCCCAATCTCATCCAAAACACTAAACAACACTTTTAAACACTATTGCATTTAAAATGAACATTAATGAATCAAAATGACAACTCTCAATGCATAGAATCATTTACAGTGCACTACTGAAATAATACTAATTGTGAAGTAGGAAAAACTACCCGTATTCACTCAATATTTACCGAGAATCATATTACGCTTGTCCAACGAACGTAATCAGATGTTAAAGATAAACTTAATATGTGATCAATGAATATCAAGTCAAATCAATCAAACATGATCAAATGAATTAGATTTTCATGAATTCCCCTCAAAATTATTTAATTATATATTTGTGCATCAAAGTATTCGTGAAAGTTTACAATAAAACATGGGAAATGATGTCTGTATACAAACTCATAAAACAACGACAATACTCGCATTGATAGTTTTTATTTGTTGTAGAAACCTCTAATCCTATGCGGTTTCACTTCTCATGCCTTCTAAACACCCTCCTTTACTAATTTAATCGAATCAAAGCATAATAATCAATGAAACCACACTAAACAAAAAGTAATGGCATGTTTGATTAAACTATAAAACCAAAACTAAAGCGGACAATGAGACCACATAATAACCCTTCAATCGATCAACTTCTTCCCAATCTCATCCAAAACACTAAACAACACTTTTAAACACTATTGCATTTAAAATGAACATTAATGAATCAAAATGACAACTCTCGATGCATAGAATCATTTACAGTGCACTAGTGCAATAATACTAATTGTGAAGTAGGAAAAACTACCCGTATTCACTCAATATTTACCGAGAATCAAATTATGCTTGTCCAACGAACGTAATCAGATGTTAAAGATAAACTTAATATGTGATCAATGAATATCAAGTCAAATCAATCAAACACGATCAAATGAATTAGATTTTCATGAATTCCCCTCAAAATTATGTAATTATATATTTGTGCATCAAAGTATTCGTGAAAGTTTACAATAAAACATGAGAAATGATGTCTGTATACAAACTCATAAAACAACGACAGTACTCGCATTGATAGTTTTTATTTGTTGTAGAAACCTCTAATCCTATGCGGTTTCACTTCTCATGCCTTCTAAACACCCTCCTTTACTAATTTAATCGAATCAAAGCATAATAATCAATGAAACCACACTAAACAAAAAGTAATGGCATGTTTGATTAAACTATAAAACCAAAACTAAAGCGGACAATGAGACCATATAATAACCCTTCAATCGATCAACTTCTTCTCAATCTCATCCAAAACACTAAACAACACTTTTAAACACTATTGCATTTAAAATGCACATTAATGAATCAAAATGACAACTCTCGATGCATAGAATCATTTACAGTGCACTAGTGAAATAATACTAGTTGTGAAGTAGGAAAAACTACCCGTATTCACTCAATATTTACCGAGAATCAAATTACACTTGTCCAACGAACGTAATCAGATGTTAAAGATAAACTTAATATGTGATCAATGAATATCAAGTCAAATCAATCAAACACGATCAAATTAATTCGATTTCCATGAATTACCCTCAAAATTATGTAATTATATATTTGTGCATCAAAGTATTTGTGAAAATTTACAATAAAACATGGGAAATGATGTCTGTATACAAACTCATAAAACAATGATAATACTCGCATTGATAGTTTTTGTTTGTTGTAGAAACATCTAATCCTATGCGGTTTCACTTCTCAAGCCTTCTAAACACCCTCCTTTACTAATTTAATCGAATCAAAGCATAATAATCAATGAAACCACGCTAAACAAAAAGTAATGGCATGTTTGATTAAACTATAAAACCGAAACTAAAGCGGACAATGAGACCACATAATAACCCTTCAATCGATCAACTTCTTCCCAATCTCATCCAAAACACTAAACAACACTGTTTAAACACTATTGCACTTAAAATGGACATTAATGAATCAAAATGACAAATCTCGATGCATATAATCATTTACAGTGCTGCAGTGAAATAATACTAGTTGTGAAGTAGGAAAAACTACCCGTATTCACTCAATATTTACCGAGAATCAAATTACACTTGTCCAACGAACGTAATCAGATGTTAAAGATAAACTTAATATGTGATCAATGAATATCAAGTCAAATCAATCAAACACGATCAAATAATTAGATTTCCATGAATTCCCCTCAAAATTAGGTAATTATATATTTGTGCATCACAGTATTTGTGAAAGTTTACAATAAAACATGGGAAATGGTGTCTGTATACAAACTCATAAAACAATGATAGTACTCGCATTGATAGTTTTTGTTTGTTGTAGAAACATCTAATCCTATGCGGTTTCACTTCTCAAGCCTTCTAAACACCCACCTTTACTAATTTAATCGAATCAAAGCATAATAATCAATGAAACCACGCTAAACAAAAAGTAATGGCATGTTTGATTAAACTATAAAACCGAAACTAAAGCGGACAATGAGACCACATAATAACCCTTCAATCGATCAACTTCTTCCCAATCTCATCCAAACACTAAACAACACTGTTTAAACACTATTGCATTTAAAATGCACATTAATGAATCAAAATGACAACTCTCGATGCATAGAATCATTTACAGTGCTCTAGTGAAAAAATACTAATTGTGAAGTAGGAAAAACTACCCGTATTCACTCAATATTTATCGAGAATCAAATTACGCTTGTCCAACGAACGTAATCAGATGTTAAAGATAAAATTAATATGTGATCAATGAATATCAAGTCAAATCAATCAAACACGATCAAATGAATTAGATTTTCATGAATTCCCCTCAAAATTATGTAATTATATATTTGTGCATCAAAGTATTCATGAAAGTTTACAATAAAACATGGGAAATGATGTCTGTATACAAACTCATAAAACAACGACAGTACTCGCATTGATAGTTTTTATTTGTTGTAGAAACCTCTAATCCTATGCGGTTTCACTTCTCATGCCTTCTAAACACCCTCCTTTACTAATTTAATCGAATCAAAGCATAATAATCAATGAAACCACACTAAACAAAAAGCAATGGCATGTTTGATTAAACTATAAAACCAAAACTAAAGCGGACAATGAGACCACATAATAACCCTTCAATCGATCAACTTCTTCCCAATCTCATCCAAAACGCTAAACAACACTTTTAAACACTATTGCATTTAAAATGTACATTAATGAATCAAAATAACAACTCTCGATGCATAGAATCATTTAGAGTGCACTAGTGAAATAATACTAGTTGTGAAGTAGGAAAAACTACCCGTATTCACTCAATATTTACCGAGAATCAAATTGCACTTGTCCAACGAACATAATCATATGTTAAAGATAAACTTAACATGTGATCAATGAATACCAAGTCAAATCAATCAAACACGATCAAATTAATTCGATTTCCATGAATTACCCTCAAAATTATGTAATTATATATTTGTGCATCAAATTATTTGTGAAAGTTTACAATAAAACATGGGAAATGATGTCTGTATACAAACTTATAAAACAATGATAGTACTCGCATTGATAGTTTTTGTTTGTTGTAGAAACATCTAATCCTATGCGGTTTCACTTCTCAAGCCTTCTAAACACCCTCCTTTACTAATTTAATCGAATCAAAGCATAATAATCAATGAAACCACGCTAAACAAAAAGTAATGGCATGTTTGATTAAACTATAAAACCGAAACTAAAGCGGACAATGAGACCACATAATAACCCTTCAATCGATCAACTTCTTCCCAATCTCATCCAAAACACTAAACAACACTGTTTAAACACTATTGCACTTAAAATGGACATTAATGAATCAAAATGACAAATCTCGATGCATATAATCATTTACAGTGCTCCAGTGAAATAATACTAGTTGTGAAGTAGGAAAAACTACCCGTATTCACTCAATATTTACCGAGAATCAAATTACACTTGTCCAACGAACGTAATCAGATGTTAAAGATAAACTTAATATGTGATCAATGAATATCAAGTCAAATCAATCAAACACGATCAAATAATTAGATTTCCATGAATTCCCCTCAAAATTATGTAATTATATATTTGTGCATCAAAGTATTTGTGAAAGTTTACAATAAAACATGGGAAATGATGTCTGTATACAAACTCATAAAACAATGATAGTACTCGCATTGATAGTTTTTGTTTGTTGTAGAAACATCTAATCCTATGCGGTTTCACTTCTAAAGCCTTCTAAACACCCTCCTTTACTAATTTAATCGAATCAAAGCATAATAATCAATGAAACCACGCTAAACAAAAAGTAATGGCATGTTTGATTAAACTATAAAACCGAAACTAAAGCGGACAATGAGACCACATAATAACCCTTCAATCGATCAACTTCTTCCCAATCTCATCCAAAACACTAAACAACACTGTTTAAACACTATTGCACTTAAAATGGACATTAATGAATCAAAATGACAAATCTCGATGCATATAATCATTTACAGTGCTGCAGTGAAATAATACTAGTTGTGAAGTAGGAAAAACTACCCGTATTCACTCAATATTTACCGAGAATCAAATTACGCTTGTCCAACGAACGTAATCAGATGTTAAAGATAAACTTAATATGTGATCAATGAATATCAAGTCAAATCAATCAAACACGATCAAATAATTTGATTTCCATGAATTCCCCTCAAAATTATGTAATTATATATTTGTGCATCAAAGTATTTGTGAAAGTTTACAATAAAACATGGGAAATGATGTCTGTATACAAACTCATAAAACAATGATAATACTCACATTGATAGTTTTTGTTTGTTGTAGAAACATCTAATCCTATGCGGTTTCACTTCTCAAGCCTTCTAAACACCCTCCTTTACTAATTTAATCGAATCAAAGCATAATAATCAATAAAACCACGCTAAACAAAAAGTAATGGCATGTTTGATTAAACAATAAAACCAAAACTAAAGCGGACAATGAGACCACATAATAACCCTTCAATCGATCAACTTCTTCCCAATCTCATCCAAAACACTAAACAACACTGTTTAAACACTATTGCATTTAAAATGCACATTATTGAATAAAAATGACAACTCTCAATGCATAGAATCATTTACAATGCACTAGTGAAATAATACTAGTTGTGAAGTAGGAAAAACTACCCGTATTCACTCAATATTTATAGAGAATCAAATTACACTTGTCCAACGAACGTAATCAGATGTTAAAGATAAACTTAATATGTGATCAATGAATATCAAGTCAAATCAATCAAACACGATCAAATAATTAGATTTCCATGAATTCCCCTCAAAATTATGTAATTATATATTTGTGCATCAAAGTATTTGTGAAAGTTTACAATAAAACATGGTAAATGATGTTTGTATACAAACTCATAAAACAACGATAGTACTCGCATTGATAGTTTTTGTTAGTTGTAGAAACCTCTAATCCTATGCGGTTTCACTTCCCATGCCTTCTAAACACCCTCCTTTACTAATTTAATCGAATCAAAGCATAATAATCAATGAAACCACGCTAAACAAAAAGTAATGGCATGTTTGATTAAACTATAAAACCAAAACTAAAGCGGACAATGAGACCACATAATAACCCTTCAATCGATCAACTTCTTCCCAATCTCATCCAAAACACTAAACAACACTGTTTAAACACTATTGCATTTAAAATGCACATTATTGAATCAAAATGACAACTCTCAATGCATAGAATCATTTACAATGCACTAGTGAAATAATACTAGTTGTGAAGTTGGAAAAACTACCCGTATTCACTCAATATTTAAAGAGAATCAAATTACACTTGTCCAACAAACGTAATGAGATGTTAAAGATAAACTTAATATGTGATCAATGAATATCAAGTCAAATCAATCAAACACGATCAAATAATTAGATTTCCACGAATTTCCCTCAAAATTATGTAATTATATATTTGTGCATCAAAGTATTTGTGAAAGTTTACAATAAAACATGGGAAATGATGTCTGTATACAAACTCATAAAACAATGATAGTACTCGCATTGATAGTTTTTGTTTGTTGTAGAAACATCTAATCCTATGCGGTTTCACTTCTCAAGCCTTCTAAACACCCTCCTTTACTAATTTAATCGAATCAAAGCATAATAATCAATGAAACCACGCTAAACAAAAAGTAATGGCATGTTGGATTAAACTATAAAACCGAAACTAAAGCGGACAACGAGACCACATAATAACCCTTCAATCGATCAACTTCTTCCCAATCTCATCCAAAACACTAAACAACACTGTTTAAACACTGTTGCATTTAAAATGCACATTAATGAATCAAAATGACAACTCTCGATGCATAGAATCATTTACAGTGCTCCAGTGAAATAATACTAGTTGTGAAGTAGGAAAAACTACCCGTATTCACTCAATATTTACCGAGAATCAAATTACACTTGTCCAATGAACGTAATTTGATATTAAAGATAAACTTAATATGTGATCGATGAATATCAAGTCAAATCAATCAAACATGATCAAATAATTAGATTTCCATGAATTCCCCTCAAAATTATGTAATTATATATTTGTGCATCAAAGAATTTGTGAAAGTTTACAATAAAACATGGTAATGATGTCTGTATACAAACTCATAAAACAATGATAGTACTCGCATTGATAGTTTTTGTTTGTTGTAGAAACATCTAATCCTATGCGGTTGCACTTCTCAAGCCTTCTAAACACCCTCCTTTACTAATTTAATCGAATCAAAGCATAATAATCAATGGAACCACGCTAAACAAAAAGTAATGGCATGTTTGATTAAGATATAAAACCGAAACTACAGCGGACAATGAGACCACATAATAACCCTTCAATCGATCAACTTCTTCCCAATCTCATCCAAAACACTAAACAACACTGTTTAAACACTATTGCACTTAAAATGGACATTAATGAATCAAAATGACAAATCTCGATGCATAGAATCATTTACAGTGCTCCAGTGAAATAATACTAGTTGTGAAGTAGAAAAACTACCCGTATTCACTCAATATTTACCGAGAATCAAATTACACTTGTCCAACGAACGTAATCAGATGTTAAAGATAAACTTAATATGTGATCAATGAATATCAAGTCAAATCAATCAAACACGATCAAATAATTAGATTTCCATGAATTCCCCTCAAAATTATGTAATTATATATTTGTGCATCAAAGTATTTGTGAAAGTTTACAATAAAACATGGTAAATGATGTCTGTATACAAACTCATAAAACAACGATAGTACTCGCATTGATAGTTTTTGTTTGTTGTACAAAAACATCTAATCCTATGCGGTTTCACTTCTCAAGCCTTCTAAACACCCACCTTTACTAATTTAATCGAATCAAAGCATAATAATCAATGGAACCACGCTAAACAAAAAGTAATGGCATGTTTGATTAATCTATAAAACCGAAACTAAAGCGGACAATGAGACCACATAATAACCCTTCAATCGATCAACTTCTTCCCAATCTCATCTAAAACACTAAACAACACTGTTTAAACACTATTGCATTTAAAATGCATATTAATAAATCAAAATGACAACTCTCAATGCATAGAATCATTTACAGTGCACTAGTGAAATATTACTAGTTTTAAAGTAGGAAAACTAGTCGTATTCACTTAATAAGTACCGAGAATCAAATTACACTTGTCCAACGAAAGTACTCAGACGTTAAAGATAAACTCAATATGTGATCAATGAATATCAAGTCAAATCAATCTCACACGATCAAATGAATTAGATTTTCAAGAATTCCCTTTAAAATTATGTAATTATATATTTGTGCATCAAAGTATTCGTGAAAGTGTACAATATAACATGTGAAATGATGTATGTATATAAACTCATAAAACAACAATAGTTCTCGCATTGATAGTTTTTGCTTGTTGCAGAAACCTCTAATCCTATGCGGTTTCACTTCTCAAGTCTTCTAAACACAATCCTGTACTAATTTAATCGAATTAAAGCATAATAATCAATGAAACCACGGTAAACAAAAAGTAAAGGCATGTTTGAGTAAACTATAAAACCGAAACCAAAGCGGATAATGACACCACATAAATAACCCTTCAATCGATCAACTTCTTCGTAATCTCATCCAAAACACTAAACAACATTGTTTAAACACTATTGCATTTAAAATGCACATTAATGAATCAAAATGACAACTCTCGATGCATAGAATCATTTACAGTGCACTAGTGAAATAATACTAGTTGTGAAGTTGGAAAAACTACCCGTATTCACTCAATATTTACCGAGAATCAAATTACACTTGTCCAACGAACGTAATCAGATGTTAAAGATAAACTTAATATGTGATCAATGGATATCAAGTCAAATCATTCAAACACGATCAAATGAATTCGATTTCAATGAATTACCCTCAAAATTATGTAATTATATATTTGTGCATCAAAGTATTTGTGAAAGTTTACAATAAAACATGGTAAAGGATGTCTGTATACAAACTCATAAAACAACGATAGTACTCGCATTGATAGTTTTTGTTTGTTGTAGAAACCTCTAATCCTATGCGGTTTCACTTCTCAAGCCTTATAAACACCCTCCTTTAGTAATTTAATCGAATCAAAGCATAATAATCAATGAAACCACGCTAAACAAAAAGTAATGGCATGTTTGATTAAATTATAAAACCGAAGCTAAAGCGGACAATGAGACCACATAATAACCCTTCAATCGATTAACTTCTTCCCAATCTCATCCAAAACACTAAAAAACACTGTTTAAACACTATTGCACTTAAAATGGACATTAATGAATCAAAATGACAAATCTCGATGCATAGAATCATTTACAGTGCTCTAGTTAAATAATACTAGTTGTGAAGTAGAAAAACTACCTGTATTCACTCAATATTTACCGAGAATCAAATTACACTTGTCCAACGAACGTAATCAGATGTTAAAGATAAACTTAAAATGTGATCAATGAATATCAAGTCAAATCAATCAAACACAATCAAATAATTAGATTTCCATGAATTCCCCTCAAAATTATGTAATTATATATTTGTGCATCAAAGTATTCGTGAAAGTTTAAAATAAAACATGGAAAATGATGTCTGTATACAAACTCATAAAACAACAATAGTACTCGCGTTGATAGTTTTTGTTTGTTGTAGAAACATCTAATCCTATGCGGTTTCACTTCTCAAGCCTTCTAAACACACTCATGTACTAATTTAATCGAATCAAAGCATAATAATCAATGAAACCACGCTAAACATAAAGTAAAGGCATGTTTGAATAAATTATAAAACCGATACTAAAGAGGATAATGAGACCACATAAATAGCCCTTGAATCGTTCAACTTCTTTCCAATCTCATCCAAAACACTAAACAACCATGTTTAAACACTCTTGCATTTAAAATACACATTAATGAATCAAAATGACAACTCTCGATCTATAGAATCATTTACTGTGCACTAGTGAAATATTACTAGTTTTAAAGTAGGAAAACTACTCGTATTCACTTAATAAGTACCGAGAATCAAATTACACTTGTCCAACGAAAGTACTCAGAGGTTAAAGATAAACTCAATATGTGATCAATGAATATCAAGTCAAATCAATCTCACACGATCAAATGAATTAGATTTTCAAGAATTCCCCTTAAAATTATGTAATCATATATTTGTGCATCAAAGTATTCGTGAAAGTATACAATATAACATGTGAAATGATGTATGTATATAAACTCATAAAACAACAATAGTTCTCGCACTGATAGTTTTTGCTTGTTGCAGAAACCTCTAATACTATGCGGTTTCACTTCTCAAGTCTTCTAAACACAATCCTGTACTAATTTAATCGAATTAAAGCATAATAATCAATGAAACCACGGCAAACAAAAAGTAAAGACATGTTTGAGTAAACTATAAAACCAAAACCACAGCGGATAATGAGACCACATAAATAACCCTTCAATCGATCAACTTCTTCGCAATCTCATCCAAAACACTAAACAACATTGTTTAAACACTATTGCATTTAAAATGCACATTAATGAATCAAAATGACAACTCTCGATGCATAGAATCATTTACAGTGCACTAGTGAAATAATACAGTTGTGACTACCCGTATTCACTACCCGTATTCACTCAATATTACCGAGAATCAAATTACACTTGTCCAACAAACGTAATCAGATGTTAAAGATAAACTTAATATGTGATCAATGAATATCAAGTCAAATCAATCAAACACGATCAAATGAAATCGATTTCCATGAATTACCCTCAAAATTATGTAATTATATATTTGTGCATCAAAGTATTTGTGAAAGTTTACAATAAAACATGGGAAATGATGTCTGTATACAAACTCATAAAACAACGATAGTACTCGCATTGATAGTTTTTGTTTGTTGTAGAAACCTCTAATCCTATGCGGTTTCTCTTCTCAAGCCTTCTAAACACCCTCCTTTAGTAATTCAATCGAATCAAAGCATAATAATCAATGAAACCACGCTAAACAAGAAGTAATGGCATGTTTGATTAAAGTATAAAACCAAAACTAAAGCGGACAATGAGACCACATAATAACCCTTCAATCGATTAACTTCTTCCCAATCTCATCCAAAGCACTAAACAACACTGTTTAAACACTATTGCACTTAAAATGGACATTAATGAATCAAAATGACAAATCTCGATGCATAGAATCATTTACAGTGCTCTAGTGAAATAATACTAGTTGTGAAGTAGAAAAACTACCCGTATTCACTCAATATTTACAGAGAATAAAATTACACTTGTCCAACGAACGTAATCAGATGTTAAAGATAAACTTAAAATGTGATCAATGAATATCAAGTCAAATCAATCAAACACAATCAAATAATTAGATTTTCATGAATTCCCCTCAAAATAATGTAATTATATATTTGTGGATCAAAGTATTCGTGAAAGTTTAAAATAAAACATGGAAAATGATGTCTGTATACAAACTCATAAAACAACAATAGTACTCGCATTGATAGTTTTTGTTTGTTGTATAAACATCTAATCCTATGCGGTTTCACTTCTCAAGCCTTCTAAACACACTCATGTACTAATTTAATCGAATCAAAGCATAATAATCAATGAAACCACGCTAAACATAAAGTAAAGGCATGTTTGAATAAATTATAAAACCGATACTAAAGAGGATAATGAGACCACATAAATAACCCTTGAATCGTTCAACTTCTTTCCAATCTCATCCAAAACACTAAACAACAATGTTTAAACACTCTTGCATTTAAAATACACATTAATGAATCAAAATGACAACTCTCGATCTATAGAATCATTTACTGTGCACTAGTGACATATTACTAGTTTTAAAGTAGGAAAACTACTCGTATTCACTTAATAAGTACCGAAAATCAAATTACACTTGTCCAACGAAAGTACTCAGACGTTAAAGATAAACTCAATATGTGATCAATGAATATCAAGTCAAATAAATCTCACACGATCAAATGAATTAGATTTTCAAGAATTCCCCTTAAAATTATGTAATTATATATTTGTGCATCAAAGTATTCGTGAAAGTATACAATATAACATGTGAAATGATGAATGTATATAAACTCATAAAACAACAATAGTTCTCGCATTGATAGTTTTTGCTTGTTGCTGAAACCTCTAATACTATGCGGTTTCACTTCTCAAGTCTTCTAAACACAATCCTGTACTAATTTAATCGAATTAAAGTATAATAATCAATGAAACCACGGTAAACAAAAAGTAAAGGAATGTTTGAGTAAACTATAAAACCGAAACCAAAGCGGATAATGAGACCACATAAATAACCCTTCAATCGATCAACTTCTTCGCAATATCATCCAAAACACTAAACAACATTGTTTAAACACTATTGCATTTAAAATGCACATTAATGAATCAAAATGACAACTCTCGATGCATAGAATCATTTACAGTGCACTAGTGAAATAATACTAGTTGTGAAGTAGGAAAAACTACCCGTATTCACACAATATTTACCGAGAATCAAATTACACTTGTCCAACGAAAGTAATCAGATGTTAAAGATAAACTTAATATGTGATCAATGAATATCAAGTCAAATCAATCAAACACGATCAAATGAATTCGATTTCCATGAATTACCCTCAAAATTATGTAATTATACATTTGTGCATCAAAGTATTTGTGAAAGTTTACAATAAAACATGGGAAATGATGTCTGTATACAAACTCATAAAACAACGATAGTACTCGCATTGATATTTTTTGTTTGTTGTAGAAACCTCTAATCCTATGCGGTTTCACTTCTCAAGCCTTCTAAACACCCTCCTTTATTAATTTAATCGAATCAAAGCATAATAATCAATGAAACCACGCTAAACAAAAAGTAAATATAAAACCGAAACTAAAGCGGATAATGAGACCACATAAATAACCCTTAAATCGATCAACTTCTTTCCAATATCATTCAAAACACTAAACAACAATGTTTAAAAACTCTCGCATTTTAAATGCACATTAATGAATCAAAATGACAACTCTCGATCTATAGAATCATTTACTGTGCACTAGTGAAATATTACTAGTTGTAAAGTAGGAAAACTACTCATATTCACTCAATATGTGCCGAGAATCAAATTACACTTGTCCAACGAACGTAATCAGATGTTAAAGATAAACTTAATATGTGATCAATGAATATCAAGTCAAATCAATCAAACACGATCAAATAATTAGATTTCCATGAATTCCCCTAAAAATTATGTAATTATATATTTGTGCATCAAAGTATTCGTGAAAGTTTACAATAAAACATGGAAAATGATGTGTGTATACAAACTCATAAAACAACGATAGTACTCGCATTGATAGTTTTTGTTTGTTGTAGAAACCTCTAATCCTATGCGGTTTCACTTCTCAGGCCTTCTAAACACACTCATGTACTAATTTAATCGAATCAAAGCATAATAATCAATGAAACCACGCTAAACATAAAGTAAAGGCATGTTTTAATAAATTATAAAACCGATACTAAAGAGGATAATGAGACCACATAAATAGCCCTTGAATCGTTCAACTTCTTTCCAATCTCATCCAAAACACTAAACAACAATGTTTAAAGACTCTTGCATTTAAAATGCACATTAATGAATCAAAATGACAACTCTCGATCTATAGAATCATTTACTGTGCACTAGTAAAATATTACTAGTTGTAAAGTAGGAAAACTACTCATATTCACTCAATATGTCCCGAGAATGAAATTACACTTGTCCAACGAAAGTACTCAGACGTTAAAGATAAATTCAATATGTGATCAATGAATATCAAGTTAAATCAATCTCACACGATCAAATGAATTAGATTTCCATTAATTCCCCTCAAAATTATGTAATTATATATTTGTGCATCAAAGTATTCGTGAAAGTTTACAATAAAACATGGAAAATGATGTCTGTATACAAACTCATAAAACAACGATATTACTCGCATTGATAGTTTTTGTTTGTTGTAGAAACCTCTAATCCTATGCGGTTTCACTTCTCAAGCCTTCTAAACACCCTCATTTACTAATTTAATCGAATCAAAGCATAATAATCAATGAAACCACGCTAAACATAAAGTAAAGGCATGTTTGAAAAATTATAAAACCGATACTAAAGCGGATAATGAGACCACATAAATAAACCTTGAATCGTTCAACTTCTTTCCAATCTCATCCAAAACACTAAACAACAATGTTTAAAGACTCTTGCATTTAAAATGCACATTAATGAATCAAAATGACAACTCTCGATCTATAGAATCATTTACTGTGCACTAGTGAAATATTACTAGTTGTAAAGTAGGAAAACTACTAATATTCACTCAATATGTACCGAGAATCAAATTACACTTGTCCAACGAAAGTACTCAGACGTTAAAGATAAACTCAATATGTGATCAATGAATATCAAGTTAAATCAATCTCACACGATCAAATGAATTAGATTTCCATGAATTCCCCTCAAAATTATGTAATTATATACTTGTGCGCCAAAGTATTTGAAATTTTTCAATAAAACATGGGAATTGATGTCTGTATACAAACTCATAAAACAACGATAGTATTCGCATTTATAGTTTTTGTTTGTTGTAGAAACCTCTAATCCTATGCGGTTTCACTTCTCAAGCCTTCTAAACACACTCATGTACTAATTTAATCGAATCAAAGCATAATAATCAATAAAACCACGCTAAACATAAAGTAAAGGCATGTTTGAAAAACTATAAAACCGATACTAAAGCGGATAATGAGACCACATAAATAAACCTTGAATCATTCAACTTCTTTCCAATCTCATCCAAAACACTAAACAACAATGTTTAAATACTCTTGCCTTTAAAATGCACATTAATGAATCAAAATGACAACTCTCGATCTATAGAATCATTTACTGTGCACTAGTGACATATTACTAGTTTTAAAGTAGGAAAACTACTCGTATTCACTTAATAAGTACCGAAAATCAAATTACACTTGTCCAACGAAAGTACTCAGACGTTAAAGATAAACTCAATATGTGATCAATGAATATCAAGTCAAATAAATCTCACACGATCAAATGAATTAGATTTTCAAGAATTCCCCTTAAAATTATGTAATTATATATTTGTGCATCAAAGTATTCGTGAAAGTATACAATATAACATGTGAAATGATGAATGTATATAAACTCATAAAACAACAATAGTTCTCGCATTGATAGTTTTTGCTTGTTGCTGAAACCTCTAATACTATGCGGTTTCACTTCTCAAGTCTTCTAAACACAATCCTGTACTAATTTAATCGAATTAAAGTATAATAATCAATGAAACCACGGTAAACAAAAAGTAAAGGAATGTTTGAGTAAACTATAAAACCGAAACCAAAGCGGATAATGAGACCACATAAATAACCCTTCAATCGATCAACTTCTTCGCAACATCATCCAAAACACTAAACAACATTGTTTAAACACTATTGCATTTAAAATGCACATTAATGAATCAAAATGACAACTCTCGATGCATAGAATCATTTACAGTGCACTAGTGAAATAATACTAGTTGTGAAGTAGGAAAAACTACCCGTATTCACACAATATTTACCGAGAATCAAATTACACTTGTCCAACGAAAGTAATCAGATGTTAAAGATAAACTTAATATGTGATCAATGAATATCAAGTCAAATCAATCAAACACGATCAAATGAATTCGATTTCCATGAATTACCCTCAAAATTATGTAATTATACATTTGTGCATCAAAGTATTTGTGAAAGTTTACAATAAAACATGGGAAATGATGTCTGTATACAAACTCATAAAACAACGATAGTACTCGCATTGATATTTTTGTTTGTTGTAGAAACCTCTAATCCTATGCGGTTTCACTTCTCAAGCCTTCTAAACACCCTCCTTTATTAATTTAATCGAATCAAAGCATAATAATCAATGAAACCACGCTAAACAAAAAGTAAATATAAAACCGAAACTAAAGCGGATAATGAGACCACATAAATAACCCTTAAATCGATCAACTTCTTTCCAATATCATTCAAAACACTAAACAACAATGTTTAAAAACTCTCGCATTTTAAATGCACATTAATGAATCAAAATGACAACTCTCGATCTATAGAATCATTTACTGTGCACTAGTGAAATATTACTAGTTGTAAAGTAGGAAAACTACTCATATTCACTCAATATGTGCCGAGAATCAAATTACACTTGTCCAACGAACGTAATCAGATGTTAAAGATAAACTTAATATGTGATCAATGAATATCAAGTCAAATCAATCAAACACGATCAAATAATTAGATTTCCATGAATTCCCCTAAAAATTATGTAATTATATATTTGTGCATCAAAGTATTCGTGAAAGTTTACAATAAAACATGGAAAATGATGTGTGTATACAAACTCATAAAACAACGATAGTACTCGCATTGATAGTTTTTGTTTGTTGTAGAAACCTCTAATCCTATGCGGTTTCACTTCTCAGGCCTTCTAAACACACTCATGTACTAATTTAATCGAATCAAAGCATAATAATCAATGAAACCACGCTAAACATAAAGTAAAGGCATGTTTCAATAAATTATAAAACCGATACTAAAGAGGATAATGAGACCACATAAATAGCCCTTGAATCGTTCAATTTCTTTCCAATCTCATCCAAAACACTAAACAACAATGTTTAAAGACTCTTGCATTTAAAATGCACATTAATGAATCAAAATGACAACTCTCGATCTATAGAATCATTTACGTGCACTAGTAAAATATTACTAGTTGTAAAGTAGGAAAACTACTCATATTCACTCAATATGTCCCGAGAATCAAATTACACTTGTCCAACGAAAGTACTCAGACGTTAAAGATAAACTCAATATGTGATCAATGAATATCAAGTTAAATCAATCTCACACGATCAAATGAATTAGATTTCCATTAATTCCCCTCAAAATTATGTAATTATATATTTGTGCATCAAAGTATTCGTGAAAGTTTACAATAAAACATGAAAAATGATGTCTGTATACAAACTCATAAAACAACGATATTACTCGCATTGATAGTTTTTGTTTGTTGTAGAAACCTCTAATCCTATGCGGTTTCACTTCTCAAGCCTTCTAAACACCCTCATTTACTAATTTAATCCAATCAAAGCATAATAATCAATGAAACCACGCTAAACATAAAGTAAAGGCATGTTTGAAAAATTATAAAACCGATACTAAAGCGGATAATGAGACCACATAAATAAACCTTGAATCGTTCAACTTCTTTCCAATCTCATCCAAAACACTAAACAATAATGTTTAAAGACTCTTGCATTTAAAATGCACATTAATGAATCAAAATGACAACTCTCGATCTATAGAATCATTTACTGTGCACTAGTGAAATATTACTAGTTGTAAAGTAGGAAAACTACTAATATTCACTCAATATGTACCGAGAATCAAATTACACTTGTCCAACGAAAGTACTCAGACGTTAAAGATAAACTCAATATGTGATCAATGAATATCAAGTTAAGTCAATCTCACACGATCAAATGAATTAGATTTCCATGAATTCCCCTCAAAATTATGTAATTATATATTTGTGCGCCAAAGTATTTGAAATTTTTCAATAAAACATGGGAATTGATGTCTGTATACAAACTCATAAAACAACGATAGTATTCGCATTTATAGTTTTTGTTTGTTGTAGAAACCTCTAATCCTATGCGGTTTCACTTCTCAAGCCTTCTAAACACACTCATGTACTAATTTAATCGAATCAAAGCATAATAATCAATAAAACCACGCTAAACATAAAGTAAAGGCATGTTTGAAAAACAATAAAACCGATACTAAAGCGGATAATGAGACCACATAAATAAACCTTGAATCATTCAACTTCTTTCCAATCTCATCCAAAACACTAAACAACAATGTTTAAATACTCTTGCCTTTAAAATGCACATTAATGAATCAAAATGACAACTCTCGATCTATAGATTCATTTACTGTGTACTAGTGAAATATTACTAGTTGTAAAATAGGAAAACTACTTGTATTCACTTAATATGTACCAAGAATCAAATTACACTTGTCCAACGAAAGTACTCAGACGTTAAAGATAAACTCAATATGTGATCAATAAATATCAAGTCAAATCAATCTCACACGATCAAATGAATTAGATTTTCATGAATTCCCCTTAAAATTATGTAATTATATATTTGTGCATCAAAGTATTCGTGAAAGTATACAATATAACAAGTGAAATGATGTATGTATAAAAACTCTTAAAACAACAATAGTTCTCGCATTGATAGTTTTTGCTTGATGTAGAAACCTCTAATACTATGCATTTTCACTTCTCAAGCCTTCTAAACACAATCCTGTACTAATTTAATCGAATTAAAGCATAATAATCAATGAAACCACGGTAAACAAAAAGTAAAGACATGTTTGAGTAAACTATAAAATCGAAACCAAAGCGGATAATGAGACCACATAAATTACCCTTCAATCGATCAACTTCTTCGCAATCTCATCCAAAACACTAAACAACAATGTTTAAACACTCTTGCATTTAAAATGCCCATTAATGAATCAAAATGACAACTCTAGATCCATAGAATAATTTATTGTGCACTAGTATAATATTAGTAGTTGTAAAGTGGGAAAAACTACTCGTATTAAGTCAATATGTACCCAGAATCAAATTACACTTGTTCAACGAACGTAATCAGATGTTAAAGATAAAGTTCAATATGTGATCAATGAATATCAAGTCAAATCAATCTAACACGATCAAATGAATTAGATTTCCATGAATTCCCCTCAAAATTATGTAATTTTATATTTATGCTTCAACGAATTCGTGAAAGTTTACAATATAACATGTGAAATGATGTCTGTACACAAACTCATAAAACAACGATAGATCTCGCATTGATACTTTTTGTTTGTTGTAGAAACTTCTAATCCTATTTTATTTCACTTCTCAAGCCTTCTAAACACACTCCTGTACTAATTTCATCGAATCAAACATAATAATCAATGAAACCACGCTAAACAAAAAGTAAATATAAAACCGAAACCAAAGCGGATAATGAGACCACATAAATAACACTTAAATCGATCAACTTCTTTCCAATATCATTCAAAACACTAAACAACAATGTTTAAAAACTCTTGCATTTTACATGCACATTAATGAATCAAAATGACAACTCTCGATCTATAGAATCATTTACTGTGCACTAGTGAAATATTACTAGTTGTAAAGTAGGAAAACTACTCATATTCACTCAATATGTGCCGAGAATCAAATTACACTTGTTCAACGAACGTAATCAGATGTTAAAGATAAACTTAATATGTGATCAATGAATATCAAGTCAAATCAATCAAACACGATCAAATAATTAGATTTCCATGAATTCCCCTAAAAATTATGTAATTATATATTTGTGCATCAAAGTATTCGTGAAAGTTTACAATAAAACATGGAAAATGATGTGTGTATACAAACTCATAAAACAACGATAGTACTCGCATTGATAGTTTTTGTTTGTTGTAGAAACCTCTAATCCTATGCGGTTTCACTTCTCAGGCCTTCTAAACACACTCATGTACTAATTTAATCGAATCAAAGCATAATAATCAATGAAACCACGCTAAACATAAAGTAAAGGCATGTTTGAATAAATTATAAAAGCGATACTAAAGAGGATAATTAGACCACATAAATGACCCTTGAATCGTTCCACTTCTTTCCAATCTCATCCAAAACACTAAACAACAATGTTTAAACACTCTTGCATTTAAAATGCACATTAATGAATCAAAATGACAACTCTCGATCTATAGAATCATTTACTGTGCACTAGTGAAATATTACTAGTTGTAAAGTAGGAAAACTACTCATATTCACTCAATATGTCCCGAGAATCAAATTACACTTGTCCAACGAAAGTACTCAGACATTAAAGATAAACTCAATATGTGATCAATGAATATCAAGTTAAATAAATCTCACACGATCAAATGAATTAGATTTCCATGAATTCCCCTCAAAATTATGTAATTATATATTTGTGCATCAAAGTATTCGTGAAAGTTTTCAATAAAACATGGGAAATGATGTCTGTATACAAACTCATAAAACAACGATAGTATTCGCATTTATAGTTTTTGTTTGTTGTAGAAACCTCAAATCCTATGCGGTTTCACTTCTCAAGCTTTCTAAACACACTCATGTACTAATTTAATCGAATCAAAGCATAATAATCAATAAAACCACGCTAAACATAAAGTAAAGGCATGTTTGAAAAATTATAAAACCGATACTAAAGCGGATAATGAGACCACATAAATAAACCTTGAATCGTTCAACTTCTTTCCAATCTCATCCAAAACACTAAACAACAATGTTTAAAGACTCTTGCATTTAAAATGCACATTAATGAATCAAAATGACAACTCTCGATCTATAGAATCATTTACTGTGCACTAGTAAAATATTACTAGTTGTAAAGTAGGAAAACTACTCATATTCACTCAATATGTCCCGAGAATCAAATTACACTTGTCCAACGAAAGTACTCAGACGTTAAAGATAAACTCAATATGTGATCAATGAATATCAAGTTAAATCAATCTCACACAATCAAATGAATTAGATTTCCATGAATTCCCCTCAAAATTATGTAATTATATATTTGTGCATCAAAGTATTCGTGAAAGTTTTCAATAAAACATGGGAAATGATGTCTGTATACAAACTCATAAAACAACGATAGTACTCGCATTTATAGTTTTTGTTTGTTGTAGAAACCTCTAATCCTATGCGGTTTCACTTCTCAAGCCTTCTAAACACACTCATGTACTAATTTAATCGAATCAAAGCATAATAATCAATGAAACCACGCTAAACATAAAGTAAAGGCATGTTTGAAAAATTATAAAACCGATACTAAAGCGGATAATGAGACCACATAAATAAACCTTGAATCGTTCAACTTCTTTCCAATCTCATCCAAAACACTAAACAACAATGTTTAAACACTCTTGCCTTTAAAATGAACATTAATGAATCAAAATGACAACTCTCGATCTATAGATTCATTTACTGTGCACTAGTGAAATATTACTAGTTGTAAAGTAGGAAAACTACTTGTATTCACTTAATATGTACCGAGAATCAAATTACACTTGTCCAACGAAAGTACTCAGACGTTAAAGATAAACTCAATATGTGATCAATAAATATCAAGTCAAATCAATCTCACACGATCAAATGAATTAGATTTTCATGAATTCCCCTTAAAATTATGTAATTATATATTTGTGCATCAAAGTATTCGTGAAAGTATACAATATAACAAGTGAAATGATGTATGTATATAAACTCATAAAACAACAATAGTTCTCGCATTGATAGTTTTTGCTTGACGTAGAAACCTCTAATACTATGCAGTTTCACTTCTCAAGCCTTCTAAACACAATCCTGTACTAATTTAATCGAATTAAAGCATAATAATCAATGAAATCACGGTAAACAAAAAGTAAAGGCATGTTTGAGTAAACTATAAAACCGAAACCAAAGCGGATAATGAGACCACATAAATAACCCTTCAATCGATCAACTTCTTCGCAATCTCATCCAAAACACTAATCAACAATGTTTAAACACTCTTGCATTTAAAATGCCCATTAATGAATCAAAATGACAACTCTAGATCCATAGAATCATTTATTGTGCACTAGTGTAATATTAGTAGTTGTAAAGTGGGAAAAACTACTCGTATTAAGTCAATATGTACTGAGAATCAAATTACACTTGTTCAACGAACGTAATCAGATGTTAAAGATAAAGCTCAATATGTGATCAATGAATATCAAGTCAAATCAATCTAACATGATCAACTGAATTAGATTTCCATGAATTCCCCTCAAAATTATGTAATTTTATATTTATGCTTCAACGAGTTCGTGAAAGTTTACAATATAACATGTGAAATGATGTCTGTACACAAACTCATAAAACAACGATAGATCTCGCATTGATAGTTTTTGTTTGTTATAGAAACTTCTAATCCTATGTTGTTTCACTTCTCAAGCCTTCTAAACACACTCCTGTACTAATTTCATCGAATCAAACATAATAATCAATGAAACCACGCTAAACAAAAAGTAAATATAAAACCGAAACTAAAGCGGATAATGAGACCACATAAATAACCCCTAAATCATTCAACTTCTTTCCAATCTCATTCAAAACACTAAACAACAATGTTTAAAAACTCTTGCATTTTAAATGCACATTAATGAATCAAAATGACAACTCTCGATCCAAAGAATCATTTACTGTGCACTAGTGAAATATTACTAATTGTAAAGTAAGAAAAACTAATCGTATTCACTCAATATGTGCCGAGAATCAAATTACACTTGTCCAACGAACGTAATCAGATGTTAAAGATAAACTTAATATGTGATCAATGAATATCAAGTCAAATCAATCAAACACGATCAAATAATTAGATTTCCATGAATTCCCCTCAAAATTATGTAATTATATATTTGTGCATCAAAGTATTCGTGAAAGTTTACAATAAAACATGGAAAATGATGTCTGTATACAAACTCATAAAACAACAATAGTACTCGCATTGATAGTTTTTGTTTGTTGTAGAAACCTCTAATCCTATGCGGTTTCACTTCTCAAACCTTCTAAACAAACTCATGTACTAATTTAATCGAATCAAAGCATAATAATCAATGAAACCACGCTAAACATAAAGTAAAGGCATGTTTTAATAAATTATAAAACCGATACTAAAGAGGATAATGTGACCACATAAATAACCCTTGAATCGTTCAACTTCTTTCCAATCTCATCCAAAACACTAAACAACAATGTTTAAACACTCTTGCATTTAAAATGCACATTAATGAATCAAAATGACAACTGTCGATCTATAGAATCATTTACTGTGCACTAGTGAAATATTACTAGTTGTAAAGTAGGAAAACTACTCATATTCACTCAATATGTCCCAAGAATCAAATTACACTTGTCCAACGAAAGTACTCAGACATTAAAGATAAACTCAATATGTGATCAATGAATATCAAGTTAAATCAATCTCACACGATTAAATGAATTAGATTTACATGAATTCCCCTCAAAATTATGTAATTATATATTTGTGCATCAAAGTATTCATGAAAGTTTACAATAAAACATTGAAAATGATGTCTGTATACAAACTCATAAAACAACGATATTACTCGCATTGATAGTTTTTGTTTGTTGTAGAAACCTCTAATCCTATGGGGTTTCACTTCTCAAGCCTTCTAAACACACTCATGTACTAATTTAATCGAATCAAAGCATAATAATCAATGAAACCACGCTAAACATAAAGTAAAGGCATGTTTGAATAAATTATAAAAGCGATACTAAAGAGGATAATGAGACCACATAAATGACCCTTGAATCATTCAACTTCTTTCCAATCTCATCCAAAACACTAAACAATAATGTTTAAACACTCTCGCATTTAAAATGCACATTAATGAATCAAAATGACAACTCTCGATTTATAGAATCATTTACTGTGCACTAGTGAAATATTACTAGTTGTAAAGTAGGAAAACTACTCATATTCACTCAATATGTCCAGAGAATCAAATTACACTTGTCCAACGAAAGTACTCAGACGTTAAAGATAAACTCAATATGTGTTCAATGAATATCAAGTTAAATCAATCTCACACGATCAAATGAATTAGATTTCCATGAATTCCCCTCAAAATTATGTAATTATATATTTGTGCATCAAAGTATTCATGAAAGTTTACAATAAAACATGGAAAATGATGTCTGTATACAAACTCATAAAACAACAATATTACTCGCATTGATAGTTTTTGTTTGTTGTAGAAACCTCTAATCCTATGGGGTTACTCTTCTCAAGCCTTCTAAACACACTCATGTACTAATTTAATCGAATCAAAGCATAATAATCAATGAAACCACGCTAAACATAAAGTAAAGGCATGTTTGAATAAATTATAAAAGCGATACTAAAGAGGATAATGAGACCACATAAATGACCCTTGAATCATTCAACTTCTTTCCAATCTCATCCAAAACACTAAACAACAATGTTTAAACACTCTTGCATTTAAAATGCACATTAATGAATCATAATGACAACTCTCGATCTATAGATTCATTTACTGTGCACTAGTGAAATATTACTAATTGTAAAGTAGGAAAACTACTCGTATTCACTTAATATGTACCGAGAATCAAATTACACTTGTCCAACGAAAGTACTTAGACGTTAAAGATAAACTCAATATGTGATCAATGAATATCAAGTCAAATCAATCTCACATGATCAAATGAATTAGATTTTCATGAATTCCCCTTAAAATTATGTAATTATATATTTGTGCATCAAAGTATTCGTGAAAGTATACAATATAACATGTGAAATGATGTATGTTTATAAACTCATAAAACAACAATAGTTCTCGCATTGATAGTTTTTGCTTGTTGAGAAACCTCTAATACTATGCGGTTTCACTTCTCAAGCCTTCTAAACACAATCCTGTACTAATTTAATCGAATTAAAGCATAATAATCAATGAAACCACGGTAAACAAAAAGTAAAGGCATGTTTGAGTAAACTATAAAACCGAAACCAAATCGGATAATGAGACCACATAAATAACCCTTCAATCGATCAACTTCTTCGCAATCTCATCCAAAACACTAAACAACGATGTTTAAACACTCTTGCATTTAAAATGCATATTAATGAATCAAAATGACAACTCTAGATCCATAGAATCATTTATTATGCACTAGTGCAATATTAGTAGTTGTAAAGTGGGAAAAACTACTCGTATTCAGTCAATATGTACCGAGAATCAAATTACACTTGTGCAACGAACGTAATCAGACGTTAAAGATAAAACTCAATATGTGATCAATGAATATCAAGTCAAATCAATCTAACAAGATCAAATGAATTAGATTTCGATGAATTCCCCTAAAAATTATGTAATTTTATATTTATGCTTCAACGTATTCGTGAAAGTTTACAATATAACATGTGAAATGATGTCTGTACACAAACTCATAAAACAACGATAGATCTCGCATTGATAGTTTTTGTTTGTTGTAGAAACTTCTAATCCTACGTTGTTTCACTTCTCAAGCCTTCTAAACACACTCCTGTACTAATTTCATCGAATCAAACATAATAATCAATGAAACCACGCTAAACAAAAAGTAAATATAAAACCGAAACTAAAGCGGATAATGAGACCACATAAATAACCCTTAAATCGATCAACTTCTTTCCAATCTCATTCAAAACACTAAACAACAATGTTTAAAAACTCTTGCATTTTAGATGCACATAAATGAATCAAAGTGACAACTCTCGATCCATAGAATCATTTACTCTACACTAGTGAAATGTTACTAATTGGAAAGTAGGAAAAACAAATCATATTCACTCAATATGTGCCGAGAATCAAATTACAATTGTCCAACGAAAGTAATCAGATGTTAATCATAAACTTAATATGTGATCAATGAATATCAAGTCAAATCAATCTAACACGGTCAAATGAATTAGATTTCCATGAATTCCCCTCAAAATCATGTAATTATATATTTGTGCATCAAAGTATTCGTGAAAGTTTACAATAAAACATGAGAAATGATGTATACAAACTCATAAAACAACGATAGTTCTCGCGTTGATAGTTTTTGCCTGTTCTAGAAATCTCTAATCCTATGAGGTTTCACTACTCAAGGCTTCCAAACACACTCTTGTACAAATTTAATCGAATCAAAGCATAATAATCAATGAAACCACGCTAAACAAAAAGTAATGGCATGTTTGATTAAACTATAAAACCGAAAATAAAGCGGAGAATGAGACCACATAATAACCCTTCAATCGATCAACTTCTTCCCAATCTCATCCAAAACACTAAACAACACTGTTTAAACACTATTGCATTTAAAATGCACATTAATGAATCAAAATGACAACTCTCGATGCATAGAATCATTTACAGTGAACTAGTGAAATAATACTAGTTGTGAAGTAGGAAAAACTACCCGTATTCACTCAATATTTACCGAGATTCAAATTACACTTGTCCAACGAACGTAATCAGATGTTAAAGATAAACTTAATATGTGATCAATGAATATCAAGTAAAATCAATCAAACATGATGAAATGAATTAGATTTTCATGAATTACCCTCAAAATTATGTAATTAGATATTTGTGCATCAAAGTATTCGTAAAAGTTTACAATAAAACATGGGAAATGATGTCTATATACAAACTCAAAAAACAACGATAGTACTCGCATTGATAGTTTTTGTTTGTTGTAGAAACCTCTAATCCTATGCGGTTTCACTTCTCAAGTCTTTTAAACACCCTCCTTTACTAATTTAATCTAATCAAAGCATAATAATCAATGAAAGCACGCTAAACAAAAAGTAATGGCATGTTTGATTAAGTTATAAAACCGAAACTAAAGCGGACAATGAGACCACATAATAACCCTTCAATCGATCAACTTCTTCCCAATCTCATCCAAAACACAAAACAACACTGTTTAAACACTAATGCATTTAAAATGCACGTTAATGAATCAAATGACAACTCTCGATGCATAGAATCATTTACAATGCACTAGTGAAATAATACTAGTCGTGAAGTAGGAAAAACTACCCGTATTCACTCAATATTTACCGAGAATCAAATTACACTTGTCCAACGAACGTAATCTGATGTTAAAGATAAACTTAATATGTGATCATTGAATATCAAGTCAAATCAATCAAACACGATCAAATGAATTAGATTTCCATGAAATCCCCTCAAAATTATGTAATTATATATTTGTGCATTAAAGTATTCGTGAAAGTTTACAATAAAACATGTGAAATGATGTCTGTATACAAACTCATAAAACAATGATACTACTCGCATTGATAGTTTTTGTTTGTTGTAGAAACCTCTAATCCTATGCGATTTCACTTCTCAAGCCTTTTAAACACCCTCCTTTACTAATTTAATCCAATCAAAGCATAATAATCAATGAAAGCACGCTAAACAAAAAGTAATGGCATGTTTGATTAAGATATAAAACCGAAACTAAAGCGGACAATGAGACCACATAATAATCCTTCAATCGATCAACTTCTTTCCAATCTCATCCAAAACACTAAACAGCACTGTTTAAACACTATTGCATTTAAAATGCACATTAATGAATCAAAATAATAACTCTCGATGCATAGAATCATTTACAGTGCACTAGTGAAATAATACTAGTTGTGAAGTAGGAAAAACTACCCGTATTCACTCAATATTTACCGAGAATCAAATTACACTTGTCCAATAAACGTAATCAGATGTTAAAGATAAACTTAATATGTGATCAATGAATATCAAGTCAAATAAATCAAACACGATCAAATGAATTAGATTTCCATGAATTCCCCTCAAAATTATGTAATTATATATATATGCATCAAAGTATTCGTAAAAGTTTACAATAAAACATGGGAAATGATGTCTGTATACAAACTCATAAAACAAAGATACTACTCGCATTGATAGTTTTTGTTTGTTGTAGAAACCTCTAATCCTATGCGATTTCACTTCTCAAGCCTTTTAAACACCCTCCTTTACTAATTTAATCGAATCAAAGCATAATAATCAATGAAAGCACGCTAAACAAAAAGTAATGGCATATTTGATTAAGATATAAAACCAAAACTAAAGCGGACAATGAGACCACATAATAATCCTTCAATCGATCAACTTCTTTCCAATCTCATCCAAAACACTAAACAACACTGTTTAAACACTATTGCACTTAAAATGCACATTAATGAATCAAAATGATAACTCTCGATGCATAGAATCATTTACAGTGCACTAGTGAAATAATACTAGTTGTGAAGTAGGAAAAACTACCCGTATTCACTCAATATTTACCGAGAATCAAATTACACTTGTCCAACGAACGTAATCTGATGTTAAAGATAAACTTAATATGTGATCAATGAATATCAAGTCAAATCAATCAAACACGATCAAATGAATTAGATTTCCATGAATTCCCCTCAAAATTATGTAATTATATATTTGTGCATTAAAGTATTCGTGAAAGTTTACAATAAAACATGGGAATTGATGTCTGTATACAAACTCATAAAACAACGATACTACTCGCATTGATAGTTTTTGTTTGTTGTAGAAACCTCTAATCCTATGCGATTTCACTTCTCAAGCCTTTTAAACACCCTCCTTTACTAATTTAATCGAATCAAAGCATAATAATCAATGAAAGCACGCTAAACAAAAAGTAATGGCATGTTTGATTAAGATATAAAACCGAAACTAAAGCGGACAATGAGACCACATAATAATCCTTCAATCGATCAACTTCTTTCCAATCTCATCCAAAACACTAAACAACACTGTTTAAACACTATTGCATTTAAAATGCACATTAATGAATCAAAATGATAACTCTCGATGCATAGAATCATTTACAGTGCACTAGTGAAATAATACTAGTTGTGAAGTAGGAAAAACTACCCGTATTCACTCAATATTTACCGAGAATCAAATTACACTTGTCCAATGAACGTAATCAAATGTTAAAGATAAACTTAATATGTGATCAATGAATATCAAGTCAAATCAATCAAACATGATTAAATGAATTAGATTTCCATGAATTCCCCTCAAAATTATGTAATTATATATATATGCATCAAAGTATTCGTAAAAGTTTACAATAAAACATGGGAAATGATGTCTGTATACAAACTCATAAAACAAAGATACTACTCGCATTGATAGTTTTTGTTTGTCGTAGAAACCTCTAATCCTATGCGATTTCACTTCTCAAGCCTTTTAAACACCCTCCTTTACTAATTTAATCGAATCAAAGCATAATAATCAATGAAAGCACGCTAAACAAAAAGTAATGGCATGTTTGATTAAGATATAAAACCAAAACTAAAGCAGACAATGAGACCACATAATAATCCTTCAATCGATCAACTTCTTTCCAATCTCATCCAAAACACCAAACAACACTGTTTAAACACTATTGCACTTAAAATGCACATTAATGAATCAAAATGATAACTCTCGATGCATAGAATCATTTACAGTGCACTAGTGAAATAATACTAGTTGTGAAGTAGGAAAAACTACCCGTATTCACTCAATATTTACCGAGAATCAAATTACACTTGTCCAACGAACGTAATCTGATGTTAAAGATAAACTTAATATGTGATCAATGAATATCAAGTCAAATCAATCAAACACGATCAAATGAATTAGATTTCCATGAATTCCCCTCAAAATTATGTTATTATATATTTGTGCATTAAAGTATTCGTGAAAGTTTACAATAAAACATGGGAAATGATGTCTGTATACAAACTCATAAAACAACGATACAACTCGCATTGATAGTTTTTGTTTGTTGTAGAAACCTCTAATCCTATGCGATTTCACTTCTCAAGCCTTTTAAACACCCTCCTTTACTAATTTAATCGAATCAAAGCATAATAATCAATGAAAGCACGCTAAACAAAAAGTAATGGCATGTTTGATTAAGATATAAAACCGAAACTAAAGCGGACAATGAGACCACATAATAATCCTTCAATCGATCAACTTCTTTCCAATCTCATCCAAAACACTAACCAACACTGTTTAAACACTATTGTATTTAAAATGCACATTAATGAATCAAAATGATAACTCTCGATGCATAGAATCATTTACAGTGCACTAGTGAAATAATACTAGTTGTGAAGTAGGAAAAACTACCCGTATTCACTCAATATTTACCGAGAATCAAATTACACTTGTCAAATGAACGTAATCAAATGTTAAAGATAAACTTAATATGTGATCAATGAATATCAAGTCAAATCAATCAAACACGATCAAATGAATTAGAGTTCCATGAATTCCCCTCAAAATTATGTAATTATATATATATGCATCAAAGTATTCGTAAAAGTTTACAATAAAACATGGGAAATGATGTCTGTATACAAACTCATAAAACAAAGATACTACTCGCATTGATAGTTTTTGTTTGTTGTAGAAACCTCTAATCCTATGCGATTTCACTTCTCAAGCCTTTTAAACACCCTCCTTTACTAATTTAATCGAATCAAAGCATAATAATCAATGAAAGCACGCTAAACAAAAAGTAATGGCATGTTTGATTAAGATATAAAACCAAAACTAAAGCGGACAATGAGACCACATAATAATCCTTCAATCGATCAACTTCTTTCCAATCTCATCCAAAACACTAAACAACACTGTTTAAACACTATTGCATTTAAAATGCATATTAATGAATCAAAATGATAACTCTCGATGCATAGAATCATTTACAGTGCACTAGTGAAATAATACTAGTTGTGAAGTAGGAAAACTACCTGTATTCACTCAATATTTACCGAGAATCAAATTACACTTATCCAACGAACGTAATCAGATGTTAAAGATAAACTTAATATGTGATCAATGAATATCAAGTCAAATCAATCAAACATGGTGAAATGAATTAGATTTCCATGAATTACCCTCAAAATTATGTAATTAGATATTTGTGCATCAAAGCATTCGTAAAAGTTTACAATAAAACATGGGAAATGATGTCTATATACAAACTCAAAAAACAACGATAGTACTCGGATTGATAGTTTTTGTTTGTTGTAGAAACCTCTAATCCTATACGGTTTCATTTCTCAAGTCTTTTAAACACCCTCCTTTACTAATTTAATCCAATCAAAGCATAATAATCAATGAAAGCACGCTAAACAAAAAGTAATGGCATGTTTGATTAAGTTATAAAACCGAAACTAAAGCGGACAATGAGACCACATAATAACCCTTCAATCGATCAACTTCTTCCCAATCTCATCCAAAACACAAAACAACACTGTTTAAACACTAATGCATTTAAAATGCACATTAATGAATCAAATGACAACTCTCGATGCATAGAATCATTTACAACGCACTAGTGAAATAATACTAGTTGTGAAGTAGGAAAAACTACCCGTATTCACTCAATGTTTACCGAGAATCAAATTACACTTGTCCAACGAACGTAATCTGATGTTAAAGATAAACTTAATATGTGATCAATGAATATCAAGTCAAATCAATCAAACACGATCAAATGAATTAGATTTCCATGAATTCCCCTCAAAATTATGTAATTATATATTTGTGCATTAAAGTATTCGTGAAAGTTTACAATAAAACATGGGAAATGATGTCTGTATACAAACTCATAAAACAATGATACTACTCGCATTGATAGTTTTTGTTTGTTGTAGAAACCTCAAATCCTATGCGATTTCACTTCTCAAGCCTTTTAAACACCCTCCTTTACTAATTTAATCGAATCAAAGCATAATAATCAATGAAAGCACGCTAAACAAAAAGTAATGGCATGTTTGATTAAGATATAAAACCGAAACTAAAGCGGACAATGAGACCACATAATAATCCTTCAATCGATCAACTTCTTTCCAATCTCATCCAAAACACTAAACAACACTGTTTAAACACTATTACATTTAAAATGAACATTAATGAATCAAAATGATAACTCTCGATGCATAGAATCATTTACAGTGCACTAGTGAAATAATACTAGTTGTGAAGTAGGAAAAACTACCCGTATTCACTCAATATTTACCGAGAATCAAATTACACTTGTCCAATGAACGTAATCAAATGTTAAAGATAAACTTAATATGTGATCAATGAATATCAAGTCAAATCAATCAAACACGATCAAATGAATTAGAGTTCCATGAATTCCCCTCAAAATTATGTAACTATATATATATGCATCAAAGTATTCGTAAAAGTTTACAATAAAACATGGGAAATGATGTCTGTATACAAACTCATAAAACAAAGATACTACTCGCATTGATAGTTTTTGTTTGTTGTAGAAACCTCTAATCCTATGCGATTTCACTTCTCAAGCCTTTTAAACACCCTCCTTTACTAATTTAATCGAATCAAAGCATAATAATCAATGAAAGCACGCTAAACAAAAAGTAATGGCATGTTTGATTAAGATATAAAACCAAAACTAAAGCGGACAATGAGACCACATAATAATCCTTCAATCGATCAACTTCTTTCCAATCTCATCCAAAACACTAAACAACACTGTTTAAACACTATTGCATTTAAAATGCATATTAATGAATCAAAATGATAACTCTCGATGCATAGAATCATTTACAGTGCACTAGTGAAATAATACTAGTTGTGAAGTAGGAAAAACTACCTGTATTCACTCAATATTTACCGAGAATCAAATTACACTTATCCAACGAACGTAATCAGATGTTAAAGATAAACTTAATATGTGATCATTGAATATCAAGTCAAATCAATCAAACATGGTGAAATGAATTAGATTTCCATGAATTACCCTCAAAATTATGTAATTAGATATTTGTGCATCAAAGCATTCGTAAAAGTTTACAATAAAACATGGGAAATGATGTCTATATACAAACTCAAAAAACAACGATAGTACTCGCATTGATAGTTTTTGTTTGTTGTAGAAACCTCTAATCCTATGCGGTTTCATTTCTCAAGTCTTTTAAACACCCTCCTTTACTAATTTAATCCAATCAAAGCATAATAATCAATGAAAGCACGCTAAACAAAAAGTAATGGCATGTTTGATTAAGTTATAAAACCGAAACTAAAGCGGACAATGAGACCACATAATAACCCTTCAATCGATCAACTTCTTCCCAATCTCATCCAAAACACAAAACAACACTGTTTAAACACTAATGCATTTAAAATGCACATTAATGAATCAAATGACAACTCTCGATGCATAGAATCATTTACAACGCACTAGTGAAATAATACTAGTTGTGAAGTAGGAAAAACTACCCGTATTCACTCAATATTTACCGAGAATCAAATTACACTTGTCCAACGAACGTAATCTGATGTTAAAGATAAACTTAATATGTGATCAATGAATATCAAGTCAAATCAATCAAACACGATCAAATGAATTAGATTTCCATGAATTCCCCTCAAAATTATGTAAATATATATTTGTGCATTAAAGTATTCGTGAAAGTTTACAATAAAACATGGGAAATGATGTCTGTATACAAACTCATAAAACAATGATACTACTCGCATTGATAGTTTTTGTTTGTTGTAGAAACCTCAAATCCTATGCGATTTCACTTCTCAAGCCTTTTAAACACCCTCCTTTACTAATTTAATCGAATCAAAGCATAATAATCAATGAAAGCACGGTAAACAAAAAGTAATGGCATGTTTCATTAAGATATAAAACCGAAACTAAAGCGGACAATGAGACCACATAATAATCCTTCAATCGATCAACTTCTTTCCAATCTCATCCAAAACACTAAACAACACTGTTTAAACACTATTACATTTAAAATGAACATTAATGAATCAAAATGATAACTCTCGATGCATAGAATCATTTACAGTGCACTAGTGAAATAATACTAGTTGTGAAGTAGGAAAAACTACCCGTATTCACTCAATATTTACCGAGAATCAAATTACACTTGTCCAATGAACGTAATCAAATGTTAAAGATAAACTTAATATGTGATCAATGAATATCAAGTCAAATCAATCAAACACGATCAAATGAATTAGAGTTCCATGAATTCCCCTCAAAATTATGTAATTATATATATATGCATCAAAGTATTCGTAAAAGTTTACAATAAAACATGGGAAATGATGTCTGTATACAAACTCATAAAACAAAGATACTACTCGCATTGATAGTTTTTGTTTGTTGTAGAAACCTCTAATCCTATGCGATTTCACTTCTCAAGCCTTTTAAACACCCTCCTTTACTAATTTAATCGAATCAAAGCATAATAATCAATGAAAGCACGCTAAACAAAAAGTAATGGCATGTTTGATTAAGATATAAAACCAAAACTAAAGCGGACAATGAGACCACATAATAATCCTTCAATCGATCAACTTCTTTCCAATCTCATCCAAAACACTAAACAACACTGTTTAAACACTATTGCATTTAAAATGCATATTAATGAATCAAAATGATAACTCTCGATGCATAGAATCATTTACAGTGCACTAGTGAAATAATACTAGTTGTGAAGTAGGAAAAACTACCTGTATTCACTCAATATTTACCGAGAATCAAATTACACTTATCCAACGAACGTAATCAGATGTTAAAGATAAACTTAATATGTGATCATTGAATATCAAGTCAAATCAATCAAACATGGTGAAATGAATTAGATTTCCATGAATTACCCTCAAAATTATGTAATTAGATATTTGTGCATCAAAGCATTCGTAAAAGTTTACAATAAAACATGGGAAATGATGTCTATATACAAACTCAAAATACAACGATAGTACTCGCATTGATAGTTTTTGTTTGTTGTAGAAACCTCTAATCCTATGCGGTTTCATTTCTCAAGTCTTTTAAACACCCTCCTTTACTAATTTAATCCAATCAAAGCATAATAATCAATGAAAGCACGCTAAACAAAAAGTAATGGCATGTTTGATTAAGTTATAAAACCGAAACTAAAGCGGACAATGAGACCACATAATAACCCTTCAATCGATCAACTTCTTCCCAATCTCATCCAAAACACAAAACAACACTGTTTAAACACTAATGCATTTAAAATGCACATTAATGAATCAAATGACAACTCTCGATGCATAGAATCATTTACAACGCACTAGTGAAATAATACTAGTTGTAAAGTAGGAAAAACTACCCGTATTCACTCAATATTTACCGAGAATCAAATTACACTTGTCCAACGAACGTAATCTGATGTTAAAGATAAACTTAATATGTGATCAATGAATATCAAGTCAAATCAATCAAACACGATCAAATGAATTAGATTTCCATGAATTCCCCTCAAAATTATGTAATTATATATTTGTGCATTAAAGTATTCGTGAAAGTTTACAATAAAACATGGGAAATGATGTCTGTATACAAACTCATAAAACAATGATACTACTCGCATTGATAGTTTTTGTTTGTTGTAGAAACCTCTAATCCTATGCGATTTCACTTCTCAAACCTTTTAAACACCCTCCTTTACTAATTTAATCGAATCAAAGCATAATAATCAATGAAAGCACGCTAAACAAAAAGTAATGGCATGTTTGATTAAGATATAAAACCGAAACTAAAGCGGACAATGAGACCACATAATAATCCTTCAATCGATCAACTTCTTTCCAATCTCATCCAAAACACTAAACAACACTGTTTAAACACTATTACATTTAAAATGAACATTAATGAATCAAAATGATAACTCTCGATGCATAGAATCATTTACAGTGCACTAGTGAAATAATACTAGTTGTGAAGTAGGAAAAACTACCCGTATTCACTCAATATTTACCGAGAATCAAATTACACTTGTCCAATGAACGTAATCAAATGTTAAAGATAAACTTAATATGTGATCAATGAATATCAAGTCAAATCAATCAAACACGATCAAATGAATTAGATTTCCATGAATTCCCCTCAAAATTATGTAATTATATATATATGCATCAAAGTATTCGTAAAAGTTTACAATAAAACATGGGAAATGATGTCTGTATACAAACTCATAAAACAAAGATACTACTCGCATTGATAGTTTTTGTTTGTTGTAGAAACCTCTAATCCTATGCGATTTCACTTCTCAAGCCTTTTAAACACCCTCCTTTACTAATTTAATCGAATCAAAGCATAATAATCAATGAAAGCACGCTAAACAAAAAGTAATGGCATGTTTGATTAAGATATAAAACCAAAACTAAAGCGGACAATGAGACCACATAATAATCCTTCAATCGATCAACTTCTTTCCAATCTCATCCAAAACACTAAACAACACTGTTTAAACACTATTGCATTTAAAATGCACATTAATGAATCAAAATGATAACTCTCGATGCATAGAATCATTTACAGTGCACTAGTGAAATAATACTAGTTGTGAAGTAGGAAAAACTACGTGTATTCACTCAATATTTACCGAGAATCAAATTACACTTATCCAACGAACGTAATCAGATGTTAAAGATAAACTTAATATGTGATCAATGAATATCAAGTCAAATCAATCAAACATGATGAAATGAATTAGATTTCCATGAATTACCCTCAAAATTATGTAATTAGATATTTGTGCATCAAAGCATTCGTAAAAGTTTACAATAAAACATGGGAAATGATGTCTATATACAAACTCAAAAAACAACGATAGTACTCGCATTGATAGTTTTTGTTTGTTGTAGAAACCTCTAATCCTATGCGGTTTCACTTCTCAAGTCTTTTAAACACCCTCCTTTACTAATTTAATCTAATCAAAGCATAATAATCAATGAAAGCACGCTAAACAAAAAGTAATGGCATGTTTGATTAAGTTATAAAACCGAAACTAAAGCGGACAATGAGACCACATAATAACCCTTCAATCGATCAACTTCTTCCCAATCTCATCCAAAACACAAAACAACACTGTTTAAACACTAAAGCATTTAAAATGCACATTAATGAATCAAATGACAACTCTCGATGCATAGAATCATTTACAACGCACTAGTGAAATAATACTAGTTGTGAAGTAGGAAAAACTACCCGTATTCACTCAATATTTACCCAAAATCAAATTACACTTGTCCAACGAACGTAATCTGATGTTAAAGATAAACTTAATATGTGATCAATGAATATCAAGTCAAATCAATCAAACACGATCAAATGAATTAGATTTCCATTAATTCCCCTCAAAATTATGTAATTATATATATATGCATCAAAGTATTCATGAAAGTTTACAATAAAACCTAGGAAATGATGTCGGTATACAAACTCATAAAACAACAATAGTTCTCGCATTGATAGTTTTTGTTTGTTGTAAAAACCTCTAATCCAATGCGGTTTCACTTCTCAAGCCTTCTAAACACACTCATGTACTAATTTAATCGAATCAAAGCATAATAATCAATGAAACCACGCTAAACATAAAGTAAAGGCATGTTTGAATAAATTATACAAGCGATACTAAAGAGGATAATGAGACCACATAAATGACCCTTGAATCGTTCAACTTCTTTCCAATCTCATCCAAAACACTAAACAACAATGTTTAAACACTCTTGCATTTAAAATGCACATTAATGAATCAAAATGACAACTCTCGATCTATAGAATCATTTACTGTGCACTAGTGAAATATTACTAGTTGTAAAGTAGGAAAACTACTTATATTCACTCAATATGTCCCGAGAATCAAATTACACTTGTCCAACGAAAGTACTCAGACGTTAAAGATAAACTCAATATGTGATCAATGAATATCAAGTTAAATCAATCTCACATGATCAAATGAATTAGATTTCCATGAATTCCCCTCAAAATTATGTAATTATATATTTGTGCATCAAAGTATTCATGAAAGTTTACAATAAAACATGAAAAATGATGTCTGTATACAAACTCATAAAACAACGATATTACTCGCATTGATAGTTTTTGTTTGTTGTAGAAACCTCTAATCCTATGGGGTTTCACTTCTCAAGCCTTCTAAACACACTCATGTACTAATTTAATCGAATCAAAGCATAATAATCAATGAAACCACGCTAAACATAAAGTAAAGGCATGTTTGAATAAATTATAAAAGCGATACTAAAGAGGATAATGAGACCATATAAATGACTCTTGAATCGTTCAACTTCTTTCCAATCTCATCCAAAACACTAAACAACAATGTTTAAACACTCTTGCATTTAAAATGCACATTAATGAATCAAAATGACAACTCTCGATCTATAGATTCATTTACTGTACACTAGTGAAATATTACTAGTTGTAAAGTAGGAAAACTACTCGTATTCACTTAATATGTACCGAGAATCAAATTACACTTGTCCAACGAAAGTACTCAGACGTTAAAAATAAACTCAATATGTGATCAATGAATATCAAGTCAAATCAATCTTACACGATCAAATGAATTAGATTTTCATGAATTCCCCTTAAAATTATGTAATTATATATTTGTGCATCAAAGTATTCGTGAAAGTATACAATATAACATGTGAAATGATGTATGTTTATAAACTCATAAAACAACAATAGTTCTCGCATTGATAGTTTTTGCTTGTTGAGAAACCTCTAATACTATGCGGTTTCACATCTCAAGCCTTCAAAACACAATCCTGTACTAATTTAATCGAATTAAAGCATAATAATCAATGAAACCATGGTAAACAAAAAGTAAAGGCATGTTTGAGTAAACTATAAAACCGAAACCAAATCGGATAATGAGACCACATAAATAACCCTTCAATCGATCAACTTCTTCGCAATCTCATCCAAAACACTAAACAACGATGTTTAAACACTCTTGCATTTAAAATGCATATTAATGAATCAAAATGACAACTCTAGATCCATAGAATCATTTATTATGCACTAGTGCAATATTAGTAGTTGTAAAGTGGGAAAAACTACTCGTATTCAGTCAATATGTACCGAGAATCAAATTACACTTGTTCAACGAACGTAATCAGACGTTAAAGATAAAACTCAATATGTGATCAATGAATATCAAGTCAAATCAATCTAACAAGATCAAATGAATTAGATTTCCATGAATTCCCCTCAAAATTATGTAATTTTATATTTATGCTTCAACGTATTCGTGAAAGTTTACAATATAACATGTGAAATGATGTCTGTACACAAACTCATAAAACAACGATAGATCTCGCATTGATAGTTTTTGTTTGTTGTAGAAACTTCTAATCCTATGTTGTTTCACTTCTCAAGCCTTCTAAACACACTCCTGTACTAATTTCATCGAATCAAACATAATAATCAATGAAACCACGCTAAACAAAAAGTAAATATAAAACCGAAACTAAAGCGGATAATGAGACCACATAAATAACCCTTAAATCGATCAACTTCTTTCCAATCTCATTCAAAACACTAAACAACAATGTTTAAAAACTCTTGCATTTTAGATGCACATAAATAAATCAAAATGACAACTCTCGATCCATAGAATCATTTACTCTGCACTAGTGAAATATTACTAATTGGAAAATAGGAAAAACTAATCGTATTCACTCAATATGTGCCGAGAATCAAATTACAATTGTCCAACGAAAGTAATCAGATGTTAATCATAAACTTAAAATGTGATCAATGAATATCAAGTCAAATCAATCTAACACGGTCAAATGAATTAGATTTCCATGAATTCGCCTCAAAATCATGTAATTATATATTTGTGCATCAAAGTATTCGTGAAAGTTTACAATAAAACATGGGAAATGATGTATGTATACAAACTCATAAAACAACGATAGTTCTCGCGTTGATAGTTTTTGCCTGTTCTAGAAATCTCTAATCCTATGAGGTTTCACTACTCAAAGCTTCCAAACACACTCTTGTACAAATTTAATCGAATCAAAGCATAATAATCAATGAAACCACGCAAAACAAAAAGTAATGGCATGCTTGATTAAACTATAAAACTGAAAATAAAGCGGACAATGAGACCACATAATAACCCTTCAATCGATCAACTTCTTCCCAATCTCATCCAAAACACTAAACAACACTGTTTAAACACTATTGCATTTAAAATACACATTAATGAATCAAAATGACAACTCTCATTGCATAGAATCATTTACAGTGAACTAGTGATATAATACTAGTTGTGAAGTAGGAAAAACTACCCGTATTCACACAATATTTACCCAGATTCAAATTACACTTGTCAAACGAACGTAATCAGATGTTAAAGATAAACTTAATATGTGATCAATGAATATCAAGTCAAATCAATCAAACATGATGAAATGAATTAGATTTCCATGAATTACCCTCAAAATTATGTAATTAGATATTTGTGCAACAAAGTATTCGTAAAAGTTTACAATAAAACATGGGAAATGATGTCTATATACAAACTCAAAAAACAACGATAGTACTCGCATTGATAGTTTTTTTTTTGTTGTAGAAACCTCTAATGCTATGCTGTTTCACTTCTCAAGTCTTTTAAACACCCTCCTTTACTAATTTAATCTAATCAAAGCATAATAATCAATGAAAGCACGCTAAACAAAAAGTAATGGCATGTTTGATTAAGTTATAAAACCGAAACTAAAGCGGACAATGAGACCACATAATAACCCTTCAATCGATCAACTTCTTCCCAATCTCATCCAAAACACAAAACAACACTGTTTAAACACTTATGCATTTAATATGCACATTAATGAATCAAATGACAACTCTCGATGCATAGAATCATTTACAATGCACTAGTGAAATAATACTAGTTGTGAAGTAGAAAAAACTACCCGTATTCACTCAATATTTACCGAGAATCAAATTACACTTGTCCAACGAACGTAATCTGATGTTAAAGATAAACTTAATATGTGATCAATGAATATCAAGTCAAATCAATCAAACACGATCAAATGAATTAGATTTCCACGAAATCCCCTCAAAATTATGTAATTATATATTTGTGCATTAAAGTATTCGTGAAAGTTTACAATAAAACATGGGAAATGATGTCTGTATACAAACTCATAAAACAATGATACTACTCGCATTGATAGTTTTTGTTTGTTGTAGAAACCTCTAATCCTATGCGATTTCACTTCTCAAGCCTTTTAAACACCCTCCTTTACTAATTTAATCGAATCAACGCATAATAATCAATGAAAGCACGCTAAACAAAAAGTAATGGCATGTTTGATTAAGATATAAAACCAAAACTAAAGCGGACAATGAGACCACATAATAATCCTTCAATCGATCAACTTCTTTCCAATCTCATCCAAAACACTAAACAACACTGTTTAAACACTATTGCATTTAAAATGCATATTAATGAATCAAAATGATAACTCTCGATGCATAGAATCATTTACAGTGCACTAGTGAAATAATACTAGTTGTGAAGTAGGAAAAACTACCTGTATTCACTCAATATTTACCGAGAATCAAATTACACTTGTCCAACGAACGTAATCAGATGTTAAAGATAAACTTAATATGTGATCAATGAATATCAAGTCAAATCAATCAAACATGAAGAAATGAATTAGATTTCCATGAATTACCCTTAAAATTATGTAATTAGATATTTGTGCATCAAAGTATTCGTAAAAGTTTACAATAAAACATGGGAAATGATGTCTATATACAAACTCAAAAAACAACGATAGTACTCGCATTGATAGTTTTTGTTTGTGGTAGAAACCTCTAATCCTATGCAGTTTCACTTCTCAAGTCTTTTAAACACCCTCCTTTACTAATTTAATCTAATCAAAGCATAATAATCAATGAAAGCACGCTAAACAAAAAGTAATGGCATGTTTGATTAAGTTATAAAACCGAAACTAAAGCGGACAATGAGACCACATAATAACCCTTCAATCGATCAACTTCTTCCCAATCTCATCCAAAACACAAAACAACACTGTTTAAACACTAATGCATTTAAAATGCACCTTAATGAATCAAATGACAACTCTCGATGCATAGAATCATTTACAATGCACTAGTGAAATAATACTAGTTGTGAAGTAGGAAAAACTACCCGTATTCACTCAATATTTACCAAGAATCAAATTACACTTGTCCAACGAACGTAATCTGATGTTAAAGATAAACTTAATATGTGATCAATGAATATCAAGTCAAATCAATCAAACACGATCAAATGAATTAGATTTCCATGAATTCCCCTCAAAATTATGTAATTATATATTTGTGCATTAAAGTATTCGTGAAAGTTTACAATAAAACGTGGGAAATGATGTCTGTATACAAACTCATAAAACAACGATACTACTCGCATTGATAGTTTTGGTTTGTTGTAGAAACCTCTAATCCTATGCGATTTCACTTCTCAAGCCTTTTAAACACCCTCCTTTACTAATTTAATCGAATCAAAGCATAATAATCAATGAAAGCACGCTAAACAAAAAGTAATGGCATGTTTGATTAAGATATAAAACCGAAACTAAGGCGGACAATGAGACCACATAATAATCCTTCAATCGATCAACTTCTTTCCAATCTCATCCAAAACACTAAACAACACTGTTTAAACACTATTGCATTTAAAATGCACATTAATGAATCAAAATGATAACTCTCGATGCATAGAATCATTTACAGTGCACTAGTGAAATAATACTAGTTGTGAAGTAGGAAAAACTACCCGTATTCACTCAATATTTACCGAGAATCAAATTACACTTGTCCAATGAACGTAATCAGATGTTAAAGATAAACTTAATATGTGATCAATGAATATCAAGTCAAATCAATCAAACACGATCAAATGAATTAGATTTCCATGAATTCCCCTCAAAATTATGTAATTATATATATATGCATCAAAGTATTCATGAAAGTTTACAATAAAACCTAGGAAATGATGTCTGTATACAAACTTATAAAACAACAATAGTTCTCGCATTGATAGTTTTTGTTTGTTGTAAAAACCTCTAATCCAATGCGGTTTCACTTCTCAAGCCTTCTAAACACACTCATGTACTAATTTAATAGAATCAAAGCATAATAATCAATGAAACCACGCTAAAGATAAAGTAAAGGGATGTTTGAATATATTATAAAATCGATACTAAAGCGGATAATGAAACCACATAAATAACCCTTGAATCGTTCAACTTCTTTCCAATCTCATCCAAAACACTAAACAACAATGTTTAAACACTCTTGCATTTAAAATGCACATTAATGAATCAAAATGACAACTCTCAATCTACAGAATCATTTACACTTCACTAGTGAATTATTACTAGTTGTAACGTAGAAAAAACTACTCGTATTCACCGAATATGTACCGAGAATCAAACTACACTTGTCCAACGAAAGTAATCAGACGTTAAAGATAAACTCAATATTTGATCAATGAATATCAAGTCAAATCAATCTCACACGATCAAATGAATTAGATTTTCATGAATTCCCCATAAAATTATGTAACTTTATATGTGTGCATCAAAGTATTCGTGAAAGTTTACAATAAAACATGTGAAATGATGTACGTATACAAACTCATAAAACAACGATGGTTCTCGCATTGATTGTTTTTGCTTGTTGTAAAAACCTCTAATCCTATGCGGTTTCACTTCTCAAGCCTTCTGAACACACTCATATACTAATTTAATCGAAACAAAGCATAATAATCAATGAAACCATGCTAAAGATAAAGTAAAGGGATGTTTGAATAAATTATAAAATCGATACTAAAGCGGATAATGAGACCACATAAATAACCCTTGAATGGTTCAACTTCTTTCCAATCTCATCCAAAACACTAAACAATAATGTTTAAACTCTCTTGCATTTAAAATGCACATTAAGGAATCAAAATGACAACTCTCGATCTATAGAATCATTTACACTTCACTAGTTAATTATTACTAGTTGTAAAGTAGGAAAAACTACTCGTATTCACCGAATATGTACCGAGAATCAAATTACACTTGTCCAACGAAAGTAATCAGACGTTAAAGATAAACTCAATATGTGATCAATGAATATCAAGTCAAATCAATCTCACAAGATCAAATGAATTAGATTTTCATGAATTCCCCATAAAATTATGTTACTTTATATGTGTGCATCAAAGTATTCTTGAAAGTTTACAATAAAACATGTGAAATGATGTACGTATACAAACTCATAAAACAATGATGGTTCTCTCATTGATAGTTTTTGCTTGTTGTAAAAACCTCTAATCCTATGCGGTTTCACTTCTCAAGCCTTCTGAACACACTTCTGTACTAATTTAATCGAATCAAAGCATAATAATCAATGAAATCGCGCTAAACAAAAAGTAAATGCATGGTTGAGTAAACTATAAAACCAAAACTAAAGCGGATAATGAGACCACATAAATAACCCTTGAATCGATCAACTTCTTCCCAATCTCATCCAAAACACCAAACAACACTGTTTAAGCAGTATTGCATTTAAAATGCACCTTAATGAATGACAACTCTCGATGCATAGAATCATTTACAGTGCACTAGTGAATTATTACTAGTTGTGAAGTGGGAAAAACTACTCGTATTCACTCCATATGTACCGAGAATCAAATTACACTTGTCCAATGAAGCTAATCAGATGTTAAAGATAAACTCAATATGTGATCAATGAATATCAAGTCAAATCAATCTCACACGATCAAATGAATTAGATTTTCATGAATTCTCCTTAAAATTATGTAATTATATAATTATGCATCAAAGTATTCATGAAATTTTACAATATAACAAGTGAAATGATGTATCTATATAAACTCATAAAACAATGATAAATCTCACATTGATAGTTTTTGCTTGTTGTAAAAACTTCTAATCCTATGATATTTCACTTCTCAAGCCTTCTAAACACACTCCTGTATTAATTTAATCTAATCAAACATAATAATCAATGAAACCATGCTAAACAAAAAGTAAATATAAAACCAAAACTAAAGCAGATAATAAGACGACATATATAACCCTTGAATCGATCAACTTCTTTCCAATCTCATTCAAAACACTAAACAAAAATGTTTAAATACTCTTGCATTTTAAATGCACATTAATGAATCAAAATGACAACTC